>VZTD01003620.1:2059279-2263414 GCA_013397725.1 Rhagologus leucostigma | reverse complement strand
ATGGGCGGGCAAGGCAGCCACAAGTGCAGCCCGCGGCCGGGACGGGGCCAGCGCGGCCCCCGCGCCCGAGGAGCCGCAGGGCAGCGCGGCTGCGAGAGCCGAGCGGGGGAAGGAGAGAGAAGGCAAGAAAGGACTCTCCCCTCTCTTTTCTGGCGATCTCCCCTCCTGGCTTGAAACAAAAGTAGAGGTGGAAACTGAGTGGGCAGGATGGTAACATTTGCTGCATTTAATGGGAATTGCAGTTATGGAGCGAAATCGCTGCGAGGAGACATACCCGACCCGTTCTTAAGACAACGCAGCTATTTGTCTGTTTCATTCTTTGTGGTTACGTGAAATTCCTTCTCTGCTTAGGTAAGAGCTGCAGTCTGATGGAAAAAATCCTCAAATGTTATGCACTGGTGCTAAACAGATTCTGCTAATTAACAACTCCTATTGACTCTACCTTTCATAATACACTTTAAAATGGTAATGAATACCCCCAAACAAGGTGACATCTCATTCCAAAGCAGAAGAGTCAGTTAACCAAATGAAATCTTGCCAGGGGAGTTCAACTGCTTGTCCTTTACCATGAATGCTAAAGTGATCCAGTTAGAAAACTGTTTATGTGCTGTACACATACCTGTTGTGAGTGCTAGTTTTGGGCAATAAACGCCAGGGAATGGAAAACAGCAACTGCTTTCTTCATTTACGGAAATGAAATAAATAGCTTGCTCCAAAGGCTGACTGCATCTAATTGAAATAATTGCAGAATGTTATTTTGCATTATGCAGTTAGACTGATACCTGAAAACAAATGCAGCTGAGACATCAATAATTTGCATATCACAACAGAACTGAAAGTGATCTGTGATTAATATTCAGCCAATTAAAAACTGAAGTCTTTAAAATGTAAACTCTTAATTATTGAGCCATTAACAAAGTACTGTTCACATAAAAGGGGATGTGTGTATATAAAGGGCCTGGTTTAGAAGGATTTGCATATAGTTTAAGCTGAATTTTTCAAAGGCTATTTTAAAAAAACCTAATGAATTAGAGAGCAAAGGTCTAGAATAAAATTCATTTAGGATGATAGCTGGTTTATAACTATTTTAGCAGCAGGCACAGAAATGCAGGTGTAAAGATCAAGATGCCCGTTTTATTTAATCAGCAACCTTATCTGGATGTTAAACTAATTCCTTGCTTATTTATAGGTGAAAGAGCATATTGGCATTTCAAAGAGGTCGCTACTCTCACCACATTCAAACAACTACTAAGAGACTGAATCAAACATCATACATGAAGCATAATAAAATATCATAGTTTAACCAAGTAAACCATGAAATGAATAAATATTTGAGAACTGAAATTACACTATAAGTAGATAATTCTTGATGTTTCTATTATATGTGGCTATTAACAATGGCATGTGTTTATGGTGTTTTAGAACTTATCTGAGAAGGAAACTTAGTTATGCAGCACAATTTCATTATTCTGGTTTCAGCATGTCATATATTTATACTTCTAATTTACAGTCACTAAAAATAACTTCTCCAAACCTTAAGTGATTTCTAAGCTACTTGTCCTAGCCTACATCATGTCAAACTCACTAATATTTAGGCTTACATGTCAGGACCACAGTCCAAAGCAAATTGAGGGGAATTTCAAAGTATAACATAAGCACAAGCTAAGGTCAAGACTGGGATCCAAGATGATGACGTGCTTCAAGAATAAAACATTTTAAAGGTTTGCATTATAGAATCACTTGGTTGCACCCATTTTCTGAGATCCAGCTTGAGGTTCTATCACTATCAGGAGAAATTTTTTGTATAGGCTGATGGTAGTAATTGGAAGACATCAGAGCCAGACAGGGCAAGTTGGAGTGCCTGGTCTGGTTCCCTGAAGTTTACAAGATTACTTCAGGCTACACACCATGCCCATTTAATGTCATCTCTAACCTTTTCTTAAATTTCCTACTGTGATGGAACCTCATTCATCTCCTTTGATTTTTTCCCCCTGTCTGTCGTTTGCCACAGCAGCATGTATTTTTTCCTTCTTCAGCTTAGCAAAAGGAGAGCAAAAGCCAACAGGCAGACAGATTTTCCGCAGAAAGAAGTATGTGAAGAAAAGGTAGAAATGTGAGATATACTACTTCCCACCCAAGCAGACACACTCAGGGTGGCATTCAGTAATGGTACAATTAGCTTGTTGATAATGTCATTACCATACCTAAGTCGAAGGTCTTGGGAGAGAAAGGTACTTTTTATTCTTGGCTACTGGCATTCATTCTTAAATCTGCTCAGAAATTACAGAAGCCTATTTATATTTTGTTTCCTTTCACATCTTTGTGAGATCTTCTAAGCAATACTTTTCTTTTAAACACACAGACATGCTTGGTCACCTACCTCTCCCAGTTTAATTCTGGGCTGATGCAGGAACTTGAGACTGAAACTGAGCTTTATGTGCATTCAAAGTCTGTCAGGAGAGAAAGCTTCCAGTAACAGAGTCATCAAAATGCAGAGGCCAGTTGAGATGCTGAGTCTACTGCTCACAGCAGGAAACTTTGGAGAGCATTTTCCTCAAGCCACTCGGCACACATGCAACTGGGGGCTGCAGCTGAAGGCGAGGGCAGTTCTGTGCAATAACTTGCTTTGTTTTTTCATCCACAGTAATTTTCTGAGTGAGAAATGAATTGACAGGAAACAGGAGCCAAACATCCTACTCATTCCTGAGCACTTACAAGTGCAATTTAAGATACAGTACCTGAAATGAGGCTGTATGTGTGCACGTAAGTGGCAGAGATGTCTTCCGTGCATTTGCCATCATCCTACATTTATGTTACTTATGGATTTGTGCGCCTCCTAAACTCTTTTTCCCATGCACTGCATTGCACTTTTCTGCTCTTGCTCCAGTTTGTCTGTTGTCATCCTGAAAATCAAATACGAATTAGTCCTCAGTAGTGAGAACTAACCAAAGATGCCTATGACCCACACACCCCTGGTTCTTGAAATCAGAAGATCAAGACAAGAAATTGCAATTGCCATGAGCAGCAGAGGAGCATTCTTTCCTTGGTCGTGTGCCAACATCTCTACTGGCCAGCACTGAGCAAGCCTTGTGTATTCAGATGACAAAAACCCACCTGGGAGAGAAGCAGTGTGCACACATAAGTATTTGGGTTGTTCTGTTTGAAAAGGTTCATGACAGGAGTAGAAATTCTTATAGAAGGTCTCCAGAAATTAATGCTAATCTGTTTGGATCAGACTCTATAATTTTATGTAAACACTACATTTTGCACCTTCCTTTTCCCAAAGAATGGTAAAAATAGCCCAAAAATTTAATATTTTGGCCCTTCACACAGGGCCCATGTAGAGAATGAACTGTTTTGTTTGAATGTGTGGGAAGCTGGTTAACAATTCTTTGAACAGGAAAGGAAAGGTTTGTATGGGCTCTGTCTGTTGCTGGGGTTTCCATGGTTAAGCAAGTTCAGTTTAACAGGTCTACAACAAGTTTCTGCTTTCATATAGATCGCTAACAACAGCCATCCTCAGCAAACAACATTTAACACAGCAGAATACAGAAATGACTGTGCAGTCTTCTAATAAGGCTTCATCTAATAGGTCATAGCCTTTCGAGGAGGAGAAAAACCCAAAAATCAACCAGTAACTCCACCCAGTGTCCACATCTTGTCTATATTTTGCCAGACTGTCAGTCAAAAGAGGGGCGGGGAAGAGCATCCTTGAAAACTCTGTATGTACTCGGGTGAGTCCCAGCATGTACATCCTTTTAAAGACACAGTGTAATAGGGAACAGAGCAAGTCTGCGACAGACTGAAGTGAGAAGCACGGTGAGAGAGCACTGTGCTAAATAAAGTGGAAGAAACTGTCAGATATATGTCTTTGCCTGTCTCTATATTATTTCCACCTAACTTCCTCCATTTTATCCAGGACCCCTGCTCAATATGCAACAAGTAACCCATCACCTGCATCCAGGAAACCTGAGGAACGACTGAAATACATGCGTCCCTTCAACAGGGATTGCCAGGGGGTTTTAATTCCATCTTTTGGTATTCATTTGCAATGAGTCATTGTTGTGAATGCTTGATCAAGTGGTCATGATGCTGGTAGTGGATTTTTTCACCATGTCTCTCTGTAAACTCAGCCCGTGGGGTTGTCCAGCTTCATAACACTGTGCTTGCCAGCTTTCCATAACCGTGCTGTCAGAGCACAGTGGGTAGGCATTTAATTTCACTAAGTTGCAAGATGTCCTGTGCCTGACTTATTTTCTTTCTCTGTGCTCATTTACCCAGCGGTTGTTCACCCTCCAGCTCGCTGTCAGAGGCTAAAGCTAAGCTTGGCCTATCCTCTTGACCCCTGGAACAACCAAAAATGTGAAACTGGGAGACAAAGAAAATTTACAAAAATAATGGGTGAAAAACTTACTTTTCCTTTGCTATAAAGTTTTATGATATAGGGTTGTGTTGCTATGAAGTTTTATGATATAGGGTTAAATGCAAAACCTACAAGCAACTGCTCTTGTCCTACCCATGTCATGTGGAAACTGCTCACTAAATGATTTCTCAGGATGAGAAATATATTTAAAATAAGGATCCTGAGCTAGAAAACTCTGACATTATTGAACACACCAAATCATGAAATAACACTTCATTCTCCCTGAGCAGACAGCCTATTAACTGAATAAAAGAACTGCAGAGACAATTTAAATAACTTTGACTGTGGTTGGAGATGTTAGAGGATAAGAAGGAAAGAGGTACTTTAAGAAGGGGAGAAAATGTATTGTGTTTCAAGACTTGTTTCTTTGTTTGCTCCTAATAACTTTATCTTCAACAGTGGAGCAAGAGAAATCTTTTATGCCATGAATACCACACCTGCTATGCTTCCAGTCAGGACTGGATGGGTTGAGGTCACTTGACACTGACAGAATACGAATTTAGAACATTCTAATTTAAATCCTCACTCCTCCATGTTTTTCTCACACATGAGACTGTTTCCTATCACCTTCTGGAATTCCACAGACCTAAATGGGGCTTCTCACACGTGTAAACCTTGATGGAATAACTCCTTCATAAAGCTACCTGCAAGCAGAAAGGTCTCTTACTTTATTTCTTGGATAGTTCAAGAATAAAGCTTACAAGGAAGAAAATAAAACAGTTGCCGTTCAGTCTTCGGAATGAAAAATAAATATTCTGGTTTTGCTGAAGTTTAGGCTGGTGATATCTCTTGGATGAAGAGCTTCAAGCTGTGACCTCGTGGAACAAGCACAGAGCAACTTGCCAGCTACTCCTGTCTCTCAGCACGCTGGGAGATTCACTCCCCAGCTACTGCAGTGCCTGTGCTCATCAGCTGAAGGACCACTGGGTGGAATTAATAGGCATCTGCAAAAGAAACCATGTGCTTTAGACTTGTTGCTTGATTTGGGGAAAAAGTTACACCAAGGGGGAAACATCTGAAGCAAAATTAAGTTGTTGCATGGGTTTGCTCATTGCTCTACTTTAATCTGCTTTTGCTTCTGGGGTTTCTTTTGCAGCTGCCCTAATTTCCTCTACTCTTGCATTTTCTATTAATTTCAATTAGAGCCTCCATAGGCTCATGAGCTAACAGACTTTTTTATTATTGTTTTTAAAAAAGCGGGCCAATACTGGCTTTCCTATTGCCTCTAGACTGCTGCAAAGGAATGTAGGAGTATGGTCTTTAGAGAAAGAAACTGCAGCTACTTCAGTATCTAAGTTGTGGGGTTTTTTTTAATTTAATGATTAAAGCCCAGTGCAGATCTGATATAAAGTGTCTTCAGGGAAGGGATGCTGAACCTGTAGTTGCAAAAGAGATGTTTGCTTTTAACAACAAACATTTTGCACTGTATCAAAATGATCATGGAATATCCTGCATTGTAAGGCACCCACAAGGATCATCAAAGACCAGCTCATGGCCCTTCACAGGAGAGCCCCGAGAATCACACTGTGTGCTTTCCAAATGCTTCTTGAGCTCTGGCAGGCTGGTGCTATGTCCACTTCCCTGGGGAGCCTGTTCCAGTGTCCAAACAACCTCTGGATGAAGAACATTCTCCTAATATCCAACCTAAATCTTCCCTGACATATCTTCTCTTCCCAGGAAAGATTGTATTTGAGATGGGTGTCTCACCCTCTTTACGAATTTCAGCCCTATCTGGGTGAAGGGAGGAACATCCTCTCATTACCTGTCTGCCTCATGTAATTGTCTCTGAAGCTTGAGCAGCCAGTCCAGACTGTTCCAAAAGCAGGTAAAATGAAATCTTCCTCACCTTAGCAAAGGTTTAAGCGCAGCAATATGTACAGGCAGCTCTGCTGCATTCCACTGGATGGACACACCGGGGAACAGGAGCTGGACCATCAAGAGGAAGACCGAAAAAAACCAGAAATATCCTTTAAAAATGTAAAGCTAGATTTTATGGTGGGTAAAATAATTATTCAGAGCAGTGAAGTTTCCAAATGACAAGCCAAAGGGTCTTGTCAAACTCTCGTGCCATCCCTGGCATTTATTGGACCCTCCTTGAACCAGCCCCCCAGGCCCAAATAACCACTTTTTTCTTCTCTAGGTTAGGCTAATTTCCAACCAAATTAGTGAACTAAGCTGGCTTGTAAAGTGCTCCAGCATGTGTTATGGCTGGTGTGTGATTAGTCGTGTGAGCCCCAGACACTTATGGGGTGACAGAGAGATGGGATGAGTTCTGAGAGGAGGATGAGCTGGACTAAGCACACAGAAACAGCATATGTTAAATGTTTTACAATGCCTACTGCAGCTCACAGTCATGTAAATTTAATTTTAATCAAAGTTTAGATGGAAAATTAAAGAAGAAAAATAAACTGCTGTAGAGTTTCCTCACTTCACCAGAAAAAAAGCCTGTCTTTTCTCACACTTGTGCCTTTCAACGTTTAAAAAGGAAAAATATCTTTTCTTCCACATGTCCATGAAATCTTGTTTTCTGAAGAAACATTTATGCATATTTACTAAATAGTGAAAGAATCAAAGGCAGATTAATGTGAAAAGTCTAAACTGGTGCCTGAATGATGGAAACCTTGTAGTCTAAAGGCAAATTCTAGCATTACTGGAATCCTCTTAAGACAAGAAGAGGATATGCTTGTAGACACATTGAGCATAACAAAAAAGATAAAAAACCAATGTCTTGCCTAATCTCAAGATCTACGACCTGAATACTGCCCTGACATACAACATTGCAGGTCCTCTCCAAGGTGTGAAGTTTAACCAACCTCCCAGACAAATCTAAAGCCAGCATGCTCCAAATTTAAGGGGAAATAAATTTTTTTAAAAGAGTTATTAGTAAATCAGTAAAGATATTCAGATATTAACGTATCACTAAAGTAAGCCAGAAGCAATGCAGAAGGATTAGGTGGAAAAAAGTTGAAATGCTGTAACGAGGGGACCCTTGCAGGTGGTAAATAGCTGAAGAACAGGTTTGAGAGACTGGAGAGAGCAGCAGAGGAACGGTTTTAGGAGGCTTGTACAGAGGGGGGCTGGCTAGGAGTGCATCAGTAATATTCAGAGACACCTTTATCCACTAATGGAACTGACAGAAGCTGACAATTACGACAGCGGTAATGAACCTGCCTTATCTATTTTAAGACACCTGGTATGAAGAATTCAGAGAGAAAGAAAAAGAAGATTATTCTTTGGTTGGTTAAAATACCATGACTTCAAGGGATTCCCTTTCTGTTAGCTTTGCATGGAAAATATACAAAAGCACCATAATTGCAGAACATTTAAATAGGTCATTTAAAATAGATCCTACAAAGTGAGAGAAAAAAAAGTCCACCCTACTTTAAAGTATTTTTTTTTTTTAATAGAAAAGAAAGAAGACTTCCTTTTATCTTCTTATTCTTCTATTATCTTCCATACTTTAGAAGGCCAAGAAAGCCCATAGGTTTACTTTAGACAGCCTGTAGATTTACCTGTAGATTTGCCTGTAGATTTATGGCTGCTTTGCCTTGAGATTAGCCCAAGTGTGATGTCTTCCTGATGTTTACAGATGCCAAGGGATCCAAGACATCTCATTTTTCCCCTTTTCAGTTTGTTCTGAAAACATGCTGTATTGACTTTTTGCCTTTTTCTTATACTTTTTTTTTTTGGTGTTGTTTATCTCTCAGATCATTGTTTGTATTGAAGGAAACTTTCATTCAGATTTCAGTGGATGTAACTTTATTGCCTCGATAGCGTTCCTGCTAGTAACCTTGTGGTTTTCATTGAGATTGTGAAGTAATTTTTGGACAAAGTCAAGATGTAATGCATCTTTTAGTGAAGCCAGTCAGACTAAGCTTTGTTTAAAACAAAGAGTTTTGATGCTTTCCTATTTTAGTGTGTAAATTATTTCAGTATGTAATGTCTTTCAAAAATAACTTCCATGTGCAAATCAGCATTACCTCATACTACAGGTTCAAAAACCAGTTATCCAACACCACGAGATGCTGTTCAAGCCCTGTTTCCCTCCTCGGGTTGTAACTTGTTAGTGTTGACAGGTGCACAGTGAAATACAACAGAAGCTGAAAAGGTCTTTATCTGTATCACCTTGGCTCTTTAAATCTGATTTGTGGCTGGCAGGCCCATGTGGGTGCATGCATCCAATGGTCCAAGTTTCAGCTGAGGTCAGTGGTCAGTGGCACTGGGGCTGCCAGTCAGGTTCTGGTTTAGCATCTAATTTTTTTGGAACTGCTTACCAGCATTTTAGTAGCATTTCTCTACCTGTACCCAAACATGGTTGGACATTAAAAGTGCAGTTTGGGAGCCAGGCTATAAAACAATGAAGTCAAACTCATGCTGTTCAGTCAGACAATTTATTATCCAGTTTTGGGAAGCAGTCACTCACATTACTGTTCTGCTTTGTGCACGCCTTGAGTCCATCTCACATTAACATCTATTTGTGTTTGTGTTCTTGCGTTTGTTTTCTAAATCATGAAAAAAAGAATATTTCATTTCTAGAGATTCACTGAGTAGGTGTTAGAATGGGGACATTCTTGAACCTTCCAAACCCGGTTTTATTATTGTAGTCAGAGTTGAGGATCAGTATTCCCCAAGGGCATCATAGAGGCAAAAAGCTGAATTTTGTGGCCTTTATTCTGTCAACTTCTGTCAGCTCTGGATTTCTTTCAAGAAGTGACATCCCTATCATATGAAAAATCCCTATCCAACATTTAATCATTTTGTTGTATTTCCCAGATGACTTAATTTTTAATTAAAATAAGTATATTTAAAAGAAATGTTATTTTTGAAAAGCTAATTCTCAACAATACCTAATGCTAAGCAGAGCTGATAATCCTAAAGTTGAAATGTCAGATATGAAGTACAGGAGAATAGAGTAAGGAAATCTACCCCAAACATTTATCCTGGGACTATTACATTGCAGTGGCATCACTTGACAGTTCTATGAAAAAGAACATTAAAGATGAGGTTTTCAGATTCTTTCTCCAGACTAAGGCATAACAAAGATACCACATATGAATGGAAAATCTAACCTTTTGTTGGCTTTATAAATTCTAAAAACTTGCATCTAAAAGAAATTGAGAAAGCAAATGGATGAACATAAATTGGAACAAGCTAGCAAACCAAATTCAGAAAACACTTTGACAATCTGCATTTGCACGTTAGCCAAAGTTCATAGCTGAAATTTAAATTGTAGAAAACATTTCCACTTGGTCTGACAATAAATATTACACATGATATAACATTAATCTCAGCTGATAATGTTCCTTATAACACATTTTATGAATCATCACAGTACTCTGTTTTTTACACCCCATCACTTGTCAGAAGGAAAAACCAAGGAACAGAGAATGAGCCTATTTTTTAAAATCAGGAGTAAGGGCCTACTTAACGCAATGGTTTTTGGAGCAGACTGATCTGTGAGGGTCTCTAGTTGCTGAATTTTTATTCAAGTAATAAGAATTAGGTTTGTGGGGTTATTTGCATTAATTGCCTTATTTGTATAAATAAACACGGATATGGTGGTGTAATCTGATCGAGGATTTCAGCCCTCAAATTCCTATCAATGCTTTGTTTAAGCCACAGTTCCTGCTAAGTCTGGCTTTGTGCTGGTCTGTCTGACTACGAATATCACTTTCTTTCTCTTGTGAACTACTTTGAGGGTTTCAAATGACAAATAACAGGAACTTTAATCCTCTCTTTTTCCAAACAATTTGTAAATCAGAACCATCAAAACACACTTGAAGTGAGGGAGTGAGGCCTGTGGTTTTAAGTACATTTTGGTTCGCTGCATCTCTGAAGTGCTTTGAGCTTACATGTCCTGTGATTTTATTTCAGCACAGCTCTTGTGTTCTCTCCAGCCTGTTTCTCAAGAGTGAGGCTGCAAATACAGATATACAGAAGAGCACCTGATAAGGCCATTTGTTAAGTGAAATTCTCATCTCCATTACAATCTTGCAGCTTCCTATCATTATGTCTAGGTTAATCAAAGACTATTACAGAGCCCCAGTGAAGCTGCCAGAGATCTATTTGGATGCACAGCAGAAGCCCATGTTGATATACACCGAGACTAGTTATGCATTCTTTGACATAATTATTTTCACTGCAATGGATGGTAGCAAAATCAGGGTCTGAGAAAGGGCAAGCAGTGATTTGTTTGGTGAGTTGCTGTTTGCTTAACGGCTCCTTAAAAATGCTAAGTTTTTCACTCCGCAGAAATTAGCCTGCCCTTGTACCTCATAGTGAAATAGTATTACAGCAGTCTGGAAAATGCCCTGCAGGGTTGGACTTGTCTGCAAACCACGGTGGGTGTGTGCATGTCACCACCCAGGGGTGGCCCTGAGACTCCCTGTGACCCAAATGTGGCCATGAGCAGCGGATGTTCATTGCCAGAGTACAGAGCCAGCACGTACGAGGTACACAGTCCCTGTGCAGGGCATCCAGGTGGGTAGGAGGTGATGAGGAGAGGAAGCTCCTGGTACATTTTGCTGCTGGTACAGGCAGAGCTGTTCCAGTTTTACATCTGCTGAATCCCTCATCCTGACACTTGAACACCACGGCAGAAGAACTCAACCTGATCTCTTAGATCTAAGGCAATGAAAGCTCTGTCTCTGCTTCCAGAGGCTTGGGTTTGCTCCTCATTCTTGTACAGGATCAGCCAACCCAGATACATGGCCTGGGATTGTGTCCTAATGTGCCTTGAGCTCCTGCTGACAGAAGGAGATGCTTAACATTAGCAATCCATTTCCCATCTCCCTTCCAGCTCCACTTTAAATCCTTAGTAAGTCTTCTTGGTGTTATGTTTTCAGTTGTGGGGTTTTTGTTTGTTTGCTTATGGGCTTGTTTAAGAGAAGAATAGAGAACTCTATGTACAAGAAGCAGTCTGAAAAACCAAAAATCTCTTAGTTAAAATTGGAGTCTACTGTACTAGTGCGGACCACAGACTCAACTAATGCAAAGCTGTGCTATTTGTAAACACCTTCTCATTGCCTAGGAAAATGGAACAGAACATACCAGGCTGCCAAGGGCCAGGGAGGAGCATTATCTGCAAGGACTTTATCCTGTCACCTCTGAGAAATGGAGGCATTGTGCTGGGAGTCAACTGAAGTGAATGCAAATATCTGTCCTTTCCATCTGAAGAGCTCTCAGTGCTCTCCCCGGTTTGATTGTCATTAGCCTAATGCTATTATTCCCAGCTTTGTACAGAAACTGGAGTTGAAGGTCTGGAAAATCTCTGGAAGAGATGTTCTGAATTTGGGACACAAATTGTTTCATAATTCAAGATTGCAATCACACCTCTCAGGTTGGACTCAGAAAGTGAATGTGCTCATGTCACAATTACATGAGTAAATCTGCTTTTAGCAGCCACCTCTGTTTGGGATCTTAGGACTTTTCTTAGCAGTCTGTGCTCCACAATTCCTGGAAGGCCTTGAACAACATGCCAGCACTCATGGACAGCTGGGCTCAAACACTGAGTCAGAGATCATCACAGATCTATCTTAAAACCTTGTTTGCAGTTTCAGATCAGGATAAGCTGCTTGTATAAATGTATGAAAAGTATTTATGGGCATTAAACTCTGACTCAAAATGCTCTGGTAAGATTTTTACTTTTAAAAGTGCCTCTTTTGAAAATGAACTTTCAGTGATTTCATTATTGTCTACCCATGAAGAAATATGCACCATCTACTGTGGCGGTCTCCACTTTCATTTTCTTTGGTGGAGTAGCAGCTGGATCAAACCCACACTTTTTTTCATCAAGGAAAGGGAATTTATTCGTTGTTGAAAAGGGTCTTCTTCTGCAGTTTCACTAAGGAAGAACATTCCTTGACTATTTTCATTATTTCTTCTCCTAGAGCTGGCAAACTGAGGAATGCTTAAAGCATCAGTGTTTTCTAAAGAGCTTTTTTATGCATTGTGCATTATGTTTCAACAATTCCGAGTCTAGAATAAGGTGGTTGCATTTCAGTGTATTAATCTCTCAAGTTATCAAAACAAATGACTAATTTGCCAAGACAGCTAGCACTGCTTCTAAGCTGCTCTAAAAAAATTGAGAGCTTTTCAAATAGCACTATTACAGTTAATTAGATAGGAACTTGTAAGAAGGCAGCAATGAAATTAAAATAATAGCTTGGTAGCTTGGTCTAACATACTCAAAAGTCCAGATGTTAATAGCTGATTGGGAGGAGCTCTGAATTACACTGAAGCAAGTTCCAGAATTGGCTTCTTGTTATTCAGCAGGCAATCTGTATGCAATATTTAACAAATCAGGCATCTGATGAATAATTGTTGACAGATCCTGTCTGCTTCACTGCTTTTCACAGAATTGCATCAGTGAGACTAGACACAGCATGTCTACACAAACTTTTTTACCATTTTGTATATACTCAATTTCTGAAACCCACCAAGGAGCCATTAATATTGTCCCTTCTGCAGAATCAATAGTTAGCAGGCCTGGCAAACCCAGTAATCTGCTAAAGAGCTACCTGGTACTGCTGTATGGAATGCTTAGAAGAGTTCCTCACTTGATTTAAGAGTATACGTCAGAATTTGGCTCTCAGCAAAAACAAATTAATGATCATCTGAAAGAATGCAGCACACATGATGTAAATGGAAGTAGAAACTACCGCTATTAATAAGAAGGGAGAAAAGCTACTATTTGCAACTTTATCTGTAATTTTTCATTCATGAATGCAATGAGCAGCCTATTTTTCAACACTACAGCCTTTAGATATTATTCAGTGTTTGGTAACTTTTTGTGGATCCATCTGATAAGAACCTACTTATCTTCAGTTTGCTCAGATCTTGCAGAGTGTCCTCAGTCAAGAATTGGGCTCTAGGACAGAAAACAACACGCTTCTGTCACAGATTGATGGCCCTGCAGCTAATGGACTTTAAATTGCAGGGACCCCTCAGCAGATAAATAACAGGCCACGGCAGGGACAGAACTGGGAACGGTGGCGAAGGCAGCAGGGAAAAGCAGGCTTTGCTCAAGTCAGTTTTTAAGCAGGAACTGTCTCGTTCTACAACCTAAACCAAACAGTCCTTGGCCCCACAGTGCTTGCTGTGAGCTAGACATTCGCCCTTGAAAGAGCTCGGAGACCCAGTACAGGGATTTTAGTTTTTGCAGGTTTGCTTGAATCCAAGCCCTTGTCTTTACTGTGGAATAGGAGAACACAGAGAACATTCCAGCCTCCCTGTGAGTGCAAAGATAGCATTGCCCATGAGCTGACTGGCAGGGCTACCCTTGCCGCTGGCCGAGGGAAGAGCTGGCCTGGCTCTGGGTGAGTGCCTTGTATCTGTCCTCAGTGAATCAGGTGGACGTTTTACAGCTTAAAATCATGGAAAAGGCGTACAACATAAAGCTGCACAGCACTTCTTCAGTTTTCACTTGAAATTCTTCAGAATTAGGAGGAGATCACCCGGATCTGTTTAGCAAATTAGGCTACTCTGCTTTGTTTACGCTGCAGTTTGCTTTGTAGTGAGATTAATTTGATAAGTTTCATTAGGAACCTGAGAATTTCAGTGGCTAAAACTGCAGTGCCCTTATTTCTCACGGACCAATCTGTTTGCCCTTCATTCAACAACAGTTTAAGCCAAAGGAAGCCCAGATGCACTCACTGGGTCTGTTTGGCATCTCAGAGTTCAGTTAGATGACATAGCTGGGCCAGTAGCCTGCAAAAGGAGCTATTTCCCCCCTACTCCAGATTTTTAAGGACACTTTCCATAGAGCACAAGAGCTCTCAATCCCCAGGCACCAGAAATTGGGCAAGGAAGGCAAGAGATTGACATGGCTGAGTAGGAAACTGCTGGTTAAACTAAAGGCAAAGGAGAAATGCACAGACAGTAGAAGCAGGCACAAGTAGCCTGCAAAGTGTGGGGACACTTCCTGGCTGTGTAGGAATGGGGTGCAGAAGGCCAAGGCATGGATGCAACCATGGATAAAATATGAGCAGAGGAGCAGATTTCAATTTATGGTTTAGCCATTTACTGGAGCTGGCCAGCATTTAGAGGGAACAAGGAAATCCATGTGTGTGTTTGTGATACTGCAGAGAGAGCGTATTGAATGCTATGGTATGGCAATTCATCTCTTTTTTTAAACCTAATTTATGGGCAGATTGCACAGAAATATGCCTTAAAGTTGTTTATCAGCTATTAATAGGCAGGCAATACTGATTTTGTCTCTATTCCAAAACTGGATTAAAACATAAACTACAGGAATGTTCTTAATCATTCAGACTTTCTCTAAATATAAGTTGTGACTGATCTTTACTGGCATGTGAAATATTATAATTACCATACCATGATAAAAATGGTACATTTTCCACCGTGGGAAATTGTTCTCTATTAATATGCCAACCAAGTGAATATCTACTACATATTACCACCAGCATAATTCAAAATAATACACTCCAGGGAAATATATGCTTGGATTCCACTGGTGCTGCCATCTAGCACACTCCCAGTAGGGTTGTTGCTGTGTATCAGGAGGAAAGAAGTGTCAAAAACCACCAATGCCTGTGCATGGAGCTTGCTGTCCTGGGTCATATTTGTGCACTGTAATGGATTTTCTTCCAACCAGTGGAGAATTATTCTGACTACAGGTCTTTATCCACGAGATGGCACTCTGCTTGTCACTTCAGTGCTAGACAGGACTGAACTAGTACAGGAGAAATGAACCCAGCTGTAGAATACAGAAAAATATTTCTCTTCATCCTTAATTTATTCAAATAAAATGTAATTTCTCATCATTTTCATAGCTCTATATTTCATCTGTATAAGACTCACCTTATAAGGAACTAAAGGGGACATTTTTCCTCAGTGTCAATGCAGATACATTTACATATCCACATTTTGCCTAAAGCTGTGCATTCACATTCATTGTTGATTGGGCACAACTTCCACATAAAACCACAAATGTTAAAGGCTGAGTCAGAAGTTGCTGAAACTTCACAAAATTTTCAGCAGAGCTGGGAACTTGTGCAGTTTAATAACAATCAGAGGTAGCTGGATGTCACATTAGTCTGGGTTGGAAGAAAAATATTTTGGGAATTTTTTTTTATATAAGGTATAGATATTACAGAAGTCTCTACAGAACCCAGCAAAGGAAATGTCATAAAATGACTCAAAGACACTGGTGACATCATGTGCCCATTGAATCAAATGCTACAGAAGACAAACTTAGAACCATTGCTGCAGCAGTTTTCTTTAAAGCAGTAACACAGAATGTGATGGACCATACTAATCGGTAACTGTAAGCCTAATTTTTGCAACAAGGAGCAAAAGAACCCTTTAAAAGATATCTAATCCTGACTGCTTTATAATATAATAGGTAAATATAATATAGATGTGTGTACATGGATAAGATAAAGTATTTTCTGCTACATTTGGGACAGTTGACACAAAAGATCAGCCACTATAGAGCAGACATCTTATAAAAGACCTCGAGAAACGGTGATCCCTAGGCAAGGGGTGTCCTTCTTGCCAGGTTCCAGTGGCATGCAGTGATTCCTGAGCAGGTCCCACCCAGCTCAGCAGGGCAGCTGTGCGGGAATGCCCAGGAGAGGTTTGGGCAGTAGGCAAGTGTTGGTCTGTCAGGAATGACAATTGTTGCCAGGGTAAAATGCCACGTCGTGATTTCCTGGAGAAAGGTGCCTCGTGCAGTCACTCATGGCACAGCCTGTGCCCGAAAGGTGGGAAGGAAGCCCCAAGCCCCCCCAGTTTGCCCACGGCTGAGCAGCTCAGCAGCACAGACCTGGCTGGACAGGGGGAGCCAGTGATGAGGACTTGGGAGACGCTGCCACAGGATGGTATTGAGGGGCTGGGTGGGCTTCTGAAATGGGAGTTCCAGGGCAGGGGCTTGGAGAGGGACAGGGAGGGATGGGGATGAGGACTGGGATGGAGGGAGACACCAAAAACAGCCAACCCTCTGCACACTGTGACGTTTCCACTGCTGAGAGAGCAGCTGCCGGGGCATCTCTCCAGGCTTTGGCACAGGCAAGATGTCAAAGCAAAGGCCCAGCTCACTGCCCCTCGTGCGGATGCCCAGGCCCTGGTGCCTCTGTACCGCAGCTCACCACTTACAGAGCTGAGCACTGTAGTGATGGGCACATCTCTATGGACCTGGGCTCAAAGCAGAGAGCAGGTTTCTCAAAGGGAAGAAAAATGTCAGGAACTGTGACTTGTCGTTGTTCAGGCAGCAGATAGAAAACCTCTAAGGTGCTGCTGCTGCTGAGCATGAGCTGGGGGCAGGTACAGGCTGTGCAAAACATGGATGAACCCTAAATAGTTCAAAAAGGGGCTTCTTTCTCTGAGCAGAGCCATGGTAGAGCTATATGAATATCTGCAGTGTGGTGTAGAGGAGACAACCATTCACTGCAATGCTAAATATCCATGGGTTACCCACACTTCTTAACTTATTTAAGCGATTGGTGTGGGATTTTTTTTGTTTGTTGAGGTATTTTTGTGTCTGTGTATATGGAGGTCACACACACAATGCTTAAAAGCAAAGAGGAAGCAGAGAGACATTAGGAGCAGGTGTAAAGAAAATAAAGGCAGAAATATTTTCTGGGAACCAAGCTATATATCTCTTATCAATTGCTTCTGTATCTATTTAACTGACAACTGATACACATGAACCTCTTCTGGAGATGGCAAGAAGATATTTACAGCTGAGGACGGGGATATGAGGGTAAGCAGAGAAGTAATGTGGAGGGGATGTTTCAGGTGTGGGACACTGAAACAAGGGCTATCATCAAAGCATTGCAAAGAGACATGAGACAGGAACATAAGTGTGAGAATCTTGGGGCTAGGGGTTGTCCTTTCTTGGGTTTTCCTTGGTCGACCATTGGCAGGTGATGGAATTTGGGTAAACCCCTGCCAAGCAGCAGCCAAATTGGTTCAATAGATGTGAAGCAGGAGGGTTTCACCAAGAGGGTGAAATGTGAAGCAGGAGGGTTCCTAACACCAGGATCAAACAGTGGGAGCTGGGGAGAAAATCACCACTATGACGTCTGAGTTACAGCTGAGCCTAAAGCCGAGAGACACTCTGAGAAAGCAGAACCAGTGGTTTTTCTCCCCGCAGTGGCAGGGAGGACCCAGAAGTTCTCTCAGGTCACTCTGTGGCAGGAGCAGCTGTACCCACCTACGGCTGATCCAGTCAGTGAGAACAGCAGCATAAATATGAACTAGGTTACGCAGCTCATGTGTATTTAGTATAAACTGACTTTCAGAATTATGCTGATGTAATTTCTTTTGCACAATTGCTGTATAAGCAGGTGACCCACACATTTAACACCTTCAGCTGTACTCTAAACTTCCTCTGCATTGGCCCCTAATATTCTGAGGAAAAGCCCTGACTTGTCCAAGTCTATTCAGTTACAGCTATCCTCAGCCACAGACTGAGGTTTTCAGCTTTTCAGCATCCATTTCCAGTTCAATGGTTTTTTTTGAGTCAAAAGTCAAATTTCTTTCAAAGAACTGTTCTGATGTATGGTTTAAACAAATCTTGCTAACCAAGCATTGCTCCCTAATGGCTGAGATTAGGCACAAAGAGCAGGTTTTTTCTACGGAGATTCCAATTCCTCAAGACTTTGTAGTTTGCTTCCTCCCACTCTGCTCCAACTTTGACTTCTGGAGTCCAATGTCACACTGAGCTCTGTTTTAGCTTGTGAAAAGGGATTTTTTTTTTTTAAATTTTAGCCTGCTACATTTGTGTCTTCTAAAAGAAATGAAATACAAAAGTGGTTGGAAGAAAGAGTATGAGAACCTGACTTTAGCTGTAAGCTGGAAATCACTCAACATTCTTAGATTATTTTCCAACTTTTTTCTTCCATGCTAGTCTGCATAGGAACCAATAAAGCGTCCTAGAAGAGCCCCTGTATTCCCAAGCCTATCTTCTCTTCCACAGTAATAATAAAAAAGAAAAACTATTGCTTTTTATATCTAGTACCTTATATTCTGTTCCTTCCCTGGAGGTACCATGGAAGTTTGCACTGGAGTACAATATTTTGCATCTTTGCTTTTCTCGACATTTTTGTCTTCTGCTTACAGACAATTAGTAAGAAAAAATTCCTCCAAGCATGTTGAACTCAAATGTTCTGTGCCTTGAACTCTGAATTCAATCTGTGCTGAAAATGTTGTATATTCTCGACTTGTGGCTTCAGAACACTTCTTGTTTTCTTCTTGCATTACAGAATTCCTGCTGCAGTTCTGGTGGACTAGCTGTCAGAGGCATATACTTTGTTTGATATTTTAATTCTAATGAGGGTCTCAAAATTAGAACAAGCCCTTTATAGTGACAGTGAATGATGACTCACCATATAAAAGAGTCTCCTAGATAGATAATTATTTAGGCATGTATTTCAGCAGATCATCTGTTAGGTGTCTCAGAGGAAGAGATTATTTTTTTATCAACAGGGAAGACAAGACAGTAAGTTAAATTACCTTGTAGGCAATACTGACTCAGGAGGGTAATGGGAAGTTATTTGAGAGCTACGCACACGTCCTGGCTAAATCTGGCTCTTCTTATTTAGTATGTGGCTTTTGAAGCTTGCTAATTGTCAAGATTTCCTTGAGCATTTGTCTGTCTGACACTACCCACAAGGCCTGATTTAAGAATTTGTTTCTTAAGGGAATGGTCTCAGCAGTGACTGTGATCTGACATTGTCACCCCAGATCCCACCTTGGGAAAAATTATGGTTGCAAGCTCAAAAGGACTACAGAGGGTGACCTGGCCTAGGCTGCCACCAGTCCTGGCAACAACCTTTGTTAACAAACCAGCCAAAGTAGCTCCCGATTGTATTTTTATTTCTTTCCATTCATCCTGAAACAAAACGTCACAGGCTGAATAAAGCTCATGATGCTTTCGAGGTGCTTGAAGAGACAGATTTCAAATTGTTGGGTTAAAATTGTAGCCTGAGCGATTTGACCACCACAGTGACCTTATTCCACGTAGATGAGCTCTTTGTAACACTACCCAGGGGGTTGGCTTTTCACAGGGACTCAAACTGCATCTGCTGCAGTAGCTCTGGGCCCCACCCTGTGCAGCAGCACTCAGGGGTGTTTACCTGGGGGAGCTCTGGAGGCTGCCAAGGAGAATTAATGATACATCGAACTGGGAAGGTATAATGCAAAATGTGAGGAGGTATAAATGCATACAGCACAAGGATTTCTCATCCAAGGCAAGCATTATGCATTTTTCAAATCCCTGATGGAAATTTCCTCTTTCCCCAGGATGCTTAGGGAGTATTTTTCCCTTAAATCTTGTGCTCATATTATCTTACCTTTGTGTCTTTTTCCAGTATTAATTTTGTTACAGAAGTCTTGTAGGTCAGGTATCATATCTCAACCTCGGTTATAATTAAAATATTTATAATTGCTGCTGCATCAAGTTGCTGCATCAATTATTTCCCCTTGCCACTGAAGTTGTGCTCTGTCAGGTCCTCCAAAGAGCATTTCCCTAGTGACTAGTGTCATAAAATGAACCATTGAGAACAACCATAGGTTGCAACAGGAGAGAAGGGAAAAAGGTAGTTTAATGTGAAAAGCAGGAACAACTTTGTTCCTCTTCAGCTGTCCTGAGCGAATGCTGTTTGTTCTTCTTCTGACAAGAAGTTAGTTGATGGTTTTCAGGTGATGTTTATAGAATCCAGGGTAAATTATGGCTTTAGAGCTGAAACATCACATATTACCTAATCACCTCATCCCTGGAGCTTCTTAGAATTACTACTCTGTTATAATTTTTACATTAACAAAGGCATAGACACTCTTCATGGTGAACTAAACACATTAGATAGGGCTCTTCATATTGGAAAAATGTCTGTACCATTTTTAAAATAGGAAAATAATGGAGAACTTCATGCAAATGTGAAAATTAATGACATTCCCTTATGCAGTCTTTGATACAGACTTGCTCTGTCTGGGTTAATTTGACTTAATTTTGAATCCTTTCTTGATCCCATATTTTCAATTTCTTTATCTAGTATTCACATATTTTCCCAACTAGTTTTTTTTTAAGCAAGAAATCTTGCTTAGGCTAAAATAGCTCCTTAAAATAGCTCACATTTGAAAATAAAAACACATTTCTGTTCAAAGACAATGCCAATAATTGGAGCAATTATGTAACAGGCAACGCTGGTGTGTGCAGACAGCTATCACAGATAAAACCCAGGAGCTTCACTGAAGAAAATTCACTTTGCACTGTGAGATAGCAGACAACCACACTGATGTATTAGGAATGGGGGAGAAGAAGAGGAAGGAGGAAAAACATTTGTAGCAGTGCAGTCCCTAAATGCAATGGTTAGATTGGTACAAATGCCATCTGTGATATTGTTTGGTGTACACACAAGTGCAGTGTGTATGGTGGGTCCCACTTAAAATTAAACAGATAAAACTTCGTTTGAGTTCTGTTAGAGACCTGACATACCTCTCTAAGAGAGACTGAACAGGTCTTATATCATTATCTTGAAATGTTTACATGGTGGTCACTGTTGGATGACTGGGGTGTTGCTGAAAGCACTGTGAATATCCAACACAGCAATTGCCAGCCACTGAGCAAATATGGGTTTTCCTGTCTGCCACCCCTTTCCAAGCCATAACGTCCTATTTTTCTCTCTCTCTTACAAGAATTGAGTTACCTAGCTATGCACATTCTTGATTAAAAAAACCAAACTACACTAAAACAAAACAAAAAAAGTTCTCATGGAAACCATGTACTTTAAAAGTTACTTTATGTTACTGTTTTTCTGTTATCATTTCTATTGTAAAATATCAATACATATTTCTATTTCCCCCTTGGCCACTGATATATTCTGAGTTTGGATTTAATTTCTGTGGAAAGTAATTTCCATTTTCTTTTATTTATGCAGTTTTAGTTTAGTACTTATGCTAGATGTAAACAGCTATGAATCTTCAGTTGCTATGGCTAAAACCAGCAGAGCACATTATCATTTGTCCATCTTCATGCTGGAGAAAGAAATGTAAACAGACTTTTCCTCTAGGATTTAAACAATGAAAAAAGTTGCACAGAATTGCCATTAAAGCATAAATCCAGAGTGAGAATAGCAGCAATAACTACCACTTTCCTAATGTAATGATTTTCATATCCTCTTCAAAAGTGCTTGAAAACCCGCAGGATTTGTCTGAATATAGATGGGTTGACTATTACATGAGTTCAGTGCTTGATCCAGGCTGACTCGTTGTCAGTCACAATTCAGAAGAAATGGGATAATGGTCTGCTTGCCTAAAATCAGATGCATCATTTGGATGTTCAAATCTCCTTAAGAAGAACCCTTGAAAGGAGTCTTCAGTGTTAATAGCAAAATGAGATTATAAAGAGTAAAAATACCACATCACACAAAACCAAATTATTTTTAGCGAGAGCAAAAACCTAAATAAAGAAAGGCTGTTCTATATTTCTGGATTCAAAAATTTTTATCAAAATGGAGAAACTGAGAAATTTTTGTGAGTGAATTAAAAATGTCATTAGAATGGAATAGGACAGACTATCTCGGTTGGAAGGGACTTGCAACAGCCAGCAAGTCCAACTGCCTGACCAGTCTGGGGATGACCAAAAGCTAAAGCATTTTGTTGATGGCATTGTCCAAATGCCTCTTAAGCACTGACAGCCTTGGGGCATCAATCAGCTCTGTAGGAAGCTGTTCCAGTGTTCAAACACCACCCTCTCTGTACAGAAATGCTTCCCAATGTCCAATGAACCTCCCCTGGCACACCTTTGAACCATTCCCATGCATCCTAGCACTGGATACCAGGGAGAAGAGATTTAATTCAACCAAAGAAAGATCACATGAAATAACTATGAATTGGCAATTGAATTTAGTCTAAAAGATCATTCTAACTTGGCAAGAGAATTCAAGTTATTGGGTTTTTCCAACTCATTTCTGTACCTTCTATATGTCTTATATTTATGATATAGGTTACCAGAAAAGAAATGTAGAACTGTTGCAAAATTAGAAACAGTAGATAAAAATAATTCAATGCAGTACAAACTGACAAACCACAAGACTTTGTTTGCATCACTTTAGTTCAACTGTTGTGTAATATTCCAGACAACATTTGCATCTCAATGCTTAACTGGATGACCACGAAGCCAAAGCTGAACAGTTCATTTCTTCTGTTTCTTTTCATTTAACTTCATTGACACTTCACTTATCCTTGCAAAACATACTCTGAAACCCTGCCAGAAATGGAAGAGGAAAATGCCAATGTAATCAGCCACCAGAAAGGCATTTGGACACAGTGAGAAAATGTCCTTGAGCCTAAATAGAGGCACATCAATAAGTGTGCAGATGACAAAAGATACAGGACTTGGTGAACACTGTATTATTTCCCTGCAGTAAGCAAAAACTTTTTTCAAGATGTATAGTGAGAGAAGGAAAAAAAAAAATCATTATCAAGAAAGAAATACTACATGTTTCAAGAAATATTGATCATTATTTGTGGTCTTTATTGTGCTATCAGGTATTGTGAAGACATCCTTGCTGGAATACTCACAAATGATCAAAATGTTGTGGGAGGAGCATGTTCCCTGCTAGAATTGAAAAATTTTTCACAGAAATTCAATGTGGAAATGAATGAGGTTTAAATCTCTCAGTGATCCTCAAGCACGTGAAGGAACGGGCTGAGAAATTCATCTCTCTGCCCCAACACACCGAGGCCCCACTCCTGCCACCTGGGAACTCAGTGGGAATTTCAGATAGAGTCCAGTGAAAGCAAGGCTGAGAGTCCTCCTAAATACAAGGAACAAAATTCTAAGTTCAGTGAACAGTTTAATTGTTAAGGAAATTTCTCACATACAATTCTCATGTGTTCACCCAACCTTTGGCTTGATATCACAGATGAGACTTGTTTTGTACCAAACTAATGATATTTTAATTGACTAATATATGTAACATCTTAAATGAGAAACAAAAGTCTTCAGCAATCCCATAAAAGAAACAAAATTTCCTCTCTAATTTGTTTTGCTGAAAGCCTGGTACCTTAACACCTGTTAAAAGCAAATGTACTAACAGGAGTTCTAAAAATACAAAATAAAACTAAAACCCACATTAAATTGCCACAACAACTGCCTATTTTATCAATGTTCTTTGTACACAGTGATGCAGTTCTGCATAATGCAAATTTTAAGAGAGACAATCTTTCCAAAAGGCTGTATCGTGTAATGCAATGTACATTTTCCATAATTTTCCCCTATGTGCTCTTATATACACATCTGGTAAAACTTCCTTAATAAAATTTACAATCTTTGCTATCTGCGAAGCCTGGGTTTCTCAACAATTGATGTCAAAGTAGCTGGGGGATAATTGGGTGATAACAACAGCTGAGTTATATGAAGAACTAATTATGTTAAACAAATCTCTTGCTTCTTGACACTGTAACCAATATGCAGTGTAGTGGATAAGAAGGAAGAAGTGATAAAAACTGCTTTTTTCATTAATGATATCTTAAAACAAATAGTACGAAATGTATTTGGATGAAATTACCATTCTATACGTGTACAAGGAAAAGAAAAAGATTGTAGTATCATAGAACTATTTAGACTGGAAAAAGCCTTTAAGGTTATCAAATCCAACCATTAAGCCAGCACTGCCCAGTCTATCACTAAAAAATGTCCCTAAGCACAACATCAACACATATTTATTTAAAAATCTATATTTAAAAATCTACTATCAATCACAACTCACTTGGTTTGCAGGCTGTCAATTTTTAAAATTTGTGTTAAGATTTGAGTGACATGTTATAAAAAGAGCCCCTTACATTAATTTCACTGTGAGTTTTTTTCTTCCCAGAACTACTCTTACATAAGTGAGACTTGTTTCTTACGTCAGCTGTCTAAAGCAATGGAAATAAAACAGGTCTCATAATGATTGGCTTTCTCCTGGCATCCTAAGGAAATCACACTTTGTGACGTGATAATGGACCAGACAGAAGTCACTGTCAGCTCAAACAGCAGCTACTTGTTTTCTTCTGCTTGGAATGAACTATAAATCTGGCAGCCTTGCCCATGTGGGGAGGTAACAAGAGGGTACCAGAAAAGTGATGGGTTTTGGTCTGCATAGGGCAGAAATTCAACAGAAATATGCAGCTGTTTACTGCTGTGCATTCGTGAAAGATGTAAAGTTATTTGCAACATGTGAATGGGCAAAATAAAATATAATTTGTTGTAACAAGATCTCTCACTGTGTTTGAAACAGGATATACTGTACTCCAACAGTAATGGCACTGACAAGGCTGAATTTATAATCTCTGTCTCTGTGATTTTCAGAATTATTGGCAAAACTTTAATTTCACAATAGTTTTTCAGAGTACAATGCTAGAGTTTTCTGTAAAGACAGAAGCAATGAATGAAAATGACATGGCTGGGACATTCTCCAAAGTTAATTTAATGCAGCTAGTCATTAAAATTGTCTTTTTAGCAATTGAGTGAGATTCATTTTGTAGAAAGTTATGGCATTTGCTAGATCCTGAAGAATAATATCAACAAGCATGAACAAAAACACTGAGTAAAATCCTCTGTGTTCTGATCTGAAATGAATAAATATTTCCAGTCCAATATTTAGATTTCCTTTGTATTCTGAACTTTGAGTCTCAACCTCAAAGTAAGCACAGGGGATGTAAAATCTTTTCAAATGGAACTAAAAAAGATTTTAACCACTTTCAGACAAATTGCCAAAATGTGGACAGTTGCCTGGGTTTCTTTCTCATTCAAGCTCTTAGGGGCACTGTGTTCTCTAGAATGACAAAGTACAGCAACTTTTCACCTATGTATTGTAAAACAAAATTCTTCTTTGGTATAGATTATTTTCAGATAATAGAATACTAGTTAGTGTGAACTTTTTGCATATAATTCATGCATTTATTTTTCCTAACAATTTTATGTTGCTTTACTGAGATTTTTTTGGTTTTATGTAGATACATCTAATACTGCAGTTGTATATTCTAGGCAGTAGAAAAATTAATAACTTACAGCTTAATGCAAACTGAGTAAATTTTCACGTGGCTGAATCTTGTTTGCTTTACCTTCAGCTATTAAACTTCGTGCTTTATTCCAGTGTGTCTTAATTAGTGGCTTACAGCCACCAAGTGACTAATCACAGATTGATAGAATAAGGATTGAAATAGTCAAATCAAATGAAGGCTATGTTAACATGTGAGATATAAGCTCAGCAGGGTCATTTAGAAGCTGGCTGCTATGATAATATGCCTGGCTGTCTTTCCCAGAAACTTACACCAAATATATTTGATAATATTGAGCATTCTCACAGTAATACAGAATAGGCCACATAATATTTTTCAGTGTATGCAGAAGTTAAGGGGAAAACCTGGACTGTTGTTGGATCTGTAGTTGCCAAATTTATTCAGTGTGTCCTGCTCAGCCTTCCTCTGACTAGAACTGTCATGGGAAAAACTAACTATTAATTAACTCCAACTTATGAAGGGTTGTTATAGAAAGACTGTTGACTACCACCTTCATTAATAACAGAAAATATTTCAAAGATGGGCAACGTTCAAATTTGTTGGAAGTTCCAGTGTTCACCTGGGGTTGTCCGAAATACCTGTGATTCTGCAAACAAAATTTCTTGAGTCTGCAGAACAGCTTTGGAAATTTCACAGAATAGACACTTTTCCTATGACTTTTCTCCTATTTCATGCTCAAGGCAACACTTTTCATGGGGAGAATTAGACTTGTTTTTAAAGATAGTCGAAACCTGAGGACATTTTAAGCTCTTTTTCCTAATAAAGTGAGATTTACGCAGGGTGGATGTCCATCTGCATATTAGTCTGTGTCTACAACACAACCCTTACATCCATCATCCAACCTCATCTAGATTTGACAGAGACACAGAGGTCTCCTGGCTTAAACTCCTACACGGAAAGTGCAGCTCACAGGAGCAGTAGAACCCACGACCACACTGCAGTCAGGATAAGTTATTTTTTTAGCTTGCTCTTCCCCTCCCCAGGCAGCCTGGAGTTAGCAGGGAGCCTCTCAGCACCAGCCTGGCCCATGATCAGCAGGCTCCCTGCATAGGGGCAGGTGGGCAGGGAGGTTTGGGTTAGAGAATATGCTTGTCAAGGGAAAGAACTTGAAAAGAATGTGGTTACAGGGAGCCTGGAAGAGAGCTGCTTTATTATGATAAGAGAAAGTAGTAAGTGAATCAGTAAGAAATCAGATTTTATTAGCTCACTAAGAAGCTTGGCTGTTTCTACAAGCTGATTTGCTCTATGAGGCAAACTGCGAGCTGCAACAACAGTGAGTGCCATGTGTGTACATCACAGGGACATGCATGTACAGCACTGTGGGACATTTTCACACCATTCCACAACTCGAGTACACGTATCAGTGGAAAGGCACGAATCAGTCAGACCTCATCTAATGCAGATCTCAGGAATTGCTCTGTCACTGGCCTTTTTTAATCTCTTGTCTGAGTGCACGGCCAGTAGCTTCACACACGTTGAGGATCACAGTCATGACATTTCTTCTTCGCCTGAAGATTGTGATGCCAAAGGCCGTGGGAGATCTGCAGTCTGTCTGTCTGTCTCTCACTCTGTCCAGCTTCTTGTAATGAAACTGACAGTTCAGCAGTATTTGGGGCCTCTGTGTCCTCTGAAACCAGGAAGATTTTTCCTTAAGTAAATGGATTTAGAGCATTTAATTGCTACACCTATTAGATATCCAAATTACCTATGGTAAACTAAGGTATTTTGACAGCTGATCTGCTACACTGTGGATTCAGACAGTGCTGAACTGCTGTTATGCCCAAGCCTTTCAGCATTGTGCTGAAGAATTTGCTTGCATTGATAATGTAATCATTAGCCTGTGGGGATTTCTGGATTTCTTGTTGTTTTTTTCTTGAGAATTATCCACAGTGAAAAGTGCTTGATATTATTACACAAACATAAAATAAGACCTCAAATTTGCATTTCATTCCTGTGATCTCTTATCTTTAGAGAAGGATTAAAAGCTAAGCCTCTTTACCAAAATCACCGAACATATTAATTATACACCACATAAATAATTTAATTGCACACAGAGAATAGACTTTCCGAAAGTTTCCTACATACTTCTCTTTATATGATGGAAATTATTGTAAAACCAGAGCAATTTTTCTCTTAATACTTTTCATGGTTAAAACCTATCCTGCTTAACTGTAATTTATAATTTGGTGATAGACAACAAAAAATTGCTAATGCTCACAATGTATAGTAATGGGAAAGTCTATTAAAGGTTGAGAATAGCAGAGAGGTGCCTTGTTGCCTCCTTATGTACCTCTTGTTGTCAGATAAGGTCAGATCATCAGCTATTTAACTCTGACTCCACTAGAGGGAATGGGGCTTCATCCATCTGCCAGCACTGGGGCTTGCTCACAGCATTACCTGGGTCACCATAAAACACTTCACGAGAAAAACTTGCCCCCTTCAAGTCTTGCACCCATTAAAAACACCACCAGCATATCCCCGATATCTGAAGAATGTGTTAAAGATGTCCAAGTTGGGGGAGGAGAAGGAGATGAACATACAAATCTCAAAATGGATAAACTCTGTCAGAATATTACATGGATAAGAATCTGTCTTGAGATTTGTGTGTTCCTATTTTCGGTATTTTTGTTCTTTTATTTTTGCAGACTCAAATCACTGTAATTTAAAGAAAAACTTGCTCCAAGGGGTATCTTGGTATAAGGAGTAGAAGGAAGAACCCCTGCATTTTTATAAAACCACAGCTGGAAATTCTATTATATATTAATTAACTGATACACATTGCCTGCTTAGCCTCAAAGAAGTTTCATTACTCACTAAGGGTCACCTCTCTGGTAGAACATCTTCTTATTTACCTGTCTCAGCAGAGATTTATAAGCCTGACTGTAACATTTGTCCTTGAGCCTTTTCTTTCCCCCTGTCTGTGTCAGATGACTTTTCCCTGGAGTGCAAGTCTCCCATAGTCACTGTGACTGGAAGGAGGTAGAAAAAAGAGACAGCTGACAGTTAAAGATGCTGGGAGAGATTCTTCTCAAGATTATGCCAATTTTACATAAGCACACTGCTACTGACCTCAGTGCAATTCATTGCAGCTATTGACTTAAGTGCTATTGACTTCAGCAGGCCTAGTTTAGAATGTGGGGAGGTTAAAGTGAGGGCAGAGATATTATTCTGTGAGCAAGAGCAGAACCCCTGGATCCTACTGTTGTATTAACTCATCTATGAAGTGGGTACTGTAGATATTTACATATGAGCTTTGGCTGTCATATGCAAATTCCTTTTATGTTTTCAAATAGAGGATGTTGGGTTCTCACCCAACCCCAAAGTTAGAATTTCCACTCTGAAACTTGCCCACAATTACTAAACTAGGTAGGCAAGAGACATGCAGACATGAAAATAAACAATTTTTCTGAGTACTCATTGGAAATTATAAGAATTTAGAATCCTATACCTAAGTGCTTCTATGCTCATGCTGGGTTTGTGATTTGGAAAAGCACAATAGACACCAAAGGGCAAATTTTCCTGCGGAGTTCCCTTTGACAATAAAGGGCAACATGCACTCAAAGAAGCATATTGATGTATATTCATATAAGTAAATTAGTACAAAGATGACTGTTTTGCTTTTCTTTTGAGAAGTTCCATGCTCTTTGCAGATGCAGATATTAAATTTGCTTCTGTGAATGTCTCATAAGTTCATAAGAAAGGGCCATGACAGGTCAAACAGTAAGATGGAAACTGTCCATGAGCCGGTCCCAAAGCTGTGTGTCATCTCAGCTGAAATGTAGGGTCATAGTTCTACTCTCTTGAAGCTGTGAAAGATAATTTTTAATTTTTAACACAAAGAGAAGTTACACGTCTGGCCATATTAAATCTCAGATATGCATATTTGGATTAACTAAAGACATTTGGCAGTTCCAATCAAAACACTTATTTACTGGCCCTGACTAAAAGTGCAATAGCTGTATAGTACTGAACAGCTGTTGAGTTTTATAAAAAATGGATGATAGCTTTCTATGTAAACATGTCCTCTCTTTCATTGCTTACTGAAAGTGGGATGTAAATATGAGATTTGTCATCAATAAACAGCAATTTCTCAATTTTTATTATCCCATTCATTCTCATGTGCCTGTCAAAAATGTGAAAATGATCTATCATTCTGTCAAAGATCAAAAAAAAAAAATAAAAACAGAACTGCCACTAGGAGCAGAGCTGCTAAAAATCACCAGGAAAACGAGATCCTCAAAATATAACAATGATAATAAATTTTTCCTTTTACAAGACATTTGTAAAGGATGTATTCTCATTGTAATTTTTACAAGTGTAACTCTCAGTCTCTTCAAGGTCCTCTAGTGATCATAAAATTATTTTCCTTCATGTCATTCTGAATGATTTCCTATCTAGTTTATTGTTAATGCCTGCACAGAAGTGTGAAGTATGGGCTTATGATTTCTCTCTATAAAAATGTAATGGATCTTCTCCTAGTAACAATTCTCTCCAGTAAATGGCTTAGCGTGGCTGCTGCATTACTATAAGACTGTATCCATAAAGCTTAAGCACACCTGATTTTGTATTCTGATGCTTTGCATAGTATACAAAAGAATAAATACAAATTTGCTTATCATGCAATATACGCAGGAACTAATCCAAATCAATAGACTTCAGAAAGAGGGAGATAAAGTTTTTAGCATATTCTTTCAGACCATTCAGTTTCCTTACTAGATGCCCATGAATTAAAAAAAGCTATTTTCTTCATAGTAAGCACAGTACCTACCACGTCAAACAACGCCCTGTAATTCTAAACAGCTCTGTGTATAGCGATTTTTCTCCCCCATTCTTTGCAAGAATGATATTGTTCTATTTCTTGTGTCATTGTGATTTTTAAGAATGTTACTGGTTTGAAAATTACATTGCCTATTTACTGGTGAGCCATTTCAGTAATATTAGTGTCATTTGCATAGGAATGAAGCACTTTATGAGTCAATAAAAAGATCTCTATGGATTTTTTGATCTATTTTTTTTAAGATATTTTGTGCAACAGAGCAAAGAAAGATAAAAGTGGTTACACAGGGTAAGACCTGTTGTCCATCTGATACCAGTCTTCTGCCTCTGAGATAATTTTACAATGGCTTCCATGCAAATATTTTTTTGTCCACGCTTCCTGAACTGCTAAGATAGGACTGAGTACTCCTACCAGAACAAACTTCATAACTTCTAGGAGACAACTGGGCCTGAGCCACCAGGTATAAGACAGAGCAGGAAACAACCCTTCAGTCTTCTCACATACGAAAAATTATTTCCATTCATGGGCTGCATAACTTTTTTGCCCAAGTCAGCAAGAGCAGTATATGGGAAGGAAAATAATGCTGAGCATATCATAAAATATTATTTTGTAGTTATGCTTTTATAAGCACTTAAAAGGCAGTAAAGTATTTGAGATCCATCTCATCTTTCCAGAAGAAGAAAAATCAGAACAATTTTTTTTTTCTCAGGCTAGATAATAATATTCGAAGTTTAAAATATAACAAAGAGTGATGTGACTTTACAGCGCATATAAAATCTTTATAGCAGTGTGGATGGAAGGAATGTGATGGCATCTCCCTGCCAGTTTTCCATGACCAGTTTGGTCTCATGGAAGGGGTACCTCAAGGGAAGATGAAAAGCAGACATGAGCCATGAAACAATCCCTTTTCATACCACCCATGCCTGCAATGAAGAACCCTCTGTTTGCAGCCACGCAAGGGTTAAAAGCAGCACAGAGAAGGTCAAAGGATGTCTTTAGAAATTTTGTCCAGAACTGAGTGAAATAATTGGAGAACTTGAGGTATAGATTTTGGAGGTTTCAATGTGATGAGAAGAGAAAGCCAACAGCTACATACAAAACATCACCTTCTTAGCAAAAATCTTGCTCAAATTTCTTCCTGTTGTTTCTCCTAAATCAGTATCTCTTCCTTACCAAGAAGCTTCACTCTCAATCTGATAACCATGAGCTCATCTGAGCAGAGGATGTTGATTTCCACATTCTTGTAAAATAATGTGATGAATATAATGAGTGTTACTGAGTGACTGAAAGAAAATTCCTTTGATAGGAAGCTCAAAGCTGGGTTTCAATCAAAAATTTTACTCATTAGAATGGTACTGTTGACTTCAGTGACCAAGTAATATTTACAGAATTGCTCCCTTAGAAAACTGATGGTCTTAACCTTTTAAGCATTCGTCTCACTGCACTGCACTGATCATTTATTTTTGTAGGAGTGCACTTTTTTCCTCATTGTTTATTGGAGTGTCCCCATCACAGACAAGCAAAATCAATGAGCCTTTGGATTAGAATTGAAAAAATGGAAATGGGAGGTGTGATAAAAGGCAAAATTTTAACAATATGCCTGCAGCTATAGAAGTTAGTGCTTTTAGATTAGAGGCAATCCACATGTCACGGCTCTGTATTCACTTTTAATGCCAGGATAGAACTCATACATTTGGTCACCCATGACAAACCATACAGTTAGTTCTATTCTTATTTCTATCTTTTTTCTCCTCTGTATAAGAGATAAGATGCCATCAAATGGACTAGGGCTGCAATTATTTTACTAAGCGGAGTCCAGCGTTGATCCCAATGCATTTTTTAAACCTGGCAAGTTCAGAGTTTTTATTATTGCTTTTCCTTCATAAATCTCTTTCCTACTCATGCTTAGTTGTGGGCATAGGATACTGTTAGCTATGATTTGGTGAAATTTTCCAGAATACAATAGCACCGAACTGTCTCATTCAATAACTGCATCCAGTTTATTCTGGGATAATGAAAATGTCTTTTATGATTCATTACAACTTTTCTTTGTTCTTTATATGATATCAAACCATTAGATGGAAATTATCTGAAACTATTGCCTGCCAGCAGCTTGGCAATTGCTGAGAAAAGGCAAGAAATCTAATGCACATCCTGTATGGTGAGTGTCTGAAACTATTCCTATATAACTCTGCCAGCATAAGATTATTAAAATACAAAGTAATTAATGTTTATGACTGAAATTCAGCAGCATGAAATCTCACTGATGAGACTAGGCTGCATCTGAACCCTCATAGACAGAGCAGTAAAGGAGTGACTGCACAGAATTAAATAGAGGAGCTGAACTTTTCCAGGTAAGTGTATTAAGTCATGTCAGTCAATTTACAGAGTCAGATGTCACTAAGACTTAGTGGCAATTTTCCCCCTAAGTATTATTTAGTGGAAAGCGTACTTCCTAAAAGGACTTTTTTTTCTATATTTTCGTAAGATGATAAAATATTACAAATACCAAATTAATTAAGAACTGATTGAAAAGCAATACTAGTGGGGTGAGATTTTGGAATAATTTGAATAGAAATATTTAAATTTCTTGAACTAAACCAAAAATTCTGGATCTGTTCAGTCTTAAACTCTGCCTCCTCATGGTATCATCATTTCTCATATATTTTGTAATTTGGGTTAATGACTCTACTTTTCTCGAGGGCCCAGCTTCTCTCTGCTCATGTACAACATGCTTTCCTGTTTTCTACTTCGTGGGAATCACATGTGCAGAGCTGTGCTGGTGATCTCTGTTGAGACTGACATCCACTGGGATTGTATCCATTCTTTGAGAACAGCTGTGGTAATATGTCAGTGATTTTGAGGTGCAATGCAGTTTAATATGATGTGCAGCAAAGTCAAAAACTTCCCTGACAATGGAGTAGCCACAAAGAATTTGCAGATAAATAGTCTTACCAAGGCTGCATGAGTCAAATTCCCTTTAGAGTGAGTATTGAATTCCTATGTGTTACCTTGAAAAGTGCAGTATTTAAAGTATTTCAAAAGCTGTTAAACACAAATAAGACTTTTCTGTTGTACTTTGGGGTATACTTTGCATTGCTTTTAAAACCTGATTTTTTTTTTAAGCAACTGTAACATCTCATAAAAAGGACCTCAGAAGAGAATTAGACTTTTGAATGAGTTGACTGCACATGAAGCACTTCTGATTCCAGCAAGAATCAAAGAAAAGTGTGCTGTGGAGACAGAGGCTTTGCTGAAATCAGTAGCAGAGTTCTTTTCTATTTTAGTGGAGTCAGGATTTCACCTTGTATTTTTATTGCCTCTTTTCTAAGCACAGTCTGGAAAACTACAGTAAATAATTGTAACTGCCAGGAAGAGAAACTAAAGTGGGCACTAAACATGAGAGCACATATATTCTTCAAAATGGCCCTTGCACATAAAAATGTGTAATAAAATCTCTTGGAAGTGCTCAACAGTGCAGATGAATCTGATTCATTTTTCATAAGTAGTGAAAATCAAGGAAGAGGAGAAGTCAGGCATTAGGTTGAAACGAAGACAAAATACTTTACGAAAGCAGTCTCACAGTGATTCTGTTCAAACTTTTCTTTGGAACTTGGTCTTGCATTCTTTATGCACAAGAAGATCTCAGTGATTGCAGCAGAAGCTTGGCAGTGGAATGCAGGACTGAGCTCTGGAGTGGTGACCCCAAAATAGTCAAGGCTTCATTCTTTAAGCTTAGTCAAAACTCCTCAGATGTTCAAAAGTCAAATGTCAGCAATATGACAAATAAATCTCCATTTTGCCACTTAGGCATCCAGAAGTTTTCCTAGTATCTCACCAGGCACCCATGACTACTTCTAAAATGAAGTGTAAGTCTTCACACTTCAATTTCTGTGATGAGGAAGACTCTAAACTCATTTTTCAGCCCTGGCTGTGGTACTCCATTGGGAACGCACACATCTTGTTCTTGGTACTGCTTTGATTTGGACTAATTGGGCCCATCCCTTACATCATTGGGATCCACCAGAGGGCTGAGATAATAAATGTGCAGATGTCTTCATGAGTGTCATCTCACATGGTAATGGTGAAGGATTTTTAGTTATGCCAAATATTAATAATACCCAAGAAAACATTACAGAAGGTATCGCCCTCCCATCTAAGTCTGCCACACAAAGTCCAGGTCTTGCAGAAAGAAGATGCTGTGCCACAGCCATCATTTTGGAGAAGGTCCATATCCTTGACCAAGGAAGATATTTTAAGATGTTCTTGTGGTGGTGAGAAGATCTAAATTCTATATTCCAGATGGTAGGACAGAATAGTATCTTTAAATAATTCACAGTTTTGATAAACATTTGCATTTTTTTCCTTTTAGTTTTGGCATATGCATATTAATAGCAGACACTGGATACCACAGCTTCTGCTGCTGGAGATAACAACTCCTCAAGGTATTCTGAAAGCATCAGTAACTTTATTTTGTGGTTTGGGGTTTGGGGGCTTTTGTTTGTTTGTTTTGTTGACTTTGTTTGTTTGTTTGTTTCAAATAAATTATGGAGGCATATGGAATCTTCTAAGGACAGGATAAGAAAGTACTCAGCAGAACATTTCTCCCTATCCATAGGCAAAATAAAGTATAAACACAGCAACACAAATGCAGTCTTCTATGAAATGAACCATGTAATGGCTGTGAATAGAATGTGTGTGTGAATGAGATGTCTGGTAATTGGTTGTAGAAATGAGTAAATCTAACCTGTTTCACCCTTGTATGACTGATGTAACACAATGCTAAGCCAGGCAGGTTAACACTTAATTGCCAGGTTACAAAGCTGAGAAATTAAAATGCCAGGGAGAGTTTCATTTTAGGTGGTTTGACAGCTGTGTTCTTCTGTGACTAGAAAACAAGCCATAGAAAAACAACACACTTTGTGATGTATCAGATATAAGACTGTGTGATATATCTTACACGTGCATGTAAAAGTAAACTGTTTGTGTGTTGATAGGTGGCCTTAAATCAATTCTGCTGGCACATGCAACTTACATGGAGCGTTTGAAAAAATATGCTAAATTCTGATGCAATGCCTGGTGAATATTGATCCTTTGTGACCACAGAGAATCAGGGCGTTATTTTTCTAGTTATTGGGGGAGGTGTGGTGTTTAAAAAAACCCAAAACACCTCTAAGCCACCATAAGACTAATAAAATATATGTAACTGATTTTCTAGAAATAAAGCATTTCCTTCCAAGGAACATAGAAATCTACATCCTCTATCCAGATTTTGAGGAATGGATGCAACCTTATATAACCTTAGTGCTTCTCCTGAGAGTTTGATTGATCAGTGTGTTTTGCTACCGAATGATTTCTCTACTACATCTGAAAGATGTCAGCACTGCATGAAGTCAAAATGGAGAGACCTCTTTCAAAATCCTCTGCAGCTGTTCTGTAAATATCTCACCTCTCAGGTTCTTCTTCTGAAATCAGTATGGCTTTTCTAGGGGTAAGATACTACTCGGCATAAGCAGATCTTCATGAGTGTGAAGAGAGCAGAAAGAAGTAGTATTTTGAATCGAATATATATTAAATTTCATTTATAAGTGTCGGAATCAAGACTTCTCTGAAATACTGTTAGAAAACCACAACCCAAAGCATCCAGAGGTTCTTTCTGTGGCACCGTCCTCCATAAAAAGGAATAAGTGCAGGTGGGAAAGTAGCAGGTATCATATAAGCCGTCTCCAAAACTGCACAACCTGAGGTTATATTCTGTGCAGCCCTGCATTGCAACTGGAAGTATAATGAGTAGGATAAGGAGGTTTTTATCACAAGGTGACCATTTCAAATCAAGTCCAGCTTTGCAGACCATGACCCAAATGCAATATGATCTAAAAGTATTTAATATTGGGTGTTCATTTATAAAACTTCTGCTCGCTGGCACTATGTCTTTGCTATACTAATGCAGGAGCACAGATTGGAGTGTGAAAAATTGCTCCCAGTGATCCCACTGGAAATGTATAAGGCATTACGCACACAGCTGATGGCCTGAAGGGCTGAACCAGAACAGATCATAAGGCATTGCTCAAACAGAAGAACTCTCACAAATTGGAAAGAGAAAAATGGGGGGGCGGGGGGGGCAAGTCTTTGAGATATTTAGATATTAAAAGTGAAACTTCTATGAATCTTTACAGAAAAAAAACCACTATAAGAAATTATGAGCCACAGGCCTTTCTGCAATGATCTTGCTTACGGTGTCTTATATTCATTGCATTCTGCTTTCACATCAATGTACAGGAACAAGCAATGTATCATGTTTTACTGGGTCTTATTGTGCCAGCATTATGAAATATAAGAAAACTGAATGAAAGGCATTATCAAACGCATTTTTGTGTTACAAATTCATGAGTTTGACAAAATATTGCGGTCTGCAAGACTTAAACGGCTACATGTATCAAATGGAGTTTTAATTTAAAATGAGGCTGAAAAATCTGTGCATAGATAATGACTGTGAGGGGGCACTTAATATCTTAACTCAAGTCTCGTTAAGGGACAGGTTTCTTCACCTCGAGGATCCACTCTCCCACTGAGTCTGTTGTCTCTGAGGTTGCCTGCAAGGCAGAAGGTCAGCATCATTTCCTTGATGTGTTGTTCTTCCTTCCCCAAAACAGCATGCTGAAGGATTTAGCACCACAGGAATGACCAGACTTTTTACACTGTGGGGCACTCAAGCACATCAAGCCCTATAGGAAACCCTCTAATTGGGCTTCCTACCTGCAAGGCTCTAACTCTAGACCATAACTTGCAGGCAAAGTTATCAAGAATGGACTTCTAGCCACAGAGAATCATGTTCATCAAGCTTCACGAAGCTTTAAATTATTATTTGGGAGCTAAATAAAAAGATTGGAACTCATTTTAAAGAAAACCAACTGAAAAAAGAAGGAAAGTTGCATCAAGACCTGTGTCAGGAAATAAGAACATCCTCATTATTCATCCAAGAGGTTCCGGGCTTTTTTCAGTCAGATGCTCAACCTATGCGATGTTCTGTGTATGACATAGCTTATAGCCCTTATAAATGTTTATTAATGTCCTGTGATTAATTCTTATCCTTCCCCAGTCAATTGGGCTTCACAGCTTTGGATTGGGTAGGTTTTCTATGAAACTATAAAGCAATATTTTTTATTAGAGAGAAGTGTATCATTAATTGGTCCTCTAAATCTCTTTGGTGGAGAAGAGATGATGGCAATTGTAAAGCTTCTTCCAATGATGCTGCAATTTCTTTTTAACAAAAAAAAACCCAAAATGTTTGAAAGAGATAAAAGAAAAATTACTTAATTAGCACTAAAATCCCCAATTCCTTATTGGGAGAAAGAGCCTAAGAGACAAAGGCCTTGTAAAATAGAGAAATCACCAAATAATTACAGGTGGAATCGATCACCCAGTTGCACAGATAGTTATACAGGCAGTCTTACAGCAAGAAAAGCCAAAGTGCAGAAATGATTCTTTAGATTGAGGCACTGCAGTTGGTTGGATACACTGGTGACAATGTTTCTTATGATGGTAAAAACATATTTTTTTAACACACATTAATGGTGAGCCATATTTACTGTTTTTTTGCTGGTATTTTCCCCCACTTCTCCTTGATCCTATTGTTTCATACTCCCTACGTATTCACTTTTCATTTTACTGGTTCACTGCTCCATTTTTTAACCTTTAGAACAGTCAGTGAAAAGTATGTAGAAGTGAACTTCTATCCACTGTTCTTCTTTCCAAATTAAAATGCTCACATCCACACTAATCAAGGGGGTTGTCAAGCAGTCTATCTATTCCATTTGTGACACTGGACATCCAAGGACATCCAAGCTCAGAGCTATGCAAGTCATGTGGCAGGATGGGAGGGAGATTATCAAATCCTGAAATCTATAGAAGACCTGGAGTATAAGGTAAATGAAGGAGACATTCAGTTGTGAGAGACAGGTAGTCCTGAAACAGTGATCAGGAAAAGAAATAAAAAGAAAAAAAAAAAAAAAGAGAAGTAAAAAACCCCACAGCAAACCTTTACTTATCAGGCAGCGAATTTGAGGACAGTTGATAAAAATCCAGGTATTTTTAATACTGCATGCAGCTTGGGTCTAAGGTGGGTAAGAGGTTTTTACGGGACTTGCAAGCACAGGAAACATTTTGACTGGACTGTACCATAAGCAACTGGATTTTTCTTGGCTGAGTGAAAAAAGTACGCTGATTATATATATATGTATCTGCAATATGGAAAACAGTGTAGTTAGAAGGTATCCAAGTTAATACTGTATGAGCTAGTCTGGGTAATGAGTGCTGCATAGCCATGACAAAGTGAAGATCAGGAAGATTAATTTAACCTGACCTTGGCAAGGACTCCCAGTATCCAAGACAGCTCATTTAAAACCCAGATATGGCTACAGTACACTTGAGTCTGCAGTGTAGACACTTTTTCTGATGTTACTTTAATGAAGGACAGAAAATGGAATTGTTATTGAACTTAGTTAATTGCACAGTGGCAGATTCTCCATCTTGCAGAAGCTGCAGTCTGGAATTAGACAAGTTGGTGTTAGTTTACACATGTATCAATGTTTCTGGATTTATTTATTTATTTATTTATTTATTATTTTAAATTCCATCTCTAAGCTAATCTGTTCTTTCAAATGATTCCCTGTTACTCATCCCATTTTTGCATTCTACCAGGAAGCACTGATTCATTCTCGCAGACTAGGAACATGCCATAAGAGAGAAAAAGTGAAAAAGAATCGCTTTTCAGCTGATGGTACCTGTTCTGAAAATCAGAGCAATTGTAAAGATGAGAGTTCAAACACAGGAAAGAAGCTGAGTGCATAACTTCAATAACACTTCTCAAGAGTCCTGCTGAATTTACGATGATCCGTCCACTAAGATTTTCTTCCATTTAGTTTCCCTGCAGGGTCTGATCCAGGCAGACTTAAGGCCTCACCCCTTGAGAGAGTGAGGCTTCACAAGTGGCTCAGTAGCCATTCAAAGCAAATCAGGAAAAGAGAATTTACACGTACATATGTGTACGTAAGTACGTACACATACATGCACACACTACACATCACTCAAATGATTAGTTATTTCTCTAGAAAGGGGTTGAAAATGTTTCTAAGCTTCATATTGCCAAAAGGTCACTAAACCACAAAGCATGTGCTGGTGTAGAATGCATATCTTGTCTCCTGGTCAGCTCTAGGATATCATCTTCTCTTTTCACCAGTTCTAGCCAATGAGTCTTAGCTGGTTTGGCAAACAGGAGAGCTTCAAGGCTTAACAGGGCATAACCCCATGTCCTGTCCCGTGGTAGGTGTCTCTGCTAACCACACAGACTTTTTAGAAAGGTAACCACAGCATCATGGTGCCAGCTGTGATATTTAAAAAGCTGGGAGCCTAGCTAAGCCTTTAAAAGCTCTAATGTAAGGATTTAAGTGCAGAAAAGGATCTTAGATGGTGAATGTATCATTAAACATAAGCACTGAAAGGGATGCTGAAGTGACTCAGAGCTGTGGATCTCTTTCCAAGAAGCACCCACGTGCAGTGATGCCAGTTCCCACAGTGGACCAAACTCTCTCTTTCAACTGAAGAAGACGACTATGGAAGGAGCAGGGAGGATTACTGCTTCCATGTCTTTTTGAGCAATTACACTTCTTGGCATAAGGTGTCACTAAGCAGAGAATACAATAATAGAAAACCCAACAACATAATTACTAACTCAGACTAATTAATTAGGCACCACAACTGCACTGTGCTGGTGTCAAATACTTTCTATCATCAAATTTCAAAAGAACTTTTGTCTTGTTTCTGTACAAGAGTGAAGAAATTCAAACAGCATAAATATTTAGTTTGCATATACTTAAAACCTCATGTGTTTGGATGAAACCACTTCAGCAAAGGAGGCAAACTGTGCATTGGCTCTAAAGCCAGTGTGTCCCCCTTTCATGCTAACAGCTGGGCAGTAAACATAGGGCGGCACAGCTTTGCAACAAAAAGTATTCCCAGCATGCTTGTGTTAGGCGTGAAACCTTGTCAATGAAATCTTGCAGTATTAATATTAAAACCACAATGTGAAATATTCATCAGGGTCGACCCCAACTCTTTTTATTTTTTTTGGAGTAGCCAAATTCCATGAAGGAAGGAGAAAAATGCCCTACCTGACTGGTGGTATCAGAGTGACATTCTGCATGAGAAAGAAATAAAGGGTTGAAATCTCTAAGGGAATTAAATGATGTTGTAATGAAGATGCACTGTAATATGAAAGAATCAGCCTGATGGAGCTCTCATTTAATTTAAGCAGCACAGGACAAATTCTGTTCTCAATTACATCAATCCAATACTAATTAAATTAATAGAACCAAGCAGAACTTGACTTTTTATTCCTTCTGGAAGAAAAAATATCAATTGGAGGAGGAAAAAACCCAACAACCATGCAACATATTATTTTTGTTAAGTAAGAGGTTTAAAATCAAGCCTCAATTGGCCTCAGGAGACTGTGCCACTTAAATGCCAGTTCCTGCAATAGGGTTTCTGGGTCTTGGAGCTGCTGGTTCAGTGGTTCTGGAACAAGAAGGACTGCACACCCTTCCACCTAAGTGACCACAAACATCACACCCACAAACTGTTCTGCTGTCCAGCAGCATCATTTGCAAATATGTTTTTTTCTCCCAAAATGAAGATGGGAATATTTTCATTGGCCTCAGGAAAGACATCTTTGCAGCTTTTTTGGTTTGTTTTTTACAGTGCCTGAAACAAATTTCCACCAAAGTCATATAAACTGCAAGTCTCAGTAGCTCCGTTTTCTTAATTGGAATAATAGTTAGGGATTCCTTAGTTACTTGTCTAATTTGGGTTACAAACACACCTCATTCTAGGTCTCTAGCCATAATTTCCATCTCCACCCTGCCATGTATTTCTTCTGTTCCAGCCTTTAAAACCAACAGTTATAACAACTACCTGCTAACACAGTGGCATCCATCCACTTTTGCTTAAAGGCAGCTGGTGGAGTACTATTTTTTTCCTGTCCTTGTTCTTCATTAATTACAAAATTCTATTTCTATAGGCTAAATCATTCCTAACAGCACTGAGCCAAGGTCCATTCAATCCGAAGAGCTGTGTGCAGCCATTTGATTATTTTCAGTAGCACAATTATTTTCATTCATCTACACAGTGAGCCAAGGTTAAGGTCAATTGTATACAATTTGATTCTACTCCAGCTTAATAAGGTCAAATGCATAATGGTTCTCTGGTATATTATCATAAATTCATTTTCCACAATGAAGTAAAACTGATTAGGACAATGCAGCACATGAGTTTTGCACACTTTGCTGATATCTAAAATCAGTTTGTGGAGTCAAGTCGTAAGTTTGGACTGTATTGTTGGTGTGTTCATATCCACCACATGTTCTCAAAGAGGGAATCTAGGCTTGAGTTATATGTTACAAAGTATTTTCAGCACAATCACACTTCAATTCAAAAAGAAAGGTGTTATCATTTTATGACACCCCATCAGTAAAATTAAGCAAAACATGGTACAAGCACTGCCTCAATCCAATGGAATTGCATCCCATAATATCTTTGTAATTAAAAGATTCACGATCTTTCTTTGTGGACTCTAGTTCTAAAGAATAGAGTTTTCTTTTAATATTTATTATGGAGTAAAAGATAGAAATTTTATGATATTAGCTTTTCTTGGGGAGGGGGAACACTGAAACTTGGCTGTTTCAGCAATTAAAATCAGCACCAGTACTAGAGTTTGAAAATAAATTGTTAAAATACTTTAACAATAAGTTATTTTACCCAGAAGACAATGCCCTGAACGTGTGATTTGGCAAAAGTTAGTGGGATGACTCCTCACGTATTCCCTGTAGTTACCTCAGCTGATCCCGAGTGACTTGAGTCAGTGTGGTATCAGAGAACTGGATCTCATGGAAATGTCATTGGCTCAAAATACAGGTGTCAAATACTCCTGAAATACAAAAAAGAAGGACATGGTTACACACCATACTGTGTCACACAAGTGAACAAACCCTCTTCATCTTGTCTCTGAAATGAGTCAGCTATGAGCTACCACAGCGAACTGCCCAGAAATAGCTGTGGCTCATGACAGACCTTCATCAACATGGGTGGTGAATTCATATTTAACTCTAATATTTGGACTATGTTAATGCAGGAAAATATTGTCAAATTCTTCTTTTTCTTGATCAGGAAACTGCTAATAATACTGATAATTTTACTTTTGTATCTGTTTCCTAGAAAGATGGGTAACTGAGCCAGAGAAATATAATTTTCAGGAAAAAAAAAAGATCAGTCTGAGTATATTATTTTTAAAATATAACCATTGCTTGGGAGACAACTATGTTCACTGGATTTTTAACATTTTAGTATTAATACTTAAGACATTGAAATACTAAACAGCATGGGCTTCATGTGAAATGTCAAACCGCTTCATTAGGAAAATAGAAAAACCTGATCTTGCAGAACTTTTGGGAACACTAAGATTCAAAGTGCACAATCCCACAAAATAAACCAGAATTAATAAACCTTTTCTATTCCACTATAGTGAAGGGATATTTTTCATATAAGTGTTCATGCAGCTTTAATGCTGCATTTTTTGATTTTTGACTCTTGGGGGCCTGCAGTACATTCTATTTTCCTTTTAAAGTCTTATTACAAAAAAATCAAATCATATAAAAGAATACACCCCACCCCAATCCAGAGGCAATTTTCATATTTTTAGCACATGTAGTGGAGTTTCACAGGAACAAAAGGCTAGAAAATACTCTGCTTGAGTAGCCATGCAAGGAATGTGGTTTCAAACTGGTTTTATGAGTTTTTTTTCTTAAAAGTTTATGTTCTTTCAAAGCAGATTTTCAGCCTTTTCTTTGGTAAGTCTCTGCAAGAAAGTCTTATATACCTATAAAACAAAGAGCTGGAGTTGCTGACACAGCCAAAGGATATTCTATATATTTAGATTCTGCCTAACTTGCTCCTCTAGGCTTCCTTACGCCACTAAGGGAGTAACTTGTTCTAAATAGTAAAGCACAGAAACTGAAAAAATTTGAAACAGCAGAGAATTCTTATGAAATCTGAAAAACAAGTACAATTCAAACAGGCTAACCCTTCCCAGCCCACCCATTTGATGAGAAATACTTGGACTTTGATGGGCCCACGTGCCTAAAAAGGGCCTCCTCTTTTTAAATCAGGCTACAATTTTCCAAATTCCTTTCACATTGATTCCTCAGCATATGGCATCACTGCATTGCTTGTCTTTACACTCCATACTTTAGATGACGAATGTGTGTGTTTCCACAGTGAGAAAAGATGAAATTATCATCAGGAGACCCTGAATCAGCAGAAAATATCTAAGATTATCCAGGTTACAGAAGCCCAGAAGGATGCCTGTGCCAACTCCAATGATATTTCCTTTGGACAGATCCTGGATTTTTTAACATGCACCAATGACAAGCAAATTTGGGCTGCATTGCAATGTGGAACAGTAGAGAAAGAATATACTGCAGTGATGCTTTTAAAAAACCTTATCAAAGAATTACTGTCCCAATTTGCTTGCCAAAAAGAGAGAAAAGCTGCGCAACTTGTGTTGAGGGTTGATAATAACATACAAGTAGTTTTGACGGGACTGACTCCACCTTTATCTAGGGGTCAACTTTCTGTCCCAAATTAAGCAAATTCTGATGTTCTGTTTCTTGGCACTTAACTAGCCTCAGTTCAATAGACCTCTACTTCCATGATAAATTATAACACTCTTCAAATGGAAATGCATCAGCAGACAGCACCATAATAGATAAAAATATGACAGGGACATAGTGTAATTTTCTCAAGACATGATATTGTCTTAAATCAGATCTTCTATTCTCCTTTCCCAGGAGGCTCTTAAACAATTTGATGATTATTTTCTTTCCAGAAACATATGGTAATACCGGTTGCTATTATAGCTTTGGTCATATTTGTGGGAAATTAACATACTAATTACAAGGATTGTCTTAGAGAAACAATACGTGCTGTTAATTGCCATGGTTGTTTCTCCAGCTTTTATTTAAATGGTGAAAAAATGGTAAATAAATGGCACTGAAAATGTGCTACTGAATGCGAAGTATTTTTAAGGTAAGCCTGGATAAATTAGAGACAATCAAGAACAGAAGTGAATAAAGATGTGTTCTGAAAACACAAACTGATGCAAAGTTTGATGCTGATGCTCAAAGATTCAAGGCTTAGAGCAGCTCCTTCTGTTGGTTTTATAGCAAGGTAAAAAAAGAAAGGAGAGTCTGAAATCTGTCTGCAAAGCATTTTAAGCCGGGCAGCATTGCACACAAGGCTGGGTGGCAAATAGCCAGCTGGAAGGTGGCTGAGCACCATTCCGGGAGCTGCCTGCGGGAGCGACTCGCACCGGGGAGCACGAGGAGCTGCAGGTGTGTGGCGAAGCAGAGCAAACTGCAGATCACAAACTTCAGCAGCCCTCCTGAGGTGCCCATTCAAACACGTTAACAGGCAAAGGTATAGGTTTCTACAAGCAGGTGTTTTTCTTTTCGCCGGGGATATGTCATGGCCAGCAGAAAGGGTCTTTCAACAGAGCTATTCTAAGGTTATGTCAGTAGGACTGAGCAAGATCATGTGGGTTTTTTTCCTTTCCTCCCTTTCTCTGGTTATTTCCCAGTAGGGACCATGGGACAGTTTAGGTTTTTCTTGGCAGTGGCCACAATCAGAAAAGCACACCCTGCACCCAGTTAGTAGTTGTACGATTTCAGAGAGGGATATTTTCTTGTGACAAACCACTGCAGCACAATGCGGACAGCGTGTGTCCCTCTGAGCTGAGGGTGCTGTGCACAGCACTGCCCTTCACTGCGGGTGTGCCAGCCCAAGGAATGCTGATACAGGAGTGCTTTACACGGAGTGTGTAAAACGAGGAAGGAGGCTACGCTTTGGTGTATTTCAGCATACCCAAAGCGTACACGTATAAAACGGTCTTTGAATGTGATTCCTTCACAGGAAAGACAATGCCTTTCTTCAACAGGAAGTTCAGAGATTTTACTTGGATTATATTATAATTATCCTTAAAGGTAATTTTTTTATATCTATTCCCTCTGAGCAAACACGACTCAGGGCAAACCATGCTGGCCTTGTACAAAAGTCACTGACGTCACCAGCACTAAAGCTATGAGTAAAACATGTAGGATTGAGCCTACTGTCAGCTGGAGTTAAGTGCTATCCGCTACAGGCGTTTCTTTTTTGTACCAATTTTTAATGCAAGATGATGAGTACTCTAATTATAAGATTTTTTTTACAGTTGGTTTTATGTACACTGTCATAAGACTTGGCAGACAAAAAGGGAAGAAGTCACTGCCAAAAATATATTTATATATTTTACAAAAGATCACTCTGTTCTTTATCATTGTAATACAGGATTGACTTTTTTTTTTTAATGCTTCCTGCATTAATTTTTTACCTTTTCTGGAGAAGATTGTATCAATGCCTAATTTCATGTGAACTGAGTGCCCCAATGTTTTTATTCCATATGTTCCCAACTTCTAATTAACTTTGCACATGTTATGGCAAAATTAATTCATTCCTATAGATTTCAACTGTCTGAATTTTACCAACTTACTTATCTTTAAGCTAATTACTTATTGCTGGCATACAATAAGTTTACACTACAGGAAAGAAAGAAACAAAGAGAAATGCAGTGACAGTCAGGCTGATTCTGAATTGGTTACTACAATCAGCAGTGGTGCCTGGAGTTCAGCAGTTAGTTCCTTTATGACTGGGCTACTCTGCACGGTTTATGACATGGTTAGGCATCTGCACTCAGCTTGCAGGCCAATTATTTTCGGTTTTCATATCTCTACAAAACCTGTGTTCTCTTCTCATACTTTCTCTCCTTCATGGTTCAGTGCAATAGAGTTTGACGGTTCTTAGCTATTGCTTATAATTATACTCTGAGCTGGATGCTCTCCAGCAGGAATTAATTGCCTACATATGATTGAGGAATGAGGAATGGGACCTTTCCTGCATGTAGGAAGATGTATGCTTAATTTCAAATAAACTATTTTAATCAAAGTGATTATGGAAATACCCTAGAATGCATTCAGGTTGCAAAAGAACTGCATTTTCTAAGACAAAAATTTCCTAATAAAAAAAAAACAAATTCAAAAAATGAAGATCATATTTAGATTACAACAAGCACAATCACTTTAAGTAGATCCTCCATAAATGAGATTGCTTGTAGGGTCTTTTAAAAGGTAATTGGAGGTAGAAGAAAAAAAAAAAATCTACTCCTCATATCATTCTCTAAAAGTAATCTCCAGTTTATTTTAAGGATCAGTAGTAAGAAAACTTTCCTTTCAAAACTCTTCTCTAGAAATAAAATTAAAAAACAGATACAACTTTTACGGGTCTGCTATTTACCATAGAAGTTCTGATTAAAGCTGAGTAAATCCACAGGGTAAAGAAGCCTCCTTTTCTAAATAGCATCAACCAAATCCTGCAGGCCCACCAAGAACCTGGTCAACCTTAAGTAAAGCAACAAGCATGTGGTGCTTATGGAGAGAGAGAGCAGCAGCTGCATGTGTACAGCTGTTCCTCAGTGCCAAACAGGTGTTTCCACTTCTATTTGCTGGTTGACATTTGCTTCCCCCTGTTTTTACTCTCCTCCTCTCTCACAAAACATTACCCTTGCAGTACATGTTGGATGGGCCACAGGGGGACTATCTGACAAAGAGCAGGTTTGTGTTTGGTGGAGAGAGGAATGCTGGCAGGGAGTATGCACAGGTCCTTTGCACAGGCTGCACAGAGCAGGCTGAAGCAGCCCAGCTTGAGCTCACAGGCTTCTGCTCAGTGTGGAGAATGTGAGACATTGGAGACCAACTCATGGAGCAGCCCCAGGGAGCTGCTGCAACAGAGATTTGTAGTGACCAACAACTCCTCCCCCTCTAACATCCTGTCTGCATTCTCATTGTTTATGCACTTACTTGGCACTCTGGAATGGCCTTAACACCACATTAACATTTTCTGGGGGTGCTCGAGCAAGAGTTTGCAGCCACTTGCACAAATTTTTTAAATATCTAAAGGTACGGCTCAACACCAAGCGATGTGAAAAAAATCAACAGTCATTATCATCCTGAAAATCAAAATCAAGGAAATCCAAGTACCTTCTCTCCTTAAATACACTGGAATCACCCTGGGATCTTACCTAGGCCTGTCACACAGATGTAGAACATGTGGAACAAAAAGATTTGCATCTATTTGTAAGTCAGAGACCACATTACCAAGAAGAGACGGTCACTCCAAGTGTACTGAGTAAAACCTAGCCCAGTAACTGCTAAATTGTACAACCCCACTAGTTCAGAGAGCAGTGGCAAATGATGACATGAGCTATCAGCAGGCATTGTGGTCTTAATGTACATTAATACTGCTAATGATACTCTTGTTTGTGGGACATGTAATCTGTCTCATGCTGCACTCAAACTCTGAATGCTTCCTTCTAGCCAGGCATGTGCTGCCATGTCAAACATCACACCATCATTTATCTTACTCAATATCTCTGCTTACTTTCTAACTCACAGCTCCAGGAAAGGTAGGCAGCCAAATGTATGTGTTTACCTCCCAATACATTTATTTTACCCCTCATACAGCTTGAGGTTTTGGCAACGTTTCATATCACTCTCATTATCCAGGGCCTAATCCAAAGAATATGGTTTGTGTAGAGCTTTGCGGCTTCACTTGTTCTTAATCTAGGTATAAAAATACAATATAAATGGTCATCTTCTCCTCAAATTGCCTCCAAAGGCTACTCACGCGTGACTTGCCTTTCCTGACACCTTGTTGGCTGTCTTTAGTGATTAGTCCCTGCCCTTCCAAATTCCATTCTGTTATTTTTGCAATGTTTATACAACCCTGAGCCACACTCTGTATGAGTTTTCAGCTAGGTTTCAAAATTATTGAGTATAATTTTTCATCCTTAAGAATGACAGTAACAAATAATCACTGTACTCCATGTCTAAAGTCTACGGTCAAAACAGCAATCTGCTGTTAATACATTGTCTGCCTATCGTGGACTACTTTTTGTGTTTCAGGGATTCAGGAATAATAGACATTGGTATTTGGTTCCAAGCTGCATCCCCTTTCCTCTTAGTATTTCTTTGGTATGAGGAAGAAACTGCATATTTTATCAAAAACATTTGTAAAAATATGTAATTAATCTATTATCACCCCATCTTGTCTATGTAGGAAGTGATGTGCCCCAGTGTGAGTGGCCTCAGTGGGAGGAGTGCTGAGGCAGTAAAGAAAGGGGTACTGCACCCAGAATCCATACCAGGGGAAAATGGGAGCTGAGAGATGGCAGCTGAGAAATATTTCCCATTCTGAAGTGAGTTTCACAAAGGTGAGCTAGCCCATGTGCACGCCCATGTTCTCTCATTTTAACAAGCTTTTCTGTTTTAAGTTGGATAGAAATTAACTTAATAAGTTGTGAACTTTCCCCTACTGCTTACATTATAAAAGGTGATTTCACTCTACAATTAGAGAAAATTTGACATTAGAGGTGTCTGTGGAAAAAAATACCCTTTGCAGACTTTGAACCATTTCCAGATAGGGAGCATGACATCCCATTTTGTTCCATAAGCCAGACTTTCTAGTGACACCGCATCTTTTCTTACACATTCAAAACAATCTCTCTTTTCTGTCTAAAATCCCAGTGATATCCCAGGTTACAACTGTCACAGTGCATAAGCTAAGAAAATGCAGCATACATTTGTTTTGAATCACTTAGAGAGTGTCCTGTGCCATTTTGATGTAATGAATCATTTCCATTTAGGTTGAATCATTGCAAAACATTTTGTTAACACTGACATTTTCCAGGAAGAAGCTTTTTTTTTCTTTTAACTAGACACAGTTACCTAACAAGCTCAACCCAATATCATGATCTTGTGCAGGTAAAGAACAGAGCTATCTAGATTCACACACATAATAAAATCAATACCACAGCTTTTAAACAGAAGTAAATTCACACTTTGACCTTTCTTTTCACAGGTTGTATTTTACTGATTTTTTTTAAAATATGGAATGGAACAAAATGGAAAATGAAAAAGGGAAAAATACTAGTTTGATGTTGAACACACAAATGTCCTTTTAATGAAATAATTATAACCAAAAGATAAGCTTGGTGAATTGTTATTAACAATACAACACAAATTCAATAGAATTCATTTATATAGTAATGATGGATACATGAAAAAAGTTTATTAAATACTACTCTCTTCACAAAGACAAAAGTTCTTAATCGGATCACTTCTGAATGGAGAAGACTGCACAAAATGAAAGTTCTTAAATTCTTATGGTCTGGTTATCAAAAATAAAGCCCTTCAGGAGAAAGTGTGCAAGTGGAATGATTTGTAATTATATTTTGATGTAAATACTCAAAGTCGGGTGGTTAAAATTAGTTTTACGCACTTCATGTATAAAGGAATCTAATATAACCACACATAAAGGATTCTAAATAAAGGGTTTTTCTCACAACAAGTTGTGGGAACCTATAATTTTCAGATGCTCCAATCAAATCTGAGAAACCTTAGCATTTTGGGGTTCTAAGCATCTTATTTAGTCTCCTTAAACACATAAATGGTCTCCACTGTTCATCTGGGCACCTAACTTTGAGTATCTACCTTTCATCCAAATTTTTTGAGGGTGGGTTCTGTCACTTTTACCAAGCCCCTTACAGATTTCAGCAGCAGAAGATATTTTGCCTGCCAGCTTAAAGGTCATAACCCATCTAATGTGAATAATCAACAGACACAGTCACCTTCCACTGGCATGAAATATGTGAGTGTTGTAAATCTGCCGTGTCAGGTTCTGCACTGCACAATGAGTGAGGTGACTCTTTTGACTTCAGTGCATGAATGACTGTGATGTGCAATGCAGCTGTGAGAAGGACTGGGTCAGGACAGGCCCTTCAGATCCCGTGGCAAGGAATCATCAAGTGATATCACGTGCCAGCATGAAGTTTGATTTTCTTATTCAGCAACGCCTCTCATGAGGGAATTAACATTGTTAATATAAAGATTAATGTTTGGGGCAAGCATTAGCAGACAAAGGCCTATTAGTGCCCGAGAGTTTACGCCAGCAATCGACACATCTACATAAGTGATTCTGAAACAGGCCTTGAAATGTCCTCCAAGTCAGGGCTCTGCTGCTTCAGTGGTGGAGATTCCACCTCTCATTCCAGCTCTAATAATCAGAACTCTTTTCTTACTAACACAAAATTCTCCGTTGCAGCTGAAATTCAACTCTCATAGTGGACATGAAAAGCAGTATTGTCATGACAAAACTGCAGGATAATCCTCAGAAAACTCAAGAATGGATTCCAATGTATTAATATTCTGGGAAGTTGAATAAACTTTCACCTTTTTCCCCTGAGTATTAAAAAAGTGCTTTGCTCCAAAACTCAATAATTTTGGTGCAATAATGTTTAATTTGTGTGCCACGGAGCCTGAGTCAAGGCCTGCTGTCCAGCTCTGAGTGCTTGCCTTCTGGTTTCATAGACTTTTATGAGAATTTAGAGGTTTCAATGTAAAAAACTGAGGCCTTTAGCGGAGAACTAACGAAGAAAACCTTTACAGATCAGGATGCTGAGATGCTCACACGATAATAAAAAATGAGAAGATACCGAATAACCAATGTATATTTCTCATTTCAGTCTCAGGAAACTTGAAAATCTACACTGTGACTTAGCTCAGAGGCTACAAGGCCAGGAAGAGATACCTCTCTTGAGTATTGGCATCCTGTCTGAAAGAGCACACAACAACTTTGTGATGCTGGACAAACTGGATGTCAGATAAAATAACCAAATATAGAACATCAAAATGCACACTATCCAAATAGTACTATAATGCTCTCTCAAGGGTTCTCACATCCAACAGTGCCATGTAAATCCTATTTTGTCAAATTTAAAGTGGATTTTTGACTAGAAAGATTGCAGCAAATACTTTTTAAATGTATTTTTTCTTTTTCAAAGCAAAGGTTAATAATAAGTCTCAATAACTCTGGGAAAAGCTGTTGCTGCTTTCATGCCGTTTGATTTCTGCATATGCACATTGACTGATACAGGGGGACTTAAGGTGTAACTCCTGTTGCAGTTCTGGGAGTTACGTGTGACTGGCTGCTTTGTGATGGGATAACCAGGAGGGTTTAAGTGCTTCAAACAGTTACATTTTCACGGGAAGAAAAATACCTGAACAGAAGACCATCTCAAAGGGAAATTGTTCAGACTAGTTCCACTTCACACTGCTAGTTAATATAAATTTTTCTTTTTTTAATAATGACCTGTTTTGTGATGTTTGGGATTTTTTTATATGAGTCCATTCTAACACACTGCTGCAGATCTGAATGATGAAGAGAAATAAAATTAATTTTAATATCTAGATTGAAACAGTATGGTTTTTTTATTATTATTTAGTGCTGAGCTGCATATTATTCAGTAGTGGAGCTTAAAGTTTGTCCAAAAAAGCAGTGGATTGAAATGCAGAGTGCTGTATGCACTTATTAAAATTAATCTGGAAAAATAAAGGATCTGAAAAATCAGCACATAGTTGGGAGGGCATTTTACATGATTAGAGAAGTAGAGACACAGGTTCTTCCTGGTATGTCTTTGTTCTTCCCAGGCCTGAGGAAAATCTTTTTCTGTAAAGACAGCACAAGAAGGGCTCCCTACTTACGGGTGAAATCCAGAAGGAATTCGGGTACTGGAGAGGGAGCAGTTCCATGTCTGTTATTCTGCATGGCACTGAAATGCAGCAAAGGGAGTTTTTAAACTGATGTTTTCTATATCAATATACTAATTTTATCTTTCTACAGTAACAGAAAATTGACCTGGCTGAGAGAGCTGTAGGTACTGAGGGAATTCTCATGTAGCGAACCTTCAATGCCCATAAGAGTTTTTTCTCATTTGCTGCTGAAACAGGCCTAGAACAACTAAGAGATGAAACAATGCCACTTTCAAAATTATCCAGAACTACTCTTGAGCCTAAGTAAACTTTAACTATATATATTTAGCAGCTGGACTATGAATTTACTGAACTAGGAAGAGGTAAGGTGCAACAAACGGGATGCAATAATTCACAGCAAACAACACAGCTGCAGCATTTTCCTTTCATTACAGGGGATTTGCACCATGTCTGCTGTCAGATGCTACATCTGAACTAAAGGAAAGGATATTATTAAAATGTTCTAACATAAAAGATCAATCGATCACACTCCAAATTTAATCTGCATCTGTCTGTATGTCTTTTACATCTCTTTCATCCTACAGCCCTCTGTATGAATGAAGGAATAATGCTACTGCTATATAAGCTCATTCAATCTCCACTGATTTAGATATATCTTTCTTGTGAGGACAAAAAATATTTATGTTTTCAAACTATACAGCATGGTAAAGGTTTACTGTAGATTTTTCACATTGTGTAGTATCAATCTAACAGGAGGAAGACAAAAGTACTACCTGTGCAACAGAGTTTTATACAATTATTAATTAAATAACTTAACTTTAAAAGACATTTTCTTGAAATAGATAATAAAAGCCTATAACAGAAAAACAAAATTCCAGGGGGTGAATCAAAATCTTAAAGGAAATATTTTTATTTTCCTAAGGGATGCTTAGGAGTAAATATTTTTTAATGTGGGATTTCTGTGAAAATGAACATTTAATAAAGATTACAGTTTGCTGAAAAATTATAAATGCAATCAACCCCCTTCTGTCTGACCACATATAAACTGAAGTCTAAGTTATGGCTTATTATGCAAAACCTAAATCACTGACACCATGTGCTTCTATAATATTGCCAAAACGATACAGCTTCTTTTAAAACTGAGTAAAAACCTGCACAATGACACAACTTGGTTTAAAAATTTATCCCATCTCTTTTTTTGTCCTTTTTGCACTGGTGAATAAGGTTTTTTCAGCTGCCTATGTAGAAATGGTAGAGAGGAAACACAGACTGAGTGTCTCAAAACCTGTAAAGTAGTCACAGGATGCAGTAGCATTTACTGTCTTATCTTGAAAGATGCCAAATACCTTGAAAAGCAATCTTCCAATGTTAGAGACTTAAATTTCCTAGTTCAAACAACATCCTTTCCCACCAAGGTGAACTGCTTGCCTTTTTCTCTACTGAACTTCATGCATCGTTACCCTACTTGTTATCCCTCCGCACAAGAAAAATTCTTTGTTTCCCAATAATTCTCTTGCAGCCATGTTAGATGAAGAATTTATTCAGTTTTTCCTGTACATAAATGAACATTTTCTTATTTACTCATTCTTAATTTGCTCTTGTGGACTCTGTTCACCTGGATGTCCTGGTTTCAGTTCATTCTTATACATGAAAGGACAGTTCCTCACATAATTTTAATATTTAGCAGCATGAAATCCTTTCATATTTAAGAGGTACTGGTTCTCTTTGGTCTTCAGTTTTCTTTCCTCAGTGAAATAAGTTTGATTCTTTATTTACAACACAAATTTTTCACCTAGGTATTGGTCTCAATTATATATTCCCCCTCCTTAACTCTATACAAATTTCCCTGCTACTAAGAGATTGGGAAATAATCTAATTTTTAATTATTTTATTGAAGGTTTTTGCTGAAAAACTCGAATACTGAGGAGGAAGAAAGAGAAGGAAACCTGAAGTACTTCTTTTTGTGCTTTTTTTGGTGGTTCCTATGCTTGATCTCTGAGAAGAGTTACCGAGCTTATCCCAAAACTGAAGTTAAATTAATGGATCACTAACTTTCTCTTGTGTTTGCTACTTCTCTTTCTTGCATATTAGGACTGCTGTGACCTCTTTCTAATCTCTAGGGCATTTCTCTATTAACAGATGTCATAAAACTGTCCACTGCCACTTTTATTTCACCTGTTCACACCCTTAGTTCTTTTAATGAACAGTACATTTCTTTTGTTCCCACTGCTTGAATGTTTTTCTTTGCACTTTTTTTTTTTGAGCTTTCTATGAATTTAAGAACCATTTCAAATGTTATTTTTATGATCCTTAATTCCTGCCTCTCTGTCAGTATGTATCTCACTTCTGATTTAATCCTGTTAATGCCAAGAGAAAACCCATACAGTACTTCTCATTTCAGATTATGGGAATTAAATCACTTCTAAGTGCACAAGTGCGGCCCAAGTACTGTATTGAACCCACAAACACAACATTCCTTTTAATGCGCAAAGAGAAAAACTGAAGAATAACTTTAGATCAGGCTGTAAACTAGAAAGTAGACTATGCTGAAGGTTCAGGGACATATACTAGAGATGAATGAATGAACCAAGTAATCCCTTAATATTTTAAAATATCAATTTTCTTTTTTATAGTGCAACATATCTATTATTTTCCTTATTATTTCCCCCCTCCTTCCTTGTTCGAGGGGCCTTTCAGTAAATTTAATATTGGGCTGTGGAGAGAGGAATGAACCAAGCGCCAACAAGGAATGCATTTTACCGGTTAACAAACTGACTATATTTTCAGGACTCAGAGTAATTTTCTTCCACAATGCACCATTTGGAGCACACAATGCTCATTGATGCAGAATACACAATAGGAAGCAATAAATGGCCCCACAGTTGCTTGGGCACTGAAATGCAGCTGAGTGATTTGATAAAATCAATTGTAATTTACTGCAAGTATGTGTCAGTGCTATGGACATTTTTGTTTTTGCATGAGCGAGAAAAGTGAGGACACATCCTAAGGAGGAAAAAAAGAATAAAATCAACGCTTGATTCCCTGAAGAGATTTTACAAGAGATCCTGCGATTTTTATTGCAATGAGCTTGTATTGATGTCCTATCAAGGAAAGCTTTGCAGCATATTTTTTGTGAGAAGGGGCTGTGCGTGTGGACCCACTGATCCTCATCTGCGTTCCTCCAGTGTGGCTGGAATCATTCAGCTCTGGCACTGATCAGCTCTGGCTCCAAGGCTGGGCAAGGACTCCAGCTGCATGTTTTGGTTGCTGATATGTGAATGTGGTTTCCCTGTGCAGCACAGTGGGAACCTCCTGCAGCCAAACATTCAAGGCAGCTGAATTTCAGTGCCTTATTTGGCTCACCAGGAGATTGAGTCAGTTACTGCAGATTCAAGCTAAGCACAAACCAGCAAGATGTCAATCAAGAAATATGAATACCATGACTGTACAGAGGTAATGCCTGTGTCTCTTGGCTCCCCAAACCCCAACACCTGGAGTACAACTTGAGTGATATTGAGAAAAATCACACTAGTCTGAAACTGGGTGATATTGAGACCAAAATCCCAGAAAAAGCTCAGAAATAGGACATAAGCCAGCTTCCCATCCTACAGTGCCCTTGGAGAGATGCTGATTTCTCTGCCACAGATGGCCCTTACAAGTTTATGCTTAATATAATTCTTATAGGGAATGTTGCAGTAAATGGAGCCCCCTAAATAGTAGGTGTAAATCTCAGAGAGGCTTTTTGCTGTCTCTAGTGCTGCTACCTGCCTCCATTTCCAAATGAGGCTGTCACAGGCATGCGTGACACTCCAGTGTCTCTCCAAGCTTACTTAGCATCCTGAAATCAGCTGCCTGGCACCTAAAGAACTACTTGTTCACTTTTTGTTTGCAAACTGACAGTTGTTGGGAGACTGCCATTTTACTACAGAGAGGTCAGATAAAAGGTGCAGCTACGCGGTTTTTTTTCTTTCAAGATATCTACGATAATAAAGTGACTAAGGAAAAAAAAGTAATTCTCAAATCTATACTGAGATTACAAATAAAAAGTTCTAAATCACATTTTTTTCCTTCCGTAGTTAGGTAGATTTGTTTCTAATTTTGCAAATCAATAAATTATATTTTTTGAATAAATAAATCACAATTTTTTTAGGCGTAATAAATACTATGCGTCATATCACATAACACAGAGTGTAAATCCTACTAGTCTTCCAGAAGAAAAAAGTTCGAAGAGGCTATTATCTGCAGGTGAGACAAATCTGAAGGAAGAGTGTTTGTCTTCCACCGGCCTGTGCTGGGCCAGATGATCTGAAAAGCTCCAACCTTCTCCCCAGCACGTTGTTCCATTCAGCTGAGTCAGGGGGACGGCTCAGACTGATGCTCCTCAGCTGTTGCAGTGTACAACCAACAGGGCTATTTTAAGCAGCTTTCCTCTGCAGCTGAAGGCAAGGTTTGCCTTGCCTTACAAGCAAGGAGTGCTGGTCCTGCTTTGCTGGCCAGGATGCAATGGAGGGCAGCCACAAATCACTGAGAAGACAAACTGCCACAGCCATTTCCTCAGCTTCTGACAGAGCAGATGCTCCACTGAATTTCACTTGTCAGCTGAGCAGTCATCCATTTGCACCCCTTCACTTATCTCCTGGCAAAGAGATTTTTCTTATCTCCCCAGCTGAAGGAGCAAGGCAAGGACTGAATCTCCAGTATTTTGCTTCCACAGCTGATGGGTTCATCATACTTCCCTCAAAGAGTTCAAGACATTTGTGCATCACCAAAAGAGAAAAACAATTCAAAACCTGCCAGCGTGTTTTCCAAAGTATTAACTGAGCAGTTATTCAAACCCACTTGAGTCACTTACAAAATAAAGCTGTCTCCTCACTGTGGTACCCAAGCAGAATAAAAGTAACTTCAACTTTCTAGTAGGAACAAAGGGTTAATAAAGAAATGCAGTGTGGAAAGTACTGTAAGCCTACAAGTATATACCTCCCCTGTCTGCCATGGGTAAATGAGACCTAATTATGCCTTTGCTGTTTTGCAGAGCATTTCTGTTCCATTTATCATTTTTGAGCTGCCAAAAGCAAGGAAGCAAGCTGTGATGCTCTTGTCTTTCTGCCTGGGCTGCCAGAACAGGGCGTTAGGTACCTCTTGGCATTTGCCTCAGTTCCTGTTGTTACAGGATGAGAAAAAACATCAATACTACTTCCCACCTACACAATAAACCTCTCCCACTCCTTACTCCCTTCCTCCTTCATTATCTTTGTTAATGCCACATCCCACATGTCCATCCTCCCCTCCAGCTCTGCCTGGAATACTAAATTAAATTTGCTTGATGTTGGGTTATCCAGCTACAGGTTTTAATCATATTAAATACAAAGGCAAGGCACAGGTGCTGGAACTGACCACAGATGGAGAAAGCCAAGGGAGATGATCAGTGGGAATGAAGAACACCTGCGTGGGCCACACAACCATGCCCTGAGCAGAATGGTTATCTCATGGTGAAATCCACCAAGGTGGCTCAAATAACGAAATTCTTTCCAGAACACCAGGAAAATGAACAGGGATTACTGCCTAAAGGGATATAGGACTTAGTGTGGGATGATGGGAGGAAGAGAGTTTTCAATGGAGCAGAAAGAAACCGGGGATTGTACAAAATTTCCTACAGAATGTTTTGAGTAAGGGACACAGAAAGGAAAGAAGGAAATTAAGCCAGAATGGATACATTTATAATAAAAAGTTAAATATCCTTAAATAAAAATTATACTCACAAGCAAGAGTTAGAAACATGGCTATATACCCCATCACTGTATTCACGTTTCATGAAAGATGAATTCCCTGGCAGTGAAGCTCTACAGCAGGGATACTGTCTAGAACTTCATATGGCTGCAACAGCCACATCTCCATCACCTAAAATAATTATGCTCTTTAATGGCACATTTTTTTGGGATACTTGATCCATAGTAAAGTGAGAAATTCAAGAAGTGAAGGTTAAGAAGTGCACTGCAGTGTAGAAACCAGAAGCAGAAATTCAGATAGGACTGAAATGGAATTACTTCAAGATGCTTTCACATTCATCTCCAAAGATTTAAGAATGAGTGGGAGGAAGGAAATTGAATATTACCTGTTTTTCTAGAAAGGCTGAAATCTGAGAGACCCGTACGTGAAGACTGAGGAGTTTCTAAGTGGATTTTGGACATTATTCATTTTGCAGAGGTCAAGGAGTCCCTTCTTTCTTGAATTAAGATTGCATTTGAAGAGAAATCTCCAGTGGCAGCTGCTCTGGCAATTAACTTCCTGATTACCTATAAGAATATCTAAATGATGCGTCTCTATCTCCCAAGAGTGCTCCAAAGGGTAGAACAAGCTTGTTTCAAGGTGAGAAAATTTGATCCTTTCCTGATAAGAGATGTGAAGAGAGAGAAAGATTTGAAATTGAATGAAAATCGTGAAACATGAAATTGGTTAAGGAAATATGCTTGAAGACAGCCCCAAGGGACTGAGAAAGAGCTCCTTTGAATAAATCACCAGCACTATAAAGCCTGCTTCCTTTAGCAAAATGACTTTTAGGATGAGTTATAAAATGGAAAGATTGAGTGATATTGGGGTGTAACCTACCCTAACCATCATTTAGCTAAAGTCAATATCTTGAATATCACCTTATACAAGTGTTTCTAAAAGTTTTAATCACTTCCTTGCTTGATGGAAAAGAGCAGAATGGTGATCTCTGTACAGAGAGCTGCTGTCAGAAATGGTAGCTAGAAGGCTGCGTTAACAGAAACCACTGTTCCTTGATGACCATCTATTCTTCCTTCCCCTCAGGATTGTGGAAAAGGTACTTTAGATTCATAGCTGTGGCAGCTAAAGGAGCTATTACCATCATCTACTGCAACTTCATGCCTCCCACAGGCCAAAGAACATCACCCAGGAGTTCTTACTTTGTGCTCGTAATTGTCGATCTATAATGTCTTTTAGAACGCTATCTACTTTTGATTTAAAGACTTCAAATTATCATGAGTCATCCGAAGAAGCTAAATTAAAAGTTGGACTTTATAATGTCCTGTAATGTATTTTTCATTCAGTCCATTTGTGGACAAGAGTGCTATTAGCTTGAGGTACAACTGTAGCCAGTTAGAGCAGTGACAGAGGATTTATGTCCAAAGAAGTTACTCAAAACATTTGACAATTTCATGGGCACTCAGTGTAAAGAATGCCCTCTGGTATTACATGAGCGCATCTATTTAAATCAGAAAACAGTTTTTTGCTGAACTATGACTGACAGTTTTTGGAAAATTGGGTCTATACATCTTGCTTATATGTTTTAACTATGGATATAAACTGGGAAGATATTATTATTCCTGTTAGAATATACAGAAATATATTCTGGAAATATTTCTGGTAGCTGTTGAGAGCTCTGCCTCTCATTTTCTCTGGATACATTACAAATACTTGCATTAATTTTCCTGTCTGTTGGAGAGCTTTCGTGAGACTTGCCATGCAGAGATAAGAATATACATCTTTTCCAGTGACTACTAAATAATCTGCTATTTTAATTAGAGATATTGGCAATGTAATAATACCGTGTACCACTTTCAGTGTGAAAACTTCATATTCACTTGTCTTCACTAATATATACTCTATTAAAACACTGGATTAACTAAATAAATCTAAATGTTCATTTTTAAAGTTGAACTGCCATTAAAGAACAGCCTGTAACCACAACTGTTGTTTCATTGTATATTCAGCATTGAAATCTGTCTAGACTTCGAAAAATTCCATACCTGAGTTCCTACTGAAACCTTGTAAACGTTTTTCACCTGTCAGAAAGTTTTGATCATCTAGAAAAACAATGACACCAATGCCATTAACATCAGTTCGTTCTTGACAAGAAGCTGTTATTAAGCATATCTTACTTAAAAAGCAGCTTCGTTGATCACAGTCATCGGGGGAAAAAAAAAGCTAAATCATCAGAATGTAATTTTCTTTTCAGTTATTAAGCATAAGCTCTGCTGCAAAGAATACCCATTATAACTTTACTTCTTATTTAAAATGAAACCTGTTTTTACTTCTTTTCAATGATAAATAATATTGTCCTCTATGGACATTTATATTTAAATCTCTTAAAGTGATTTTTGGACTTTATCTCCCTTTTCTGCCAATAATCTCAAGAGTCAACACTTTCATAATCCTGGTACTGAGAAAATTCATGAGAAACTCAAAAAGTAGTGCTTGATCTATAAGTCTATTAGCATATGCACGAATGCACGCTTGTACACAGGGAGCTACTTCAAACCATCTCCTTCAAACACAGCCCCAGTAGTTCGCCAAATCATGGAACAGAAAGGAGTGAATGCTACACCAAGCACAATGAGTTCAAGCTGCAAGAGTTTAAAGGCTTACATATACTTTAAATTAAGCACAAGCCAAAGCGTTTTGCTTCAAAAAGCCCTTTAATAAAAAGAAAACGTTAAGTAGGAATAATATTTTTAAGTCCTGATCTGAAGTCCATTGACATTAATGGAAGGATTCATTCTGACTTTAGCAGGCCTTACAGTAGGCCCATGCTTTTTATCTTAAAATCTCCAAGTAACATGTTTAAATAGATCTTTAAGACTGCCGATTTAGGGTGACAATCAAAAGAATACGCCCAGTGATGCTTCAGAAATGACAGACAGGTAAACTGAAACGAGCCAGATGTCCCTGGCAGAGTTTTCAGATTTCTACTTGCCATAAACCTCTTGTGGCAGAACTAGAACAGCCCTGGGATCACATGAAGCATCCAGGTTTTAGTCCTCATAAAGGAAAAATCATGATCTGAAGGCTGGGTGCATGTTGTAGGTGGCCCTGGTGCATAATGCTCCCTCCCACATTCTCATGAGAGCTCAGGTAATAAAAAGTGCTCTGGAATGCCAGACATTAACCATGTGCTTCACCCGCTGTGAGTCATCCACTGTAATGTCCAATGTGAAAGATGTACTTCAAATGTTAGGCTATTGATTCTCTCCCTCCCTCCCGAGAGATACTCTCAACTCACTGATATTCATAAATAATAAAGGAACTCCAGATATGCTGCAGTCAAAAGTGGATACCTTACAGATGAAAGTGGAAAGATAAAACACATGGGAAAAAAAAAACCCCAAACTCTTTATTTAAATATTTGCTGTGTGCTTTATTTTGCCAGGTTCTCAGGAAAGAGGATGATTTGCATTTATAGCTATGCTGAGGTCCTCTCTTGGGTTTGATAATTAGATGTCCATCTCAAGAATACATTGCATTAGGCACAACTATTCCTTAGATCAGAGGTTGTGAGATGAAAACCTGGCATTCAGATGTCTAGGTTACTAGACACTGACAGAGTAATACAATTGTTTTGCATCTTTTAAACTATTAAATCATTTAACACACATCTTGTGAACTTAATCAGTTCTGCACACATCTGATTGTGCAAATTTATGATATCATCCTGTTTATACTGAAGCAACCATTTGTTAGACTTTCCATGTAACAGACTGAGAGGCCTAACTACACTATCATCATCTGCTCCTTGCAGTCAAGAATTATATTTTAATGATTAAATTGATCACAGATATCTCAAAAGCCAGTTTGAGATTGCCAACCTGGATTTTACCATATTTTTCTTCCAGATAGTGAGAAGCAGACAAAATAAAGTTTGAGCAACATTCTTATTTCGAGAAGCTTTTGCACCATCTCAGTTCCATTCTGTTTAACCGTGGTAATCCTCACATGACCCTTTGTGAACGCTAGAATCAGGCCATTTGTTTAAAAGCATTGCTTTGTAATTAGGTAGTCACACACATGTAGCTAAAAACAAGACCATGATACCCTGTGCTGAAACATATAATTGAAGCTAGGACTGGGTCATATATCCAAAAGCTACCTTTTGTCTTTTATACAATTATTTTTAGACTTTTTTAGTATGCAAATATACAGATGTGCCTATACTGTTGTACTTTGCTGAACGTGTTATGTCAGATTAAACAAGCACTGAATCTTTTTTAAATTACAATGCTCAAAAGAAAATTGTAAAGCATGTTGCCGCACAGTTAATATGTGGGTTTAAAGGTTATATTTGCCCTGATCGGGGGAACCAGCTAGGTTATCAAGATCCATATTGTATTTTGAGGCAGGAAGGCTCATGCAAGCCCTGAACTGGCCTGGCAGTTTGCTGGCAAGTTTGTGAGAGTGACAGAAGCACTGCAGTGCTCATCACGTGAATTCCTCCAGACACCCGGGCTCCAGCCTCCCTCCTAAGGCTTCAAACCTAAAGGTACATGAAAGACAAACTGGGGAAGAGTTTGCTTTTAGCTTGGCTTTTAATAATTTGCTTAATAATACAGGCATTGGGGTTTCTACCCCATGTTATTTGCATAAAGTAATGCTTACAAAAATCATCTGAATTGACAGATAATGGAGGTTTCAGGAATGAAAATAATTCAATGAAAGAATTACTTAAAAGAGATTGCTTTACTTTTGTCTTTTGTACTCATTTCTTCTAGAATATCAATAAAGTTTTTAGATGTTTTGTTTCCTTTTCCTTGAGAAATAAGTAAACAGATAATTGCAGTCTCAGTTTTATAAATTCAGAATATTTCTAGTGGCTTCATAGAGGCTTCAGATCTATTTTTGATATTTTGTAAGCATAGAATTCCATGAGTTTCAGTGGAAATTACACATGAGAAGAAGTGAAAATTAGATCAGGATGTGGCCTCAGTCTGTTTAAAGAAGGTGCTTCTTAAGAGCAGCTCTTTTAAGAGAAAGCTTCAGAGAAATACCAAACCCTACTCAGTTCTAACCTTTTGTTTCCAAAATCCTCTGAGGTGATTCTCCTATTTCTCCCAGGTCTTGCCTCCATCTATATCCACCTTTTTATTCTGAGTTTTCTGTTTATCTGCTTTGCCACGTAAGATCTCTTAGTGCTGTTAGTTCATTCCTTCTTGACGTGTGCTAGCTGAAAGTAGCCTCCCTCTTTCTTTCCACCTCATTGACTCTCTAACCCATTCCTAAACATATCCTTGCCTTCTCCCCTGCTGACCGTTCTTAATTCTCTTTGTCCCACTAATATTAATTTTTTTAACTCTATCAATTTGCTCTTTATAGCCAGTCTGTAGAGCACTCCAGGACACGGCTATATAAAAATAAATAATATAATAAATATAGGCATGCCTTCCACTGCTTGGATGTGAAACACTTTGAAACCAGCTGGAGCTGTCCCTAAATGATGATTTTGGGCCCACACACACAAACAAATCCTCCTGCTTTTACTCAGTCTCCATGGGACAGGGTTATTTTGCATTGTAGCTATGGCTCCCTTTCTGTGAGCATTTTGGTACTTTTAAAATCAGCCACTGAACATGAATGCATACAGGGTCTTGGCTAATTTTAGTAAATTACTTTTCTTATTGGCTATCGTTTCATGCTGAGGTTTCTTTAACATGAATTTTTGAATCCAGCTCTTCTATTTTCAATTTAAATTGGATATTTGGTCATAATACTGTTTCTGGGAAATGTGCCTCTGTGTTAAAGTTTAATGATTTTAGGCTGGGGAAGAGTGGGATGAGTTGACTGGAGTTCTAATGAGCATTTCCTCAGTAATGTAAGTGCCAAAAAGCAAATCCAAGGTCATAAAGAATGCTGGTTCCTCTCTGCTTGAGGTAATACAAAAATGTGTTAGTTATCAAAATGTATTTGCAGATGGAATTGTTTTGGAGTAAGAGGAATCAGAGGGAAAATATTAGGAAACCATGTGTACCCCATTCTCTTTTATAACATGATTACTTTAAATCAAAGATGTTGGGAGTTTCTGTGGGTGTATGGGTTTCAAAAGATCTCTTTATGTCACTGAAAGGTTGCCAACTGTTCTGTTAGGCTGGGAAAGGAGAGGCACTGTGACACCTCTTCCAAATGAAACACGTTTAATCGATCTGGGCCACTGACTGTGTTCTGATCTTCCCGGGGTGCGAGACTTAGCTCCAAGCGTATACACATTAAAGAGCTGCTAGTTTGTGGTGGTTGCTATCTGCTGCCACAAAAATTAAATATCTTTGGTTTAGATTACTTGCAGTCAAATCATGTCGCAGTCTGGCTGACTGGCAAATGTTTTTCCACACCCGTTACACACCTACAGCGAGGGAAATAGTGAAGGTGCCAAGGCGAGTAGTGAAGATCTTTTTAAGTGACACAGAAGTTACACATTCACAGTTATTATCAGCTCCTTTTCCTCAAGGAGAAGGCCGAGTCTTTCACTTAGGGATTAAACAAGGCTTTATTTAAAACCAGTGAAAAGTAAATATCCAACCCCTGCTTTACTATTTCCAAGGGATTTGAGCAGCAGACTGTAAATGACACTAAATGACATCTTAAGGGGGCAGAACAGTTATTAAATACATGCTGTGGAAGGAAAGTTTCTTCTGTTTCAATGAAAAATTTGAAGAAGTCTATTTACTCAATCAAATGGCATTATTAGGAAAACAGCTAAGGGAAATTAAATACTAGTCCTTTTAAAATATTACTTTTCGTAGAAACTTACATTAGAAATGGGCTTACTTTGTGTTCAGTGAAGGAGTATTTTCTGTCAGCTGAGAAGCACTTGTTTATGGCAGCAATAAACTGCCATCCCAGACTGCTTACCAAAGAGCGACAAAAATCAGCTCCAGGAAGGACAATAAGAGGAACTAATTCACACTCTTCTCCTAAGCTAAAAGTAGCAAGGAAGGAGATAGGGCTGAGTCACAGTTCCTTTTCTGTGCTGTGGAGGTAGTTCAGCCCTCAGCACGTTGCAGGGCTGTGTTCTAATGGCTGTCTCCAGACAGCAGCATCCTGCCTGCTCCCCGGGAGCTGCTGCCTCGCAGGACTCTTTAAATAAAAAGAAATATTGTCAAAACAATATAATAAGCAAGCTTGTCAGCTTAATCAGCATAATTTGAAGCTTCCTTTAGTGTTTTTTAAGTGCTGGTCATTTAAATTAGAGCTGTAAGATAAGATTTTACAAGAAAGAGTGTGCAAACAATGATGGCTTGATTGGGTGTGCTGCAGAATCCACATAAGGGCACATGAGGCTCTTTTTCTGCTCTTACCATACATGCAAGATATGGTAATTTAGAAATAAAGCCTTATTATGGTTTGAAAGCCCAGGAAAGAGATTAGCCATCAAGAAGTTAAGCAATTTTACTTTCTGAAGCCTGTAATTTGGGGGTGACCAGAAGATTCTTTCCAGAAGGATTAAAAGAGTATCAAAAAAAGATGTCTCAAAGCATCTTCTAGATATTGCTCTCTATGGTAGCTTTAGCTGTCAATGCTGGTATTTGCTTGGAAGCAAATTATAGTCATATTAATTAAGTCAAACTTCAAAGTACCACAACCATTTTAGTGCTGTAGTGCATCTAAGAATTTTAATAGAGGGACTGAGCATTTCTTAAATAGAATAAAATATGAAAGGACCTGGAGGCTTCACACATAGATGCAGTCCTTAGCTATGTTTCCTATTTCCTCCTAGTCCTTGTCCTCACTACTCTCCTCTCTTTAGTCACTTCACTAAAGGTTGTATTAACCAAGTGCACACAGGTTTCATGAGCTAAAGTGAAGATAAAAAAGATGTTTTTCTGGATAAATGCTTTTTTCAGGAAGAAAGAGCATCGTTTGGCACAATACAGCTTGAGAAGGTGGGTATCTTCATTTTTTAGTTCCTGTTTATGTGATCAACACAGTAAGGAGACAATAAAAAAGGAGCACTAAGGTATGTGAAAAGAAGAGGATAGCAATTAAAAACAAATTTTGGGATAAGCCTATGCTTATCTTTTAGCTGCAAATGTTCATTGAATATATTAGAAAGATACAAGGTGAAGAGTGTCTATTTTGTCAGGAAATTTTACTCAGCCTCCTTCCTAATGAATTCATGTGGGATTTTTATTGTTATTCTGAGTCTCAGTTCAGATAGAGAGACAAGGTGCATTTTTATTTAATACTGGAACTTCCTTATCTCTTAAAGAAAAGGGCTAAAAAACAGATTTAAATGTAGCTGTTCAAATTCAGTGCTGTTTTCCTGTTTTTTGGGAGGCAACTAATGCTTATACAATGTCCATAGTGCTTACAGCAATCTTAATAATTTTATTTTCTTCTATTTTTCATATACACATCACTCACTAAAGTGCTTTGCTACAGCCTTCTAGGTACAACAATTAAAAGCTGAATTACCATTGCTAATTCTGTAGGATTGATGTAGTAGAGGAGGATGTGGATATATTCTCTGATGTTGATACATCTGTCAATCACTTTAGCTATCTTCTCCAGCCCATTAAGCTCTTAAAACAGCAGGGAAAGGGGGATTTAAAATGGTTACCTCCCAAATATCCCATCTGGTCAGGTTTAGAATTTAGTTTGTACCACGTAACTCCATTTTAAAACTCTGTTGCATTTTTTTATCTGGGTATTAACAACTTCAAATACAAGACTGTCAAAGTAAGAAAGCAACTTTCTGGTTTTAATAATTTGCACTGAACAATAATTTTCTGTAGCACCTGGACAGTGCATTTGTCTAGAAAAGGGCTCCCACAGATAGAATTTACAGTCCTATTGCAAGTGTATTTAATAGCTGGCACTTGAGGCAAAAAAAAAATGGCAGTGAGGTTGAAGAGGTATTAAACAACTGAAATTATGGAAATGTAATATTCCTAGTACTTTAACGTCAGAAGATAGCATTTGACAGAAAAAAACCAAAACACAACAAATTAAAAGAAAAATCCCCAAATAACCTCTCAATCGATAAATAAAAATCCTATGATCTTAAATTTGAACATTATTAACACGATTAGAAATATGAAAACAATCTGTAATTCTTTTCCTGAAAAAAAGTCAATGAATTTATTCTGCCATTAATAGCTGATTAGTTGTCCTTGTGTTTTCAACACTTTGTAGAGAGGCCATAAAGGCAGGGTTGGAGTAGGAAAAAGTGGAGAAAAAGAACTGGAAAAAAATCCTAGACCACAATACGAAGACTTTTTTTCCTTTAATATTGCAACAATTAAATGGCCACAAGTTTTGGTTGACTGACACTGTAAATGAGAACAAAAGCTTCACATACAATTCGGGTAGGAAGTGATTTTTGGTGGTCATCTGGTCTGACCACTCAAAACAAAGGAACCTGAAGTTTGATTCATGTTGAAGTAAGGGGAGGTTGTTAATGATCCTGAACCAGCGACATTTGATGTTCACCTGGGATGGAACTGCACAGCCTCTCTGGGAGATGCATTTCACCGTTGCATAAGAACTTCCCATGCTGCAGCCTGTGGGACTCATCCCATTTGGGCACGGATTCCTTGGGCTGGGAAGCCCCAACCCAGGCACTGCATCAGATGCGGGCTCCCAAGTGCTGAATAGAGGAGAATAAGCCCTTGCTTCATTCACCTCGCTGCATTCTTATAAATGGAGCCAGAATGCAGTTAACCTTCATGCCACAGAGGCATGCTGCTGATAATGCCAGGATTATATTGGAGGATAAGCAGTAAAATGAAAATTTAATTTTACCATTATTCACAATATTGTAAGGATCTGGAATTTAGGCCAGCTCGCTACTCAAGGACAAATTTTCAAGCTGGTGATGTACATGCAAGTAAAATATTAGTATTGTCTGTTCAATGTAGGAGTGGCAACAAAGAAAATTCAAATTTTGTAATTCTAGACCATCTTCCTACAATAATAGGAACTACAATTACTCTTCTAGACCCAGAGGGCTAATCCTCACTGATTTGGAACATCCTGTGGGATATTGAGCTCCCTGTACTCCCACAGACTGAAAATCTTACAGACTAAACACATTGAAAGACCTGCCTTTGATCACCAAATATGAGTTTTTAGTCCCGGAAGAAATAATTTCCCTTTCTCATTTTGTCTTCTTTGAGCTTCTTACAGGGGTCTTTCCTTCAAATTCCTTGTTTGGGAAGACAAGATATTTAGAAATACTTCTGATTGCTTCTAGAATTCAAGATAAAAGATTTGGTTTGGAGAGAAGTTGGTTTTTTTTTGCAAGCAAGAGAAGTAATTCAAACTAATTTTAATAGCTGCTTTCTTTCTATCTGCTTACAATATGTTCATCTGTTACACAGGGTTTAATCACAAATGTGCCAAGTGTATAGTGGAATAGTTAGATGAAGCACACACTGGGGGAATGGCAGAATCAATGCTTAATCTGTTCTTAATCCTCTCTTGTGCGTAGGAGACCTGCATGTGCTGCTATTCCACACACAGACACAGGGGCTGAAGTGATTTATGCAGGTCTGGTTATGCAGCCAAGCCTTCATTCAAACAGACTCAGAAGCCATCAGAAAGGAAGGGGGAGAGGCAAAAGAGAAATTGTGGTAATTATTTTTACTGTCTGAAATTCAAGAGAGGCATCTATTAGCAGCATAATATATGGAGCAGTCAAGAAAGAAAAAAGATGTCAGCATTTTTATGTTTCTGCTAAAAATGTGCCTGAGACTTTCTCATCTACAAGAGCCATAGACTTAAATCAATGCCTGCAATGTTTAGGATCCTTTTGGAGTGGCAGCCAGAGGCAGGTGACCGAATGTACCTGACCTTAAACTCTTTGTAGGTGCTGCTCCATCTCTCCAAACCAGCCACGCCACTTTTGGCAGGCACACAGAACAGTGTCCTGCTGCTCCCCTATTTCAATGACCTCCCTGTGAGCCTCTCCCCTGCTGTCAGAGTGCAGGTGCGTGACAGGATGGACAGTGCACATCCCAGTTCAGCACAGGACGGAGAACTCAAGGATTCTCTTTCAACAAGGCAGGTATTTTATTTTAATTCACAGTTTCTCTGTGACTGCTTTTTCATTCCAGTGCCAACTCAAAAAAAGCATTTAAGCAGTTCTTAAGCCATACATGCTCAAAAACCTTGTAAAATAGTCCCACATGTTCAGGAAAATGTGTGCCAAATGTTGAACACATGCGTACATAATTCTCAAAACTGGGTGACCCAGACACATCCTCAAGTGCTCAGCTGAATTAACAGCATAAAGTTCTATTCTAAATATGACTGTCCTTAACTGGTACTTCTTTGCCTGGTATATCTACTCTTCTTGCAACTCTCCATGATATGCAGCAAAACACATTACATCCGGAGCAGGCAGTGCAGCGAGGACATCCAAATGGGTATGAATTTCCTCCACTCAAATGCAGGCGGGACTAGAGAACAGGACAGGTTCCCTTCCTCTTATTTCTCCATCTTTTTCTCACAGTTCTCACTGTTTTCTCTCTGTTAGCTTCACAGAAAATAGTTATGGCCATAGTGATCATTTGTGATTCACTGTGGCCCAGATTTCAGGAAAATTTCTTATTTGAGGCTGAAGGATAGTAAAGCAACTGAATGGGTTTAAAAAGGTATGAAATAGAATTGACCCCGTCAGTCTCTCTGGGGAATAGGAATACTGTTGGATCTAACTCAATTCCCATTAGAAAAGGGATGACTTGGAGCTGTGATTTAAAATAATGCCACCATTTAGTGTTATTGAGATATGGGAGGGTAAACACAGTAACAGAAAACCAGAAACACTTTAAAATGTCGTGGTCTACAAAAAATGGACATTTTATAGTTTTGTCATGATTGTGGGAGACAGTAGATTGTTTCCTTTGCATAATAGTTTCAGAGTTCATTGCCTAAGAAAATTGTAAAAAACAGGCCTACAAGGACCAGTTGCAGTTCTATCAAATTATTATAAGACTTTGCAATGCACCATTACAAAATCAGTACTTGTGCAAGAAACAATCATAGAATAGCCAGACTGCATCTTCATAACATTTCTATCTGTTTGTGTCAGTATTCATTTAGGAAGTCTTTAGTCTGTATAACTATAAGTGCAGGAGAAATATTAAACACTAGTAATTCATATCTAAATTAACTGCTATGCCTGTGATGTATTTTCCCTCAGACGTTGTGCTTGTTTTTAAATGCAAGAAGACAAGAAGCCAAAGATGGCAAATTCTACTTCTGATACTTTGTATCAGAATATTGCAGGGAGCATCTGACACCAAATACTGAATTTCTGCTGACGCCTGTGTTTCAAAAAAAGGAACAAACTTATTTTGTTCATTAGACAAGAGCAACAGTTTGAAAATGGGTGCCCAATGAGGCTTGTTTTTCAGAAAAGACAGATTCCTCTGCTCACCCTTGGAGATTCATAACCCTTCTACCAGTTTAAACCAGAAGGGTGCAATTGATTAATCACTTCTGAAAATCTTAGTGTTTATTTTTAGTCAGTGCAAGAAGAACCCCTGATTGTGACAAAATCCCATACCACAGCCTCCCTTTCAGAGTAAATTATGGACAAGGTTATAAACCAGCAAAAATGGAGGTTCATAATGGAGATGATGACAGAATTTTAATTATACAGGACATGAAGAACAATGCTGTAATAAAATTAGTGGGGGGAAAAAAGTGTCATTTAGTCTATTATGTGCCTGAAGACGTTGCTATAGATGAACCAATGTGCTTGGTTATAGTTTCTCAGAAATTAGTTGTCTTAGAGCCTTTAGTGGTGAGAGTGCTTTGTGCCTTAAATTCATTAAATTAATCAAATTGAAATTAATCAAATGAATTTTGATTAATCATGATTTGGGGTGCCTCTGTGAGAGAGTAAAGGTGGTGAATATTGCCAATTCACAGCTATGCAGTTTGTTTTGGTAAGTCTGATGCAGTCAAAGCTTAGAATGGACACTGCAGTTAAATTTACTGATTCTCTGTAATCCACACACTTAATTCACAAGTTAGCTTGGTTAAAGCAATATTAAGATGTTCACCTGGGACACATGTTACATTAAGAAAGTTCTGAGATAGTATTAGAAGAAGAATCCTTTCTCTAGGTGAGGTCTTAGATATTTCCTCTGTGAAAAGAAAGAGAAAGGCTCAACAGAAATTATTATGGTTATACATAAAACTCTCAGATCACATGAAGCACCTGGGAATTTTTAGGTCTCTAATACTAGCTTTAAAGACAACAGATAAGTGCCAGCTGGTCTACATTGGCTCTTTTGACTGTGTTACTTTGCAGGCTCTAAGGTGGTCAATTCCCTCTGTTATGAAATTGAAAAATCCTGTAAATAACTTTTTTCATTAGTCAGAGGTGTGTAATTGCCATTGCCATTTTTATTTCTTCTGTATGTGTACATGATTGCAGGGTAATGGAGAGCCATATTTTAGCACTTGGTCACAGACAACGATAAAACTTCTCTCAAGTTTGATCATCATCTTTTCAGCATAGTCTAAGTGCAGAAGAAAATATTGCTCACTGTGAGTTTAGTGGGGTGAAAGGGGTACCAAAGCCTCAGCTGTATGGTTTCTGTCTGTTTTCTTAAAAAGTGGTTTTCTTGACAACAGAGAATGACAGTTACAGGGTGGTACCACTAGTTTGTTGATTCTATAAAGCCCGAATCTAAACCTGTATTTGAACCAGATGGAGGCCACGTGGTCAGAGCCTCAGGCTTCCAAAGTGAAAAAATCCACAAGTTCTTTATTAGGCACCTACAGGGAGAACAGAGAGATGAAGTGACCCACTGCTATGGAAGGTTCTAACCCTACCAGTAATTTTATTGCTTGGTGAGACTGCAAGGGTTTTAGTGTGTCTGCAAGAGAAGGTTTTTAGTAAAGTGTCTTTGCAGGCATTTGAGGAGGAATAATTTTCTGGAGATATTGTTTACCAACAGCTCCTTCTTCAGATACTTGTGAGCCTTTCTTTATTTCCTTTGAACCAAATAATTTGTTTTTGCTTGCAAGTAAAGAGCCATTCCACTAAAAGCAAATAATTTCTATGTGTCTTTTCAAATGATCTTCAAAACATCAAGCACAGTCATGGATGCCTGAAGACAGAATAGTATCTTCATAAAAATGCAAATTATTCCAATCATAATAGCAATCAGAGTCACAGAGAGCAAGGGATTTCTCAATTATAGCTCTTGTGAGGCACTCAGCACTCCCACTGAGACACAGCAGAGGAAAATACAACAGTTTAAATAATACTGATGTCCATTACCTTTCTAATTCCTAATGGCATGAGTATTATTTAAAGGCTTTGAAATAAATACACCTCACAGAAAAGTAGCATAAATTAGAACTTTTGATTAGAGCTCATATAAATATGCTTTGATATATTTTACACCAAAATTTTAGAGACAAACACAGATGCTGAAAGTTATCACAATCACTGTATGACAACTAGATTGCAACCTTGATTGCTCATGCAATAAAGTAAACAAAGACCACAATTGTTCATGGCATACAAAATAACAAGTCAAATATCACTCAGTTCTTGCTCTTTGGAGAAGCAATCTAGAACTGCTATAATTAAAGATAGTAAAAATTAATTACCTCATTAAAAATACATTTTATCAAATCTGGATCTTGTTTGTGCATACTGTAGTCCCACATACATTCTTCTGCTGGCAGTTTTACTCCATCCATCTATTCATTTTCCTGGGCAAACCCAAAATACACTATTTGAGCAAATAATATGTTGTAAGGTTCTTTGGATGCTGTTTACGAAGACTAAACTCTTCAGAATCTGTCTGTAAACATTTCTTTTGTTCACTTATAGTCTTTGGGAAATTTTTAATATTGGAAAACAAAGTGTTAGCACAGTCTTCACATTCTTTGAGGTACACAAGAGCAGTTATTAAGGTCAAGATGTTGACAGAAGTGAAATAACAACTAGAAAGGTTCAGCTGTAACTACAGGGAGCAGAATTTAGTTTTCTAAAGCACTGCATGTCTCAGAGAGATTTCTCTCTGTATTTCAAAGATAGGTCTTTGTATCCAAAGGACAGGCATGTTGCTTTGGCATCGTCTCAGATTCAGTAGTTGTGCAGCAGCAGGAGGAAATACAGACTACACGTTGAACAGATTATTATTATTATTATTATTAAAAATACTATGATACCTGCTTACATTTTAATACACCATCATGCAAAGTTCTTTTCTTCACATAAACTGAGGACTGCAGCCTCCAGTCAGTATGCCTCACTCTGGTCTTCCAAAGACTGGAAAATTCCGTGAGCTGCCAAGAAAGCAGCAAGGTGCCTGTGTACCAGTGTTCTGGGGGCTGGCTGCCAGAGAAGCCCCATGGCAAACCCCAGGAGAACAGGCATTTCCTGGAAAACCACCAGCTAGGGAGATTATTGCAGCGATATCTTCCCTTTGCCCTTTCTCCCTACCCGCACTACCCTCCCTTTGCAGTGCTGGTAAACTGCTGTGGGGCATCGTTTGCTGTCAGACACACCAGCACTGATGGAGCCCAGGAGTTCTGTGTTCCTGCCAGGTCATTGTGAGTAGCTGAGACCTGTGATCCACCTCATCCCATGGCGACTTCCATGCCTGCTCTGGTGGCTGTTTGCTTTGTGCAGGAATATATTAGAGTACTGTCTGCACTTGGTGTCTTAGAAACACTGTGGTGGTTTTCAAAGAAATGAAATCCATCCATTGGAAGGAAAAGAGCATTCCTAGAAAATATAGTTCAGTCTACCAGAAGAACAGCTAATATTCAGCATCTAAATGCTAATGTTAATTGTTGTTAAAGTTGCAGTAAGTAAACTGCAGGATTTCGATGCACCTTTCACAAAAGCTGTGTGAATTGCTGTATGGGTTTTTTTCCTAATTTCAGAACATTTTGTTTCTCACAGCTGGCCCATACCTCCCATTCACAGGGCATCAGGAAAAGGAAAAGGGACAAAATATGGTCTTGTTGAAAGGGATAAGGGACTATCTTTACCTTTCAGAGAAAACAGAAAAATGTTGGCTGTACTTTGGAAGACATAATGTGGAACAGGGAAAAGAAATTAAACCTGTACAGTCTCCCTAAACACTTATTCTGCTTTTTTTTGTTGGCCTGGTTATTTGTAATTTATTTACTTCTGTAAGTCAGAAGGTCATAAATCAGAAGGTTTTATTGCTGCATCTTTCTCAGACTTACCTGTCCATTTGCTCCCAACTCTTGCACTCTGTTCTACAGATCTCTGCAACAAATGTTTCGCTTGATCCTGTTATTTGGTCTCTTCCAGTCCACTAGAACTGTCTTTTGTACTGAAAAAGAAAAATATTTAACAATGAGAGACTGAGAAAAACAATTCACACAGGTTTCTTTAAAACCTCAGGAACTCCAAGGTCTCTTTACCAACTTCCATGAGATTTTTCCATTACTTTTTTGTTCTGTGGAACATCACGTATGTTGTCAATGTATATGAGTTATTGAAGGCTTAGAGGTGTAAGAGCTGACATTGTTGTTATATGTCCTTTTTTCCCCCCCCACTGGACTAGAATTTCAACCACAAAATGGTCTGGTGTATGGAAAATATGGAGGAACCAAAGGGTGGAAAAAGTGGACTAGAAATGGTAAAGTAAGGGCAGCTCCTTTTTCAAATTTAATCTTTGGGAAAATAAGCTGGTAATTTTACACTGGTTGGTTTTAATAAATAATTTTCTTATTAATAGAATGGTATATGGTGTTTTTTGTAATAATAATTCGCCTGGTATAAAAAAAAGTTTCCCTCTAAAAGAGATACTGTAGAGTGGTGGCTGAGGAGGGCCGTGAAGAGCCTGTGCATGACACAAATGGAAAGGAATAAATTGTGCCTATGTCTAGACATAGCATTGAAAATCTATTGTACTTAGATGTGAATTACATGGATCACAATATTTTCATAATTTACAGACATCTAATCAACACACATGCAGTTTTTTAAAAAAATATAGCTAAGGAAAAACATTTTTTTTTTCTTTTCTTCCAGCAGAAATTTCAGCAAAGTACATTTTTTTTTAAGTGGCTGAGCTTCATGCTTCTTTTCATTTTCTGTGCACAGCTTATAAAAATAAGTAAAGATTCAGAAAATTTTTGGCAGAATTTGTCATGCACAACTCCCAGACCAGTTCTACAGTTGGAAACACAACCAGTATCCAGAAGCCTGATGATCCTGGCCAACATGGCCCCGAGCCTAATCTCTGCTCGTCAGTCTTTCTTTAGCCTGAAATTTTCATCACAAAAAAAACCCCCAAAACCCAAAAAGCAAAACAGAAACCCCCAAAATTGAACGAGAAGGACACAGTCTTTGAAAAGCTATACCAAGGTAAGTTCAGGAATTGTCACAAGATCCCCGATCCTCTGGCTGCAGTTCAAGTTTTATATCCATTTTCCCCTCCTTTAGGTATGAGCATCTTATGCCCTGGGGGCTGCATGCATGGAATGAAATTCGAAGTCTGCTCCAAGAAGAAATACAGTCTGTTCATCACCATGTACACTAAAATCCTGTCCAGAAGTTTTCCTCATATTGGTAATGCTTACACTCCCCATTTTATGTCCAGATACCTTTTTCTTCCTGGCATCCATTTTCTTTGATTATTTATGAAATGATTTGTTTTACAAGGCCTGAACAGAGCATCTGTGCGGTGCTTTGCACAGGGTGTACAAGATGATACACAGACCATGAGACCAAGGCACTTCTTTCAGCAGAGTTTATTTATCACTGTTGGAATTCTTGTATTATTTTATTAGTTATTTTACATTAGAACATATGTTGGGCATATGAATATTAATATAATATAATTCAGTCAGTAATGAAACAAGAAATTCTTAGGGATAAGGATAGAATAAATGTCAGGTGTTGAATGAAATTGGGAAAAGGAAAGAGGAAAGAATATAAGGGAGAATATATTTGCAGTAATCCTTTGGGATTTAAAAAGGTACCTAAGGATATAAGAAAGGGTATGTGACATGAATATTTATTACATAGTAGTATTTAAAACCTAACTTGTCAATAATAGAAATTTGCTACTGTCAGGTGTTCTATAAAGGGATCACTGCAAGCATTTTTTTCTGAGTCTTACCCATGATCAAACCAATTTCTTACACATGCAATAGGGAAAAATAAAGAAAGATCCTTTAGCTAAACATATCTAATCTGTTTGAACTACTTTAAAACAGTATTCCTCTTTATATAAAAACAATATTTTATTGTTGAGAGTTTGCATAATCTTTCTTCCCCCAAAATGTTGATGATATTATTTTTAGCTGAATATTACAAAAATAAAGATTTTTTTTTTTCAGGATTACGTCAGTAAAGTCCCACTAAAGAACATTTCTGCTAATGATGGACATGTCCACACATGAACCACAGACAAGTCAGATGAAGAATAAATATGCCAAAGTCATGATGACATGTCCTGGCTGTTGACAAGTGGTGACACAGAGTGAACCTTCCCTGCAGGAATGAGTGCTACTGTCATGGATGCTGCAGTTCCACTGGCTCCATGAGTTCAGACCACACGGCACCATCAAAATTATTTATTTAGGAATTTGATTGAATAGCGGTTTATGGATCAAATTGCCTAATACAAAGCTGCTCCAAAACTGCAGAAATAATCATCAGCAGTGAGTGAATGGCCCAAACCCTCATATAGATTTCAAGAAAAAACGCTGTAAAGAGCCCTCTTACCTCTAAGCCTTCATATGTGGGAATGTCATTATTCACTTACAAAGGCGGCAGTACCACAGGTCTAAAATCATAAATGTTCCCTCCACATGGTATTGTGTTTTAAACTCCACTAACATTCACAGAGACTTATTTTTATTAGGAAAAATTAGCCCTGAGAAACATAGTGGCAGTCTCAAGTACCTGGTACATTTTAGAGCATTAAGGAACTTGCAAGTTTTCAGACACACTGTTGTGGTTTTCTCCTCAGGGTTATTATGCTGGAATAATGGAACAGCCTCTTGCCTAAAAACCTGGAAAGTCCTGCATGACAAAAGGTTTACATTTCAATTACTAGCTTCATTTACCCATAGGAAGCAAACATTTGAATATCAAATTTTGCAGTGTGCTTCCAAGCGTGGGTGGAAACTTTTTGAAAAACACTGTGTTAGAAATATTTACTGTCTAAAGTGAGTGTGTCAAGACACAAATGCCTTTTATTTTCCTTTTTTATTTTTCATTTTGAGGAGAAACACATGATGTCTACATGCCTTTGTGGCATTTTCCAGAGAGGTTTGATTATCAGATGTTTTCACTGCTTGATTATTGGCTTGTCAGTGCAACATATCATCATGGTAGCTTGCTGCAGATCGTGGTAGTTGCTGTCAGACCAGCTCAAAGAGTGCCAAAACATTTTATTTCATGGCAAACTGCAGTAGTTTTGCCCTCTGAATGATCAGATGAGAGAATCTTCATATTGTCCTTTTCAATTAAAAGTAAGAAAATAGACTATATGTGTAAATAAAGCATCAGCATTTTCAATTGTTCATGGTTATTTTCAAGAGTGCATTTTAGAAGGTGGTTTGGGTGTGGGGAAGGAGGTAATTCAAAGGCAAACAGCCAAATTTTACTCTATACTGGAAAAATTAACGCTATACAGTGTTACTGTATAGTCAGAGATTAAAGCAGACAAAATTGCTAAGAATTCTGCAGGATTGCCCTAGTCCCTGGAGAGATGAAAACGTGGGATCTTTAAGGCTTAAGATAGTTATCCAAGTAATTTTGTAGGGCCAGAGTCAAGAAGATCAACATTTCCAGCAATGCCTCAGGCTCCTGTTGTGTTTGATAATGCTGAGTTGCAGCATATTACGTAGTATACTCTGCACAAACAGGTACAAATTACATTTTCTAGCCCTCAGTGGCTAGTCTTGCACATGTTTTTTATGGTAGTTTTGGCTACAGTATCCTGAGAGACACATGGAAACATCTCTTAAACCAAATGGAAATATTTCAGGCCTTGTTCTGGCCTGGAAAAGCAAATCTCTTATTGTTTCCATCGTGCACAAAATTTCACAATATTCTTGGAGATGTTATCCCTTCATGGTTTCTCAGGCCCTTCAAGAATCCCAAGTGCACGTTTGACTTACTCTTTCAGCAGTTCATGTCATAGAGAGGCTTTAGACGACAGAGGTTCTTAACATCAGTAGTCCCAAGATATAGTTTCTATGCTTTGGGGGAAAAAAAAATCTCGATTTCACTACTGAAATACAGTTTCCAGAATCCAGTAAAATAGAAAGAAGAGTTGAAAGTCATGATTCAACTAGAGCCTTCTAAAAGCAAATCCAGAGTCCAGCAGTATGTGAGTGTCAGGTAGGAAATTAAATTTCAGAAAAAAGAAATTGTGAGTCAGATTTTAGCTGAAAAAATTCAAAACTATGAAATTTATGTTTATAATTTTTGGTTCAGAACTAATTTTAAAGGCAGCTAGGTTTGCTGGAGTGCTTGAAATTAGTTTAGAATCTGAAGGTGCTGCAATAGCATATTTTAAGTCCCTGATCTGAAGTTAGATGCCAGAGACTCAGACACCTAATTTCCCTAAATGATGCAAACTAATGCACTCACATTATTTCACCATGTGAGAATCTTGCCCTGTAACTTAATGGAGTGTTTAACTTCTGAGTTTTGTCGGCCCATAAACACATAAATGATCATAACCTGATCTGTAGCAAACTGCTAGCTCTGATCAGCAAAATTTAATAACAATATCTTCTTCTGGGAAAAATGACCATAAAATCTAACTCCTGTGTAGTCTTTTCCAGGGCTACAACTCCCACTAATTCTTACCTGGCTTAAAGAAAAATTTTCATCTCATATGGCCAGTATCATTTACTACTCCAAAATAGCTGTTTGTATCCATATTTATATGTGTGCATTGCAAATTCACAGAAACTTGCCAAGTGCAGCAAGCTGAATTCAAATTAAAATAAATTGCTACAGAAGTGCAGCATTCAGGTTAGATATAAATAGTCTTGTAGCATTATTAATAGATGTTGAGTTGTCTGGTTTTCAGTTTCCCAATCTGCATTTCTCTCAAATGTTGGTAAAATGCAGGTGAAATGCCCTTTTTGAAAGAATGAGGTCTTTGTTCTGTAAAACTGGGCATTCTTAGGGATAAATGACTGGGAAAAATGCACACTGACCCATCTGCAAGAGTCTGATTCCAAACCTAGTGAAATTAAGGTTTATGTGCAGCTCTATATTCAGTCAGGAATTTGTTTACCAATTTAGTCCCTTTGTCATTCCAGACTGCGAGTGCAGAGTGGTGATATTTCCATACCCCTCTCACTCAGGATAAAAGCAAAACTCTATGAAGACTCCTGTGAAAAGTCAAGAGATGGAGAAGACATTCCACAGGCTGAAGCAATAATGTCTGAAACGGGAGAATGACACAGGAATGGCACATTTTCACATCCTAGATGGCTTTTCTACACTGCTGGCCACTCTGAGAACATAAAATCTTTTGCAAGTTGTATTGGGCATGCACAAAGACTTTTGAAGCCACTATATTTAAGAGAATGGTTGTGGAGAGAAGTCCAACTTAAAAAGCAGCTCAAATCAACTCTGCACAAATCACCTGTCAAGATTAGCTTTTGTGAAAAGCCTTTGCCACACCCAAGAATGCTTTTATCTAAGGTCTGATAGGAAAATGGAGATTCCTTAGAAGAAAAGTAACTGTCAAAAATTACTTCTAGTCCCAGATGAGAGAGCTTCCTGGGACACATAAACATTTGTTTTGAGAGAGAAAATCATCTAAAGTTTATCTCAAGAGCTCCCTACCTTGTGATACTGTGTGATAAAACTCTTTACGACCTAATTTGCAAGTTGTAATGATCTCTTTTTGTTATTAGACAATGTAAAAGTTTCTGATGACAACTGAACTGTGTCTTCAGTCTGGGAAAAGAGTAAAACAATTTATATGCAGCTTCTAACCAGCACTGACTCTGAGCACGAATGGCCAAGACAGAACTTCACGGGTTCCATTGTGTAAAAAATTAAACTGTGCCTCAGCTCAAAGCAATGCAGCAAGCCAAACTTCTATGATTATGTTTAAACCACACTTTTTAGAGCAGAAGACTTTAAAAGAAAAGGCAATATAAGAAGGTGACAAACAATAAGCTTAATTTCTAACATGCCTCCAAAGCAAAATCAGTTATTTCATTTCTTGATCAACTATATTCCCTGATGGTATTCTTCCCAAAAAATCCTTACATACCCTCTTCACATTTAAATAAAGCATTTGAAGGAAAGGTCTCTATTTCTAAGTGTGGAATCCTCTGTTTAGAGACTGATCTCCACCAAAAAGCACTCTTGGGCAGAGGACCTGGGGTATTCTGATAGGGGCTTGGAGAGCTGGTCCTATGCAGATCCCAACAACAGATAAAATAAAAAGAGGTCTTTTCTTGTCTGCTTTCTGAATTTAAAAATTATGCTATAGTCTGACAACATTCTGTAAGCTTATCTAGTTAATGATTGGAAGTTTCCTTTCTCAGGCTGATGTTTCAATGTTCTGTCATGGCTCCCAGAGTGATATTCTGGACTTTAACATCATGGAATAGATTCACGGTGGGCAGTGGTGTTCTGTACAGCTTAAAAATGCTTATTGCCACATAGGGAGATGAGTGTAGGTGTGGTAGACTGTAAGTTTTCTTTTGGTCCTTATTTTCAGTGACCTATAAAGCTGCTGATGCGTGAGAATCCCTATTGAAGCACGTTGGTAGTATCTTCATCGCTTAACAGGAATATTCTGCTATGCTAAAGGGAGTTATTGTGTATAAATAGCAAACATCAAGTCTTCACTAGCACACAAGCATGATGTAAACAGCTCATACCTGACACAACATCACAACTCCAGAAAACATTAGGGAAGAAGAAGGTGAAATAATCAGGTTAGTTATTCGTTATAGTGTGAAATTAGACACCCAAACTGTAAGCTTGCAATAAATGGCATGAATAACTTCACTCCTAAGAATAGTCTCAAGGAAATCAGTGAAATCACTGTACATATTTCTTCCCATAAGGTATGCAAGCATTTCCAGGCCCAAAGCTATATTAGTCACAGTGTTGAAGTGAAAAATAGGTCACGAGAAGTGGAAGCGTTTCTGCCAGCATTGGCATCATGGGGATTCCCCCACACACTGAATGATTATATTACCTGTGGGATCTGCTTGATTCCCCAACAAGAGACCAGACCTAACTCTGCTGAAGATACAGAATCTAGAAACAAACTATTGCTTGAATAACTAAAAGAAGACTGTTTTCCATTCTACTTCATTGATCAACCTGGAGTAGCACTAAACCCCTTCACTACCTGTTCCTGTAATGCCACACAACTGCAGGAGCCTGAGGGACAGACAGATAGCAAGTGGCATTCAACCTGTATGATCACCACTACCTAAAGTCTATTTATTTGCCTGCAGTGTTTTTTCTCTATTTCTGTTTGTTATAGACAGGTTTTTGGTTTTTTTTCTAAGAAAATGACCTCAATGCACATGTATTTCTTCATGGTCTATAACCCAATAAATAATGCTGAAGAGGTTGTGGCCTGAGAGCATCTGTCAGCAGCCTCTCCTAGTGTCTCACCACTTTGCAGGATGCTGAGTGTTATGGCATCTGTCAAAAATCTTTTATGCAAGGTGCTTGGCAACATCATGTGGGGTACTTTTGCCTTGTTGTGGCACTTTCATTGCAGCCTTTGCTGTAAATTGGCATCATCAGGGTCACACTGGGAAAGACTTCATGATAACTGTGGAAGGATTGCAGATTTTTTTGGTTATTTTCCCCCAATAGTTTTCAGATAGTGGGCATATGCTGCCAAAGCAACAAAACCAGGTGAGCAAAACAAATTAACCCATTTAGAGAGCTTGGAAAATGGCAAATTCTTTGTTCTGTTAAATATTTTGATACAGGCTGTTGGTTGACATGCTTTAATGTGAATGTTTCATTTTCTGTATATTAATCTGTAAATTTATAAGCAAATATAAACTAAAGAAATTATTTCATTTTATTTGAGTTCAAGGTCTTATCTGAAACTCTTTAAAGACATGTACTAAAAATATTAGAACAGAAAACATAAATGTCAGCATATATTATCATAGCTAAAAGTGCTCACACACTGACCATGTCAAAGAACATGCAGGTAAAACAATGCAAGCCAGATAAAGCACAAAGAATGATGAATTGCCAAGTTAACTAATACTACAATGCAGTTTTGGGCCCTGAAGGATATTTTTAGAAAACAAATGGAAGTGTTGTTCAGTTGAGAAAAGAGTAAACATTTAAGAGCTGTATTAAATGTTTTGAAGAAATATTTTTTCCCTTATGCCTCAAGGAGTTTTGGAGTTATTTTGCTATGAAAGGTCCCCAAGGTCTCTATTTAGACGTTCGGAAATTATCATGGTGCTTTCTGTCAGCTCACAATGAGGCACCAAATTAAATATGAGGTTTAAATGAAAAGGTCATAACTCCCAGCTTAATTTCATATAAAAATGAAAAGAAGCTGTCCAATGACTGAAACCTCTAAGATGACACCAGGCAAAGGGAGGCGAGTCAAATAGAGGGATATTTAATTTTAGGGTATAATAGGGACTCACAATCAATGAGAGTCTTCAAAAGATTAGAGGAACAGCTATTTGTGTATTAATACCAGCCCTAGCTTGTTTATTTTACCTGTGCTCCTTTGTCACTTTGATTCTGGAGACCTTCTTATGCCCTTCTCTTTTTGTATCATCCTTTCTCATTTTGGAAGCCCTCTTTTAACAGAAAATAGGAGATGGCTTCAAGATAAGCACTATAATTGACAAGAAATATGAGATAAACTTTCATATGTAGATATGGGCACAAAATGCCCTTCCAAGATAGGTTTCCCCCTCTTCCTCCTTACCCTTATCTATTATCTTTTAGGTCTGCAGTGCTTCTCTGTGCTGGATGTAGTTCTGTACAAACACATCAGTGCTTGACAAGAAAGATCCACTGAAGTCAAGAACTGCTCTAGGTGCAGTTGAAAACAAGCCAGGTTTCTATTTAATAAAAATATGAGAATAAAAACTACTTATTTTGATCTTTGCCCGTTTCACTATATGATCTTGAAGTACCTAAAGTACTGTTTATTTACGTTTGAAATTGGTACTGCTGAACTACAACAGCAGAGCTTTACTGGTGGTGTGATTAACCTCATCTCCCATTTTGCACTCCAGACAGAAAAATATCAAATTGGGATTACTTACAAATGGCTATTTGGGGGCTCTTTGTACAAAAGCTTCCTGAAGTGCTGTGAAAAGTATAATATTTATTTCAAACTATGCTGCTTCCAATAACAATCGCACATTTTTTCACACTTTTCCTTTGAAATTGTAGACATAAGCCACAGATCACTGACAAAGGAAGAAGATGTGTGCATAGCAGCTGGATATCAAATATCACAGCTGGAGGAGGAGGAATAAAAAGAAGAGCACAAACATTCAGAATATTTCTTTCCTACTCTTTCTGTTCTGCTGGACAGAGCACTTCACAGTTATGACTACTTGAGACCTAGAAGAATTACAAATTCATATTTTACTTTCTACCTCAGGCATCTGTCTCTACTATTTACAGAAATTAATATAAATGGGATATCCATGATTTGCCTGACTGGAATAAACATGCTCAAGTACAGATATCTGTGCAGAATATGCAGAGAAATTTGATAAAGGAGCAGATGTCTTGCAATTTTCTCCTTTTTATTTCTTGCTCTATCAGCACTAACAAGATTCAAGACATTGTTCCCAAGCCTGTAGGTTTGTAAGTCTGGGTGCTATCATTTGTAACTTTCTAATAGGACTTTTCAAGAGGGGAACATGAAACGGATGCCACTTCAGCGCCACTACTGATCATCGAAGAAAAGGATATTTAAGGCAAAGAGCAGGAAATTAATTTGCTAAGGTTTCATTTACAAAGCTACCAACCGTGACATTCAGTCATCACCTTGTTTGGCACAGGTGCTGCAGGTACAGGAAAAACAGCCACCCCTCCACCTTCCTGTTAGAACGGGTCCAGTGAACAACACATCCCATTAGCCCACTGCTGCTGAGCCATTTCCTTTCTGTTTTATTTCACTAAAAACTTTCTCTAGTAGGAAGCTGAAGGTTTCTCTGTTTCCACCTATGAAATTAGGACGAAAAAACATCACTATTCACTGTGTCCTGGTGGAGGTGTCTAATTGAGATGATTTTGTACAATATGTATCTCAGCTGAAGAACTGTGTTATGTGAATTAGTGTCTTCTTTTTATATTTTTATATGGTTCTCACCTCAGGTTTAGTGAAGGGGCTCCCCATTCAACACAACAAGCACTGTGAAAACTTAATATTGCTACGTACTCCACGTACATCTAGGATAATATTATGTTCTTTACAGTGTTGTTCACAGATCTATCCTCTCCCTAAATGTCTTTTTAATACTCCCCACCCATGTCTGTTCAAGACCTGTCACTTGTGAAGTTTGTCCTGATTTTTTAGGTTTCCAGTTTTGGCCAGTGTAGGAGCCAAGCTGTCTGTTACAGCCAGAGCTCAAATGCGGTAGGGTCTCGCCATTAGAATTCCATATTTGTGGGAAGAAACATTCCCAGTGGAAATTCCCACAAGCAGTTTTTGGGTTTGGGAAGTTGGACTCTGTTGAGAAAATTCTTGGAAGCTTTAACATTGTCCATTCTTTTTTTTCATCCTTTTTTTTCGCATTCTCCCCCAAACATCGTATTTGTTGCTAAAGAAGTGTTTTTATTCCATGTTGTTAAAATACTGTCAAGTGGGATTGAAGCCATTTGGCTTAAATTCCCACTCAAAATAATACAGGTCCCCAGACTGAACAATACCCATTTAGCTACTCCTGCAATGCAATTTGTAGCCTGTTTGCCAATAATTTCGGCTGTGGACATGAGTCATACTTAAAGCACAGGTGGATCTCTTGTAGGAATTCAAAGCCCAGTGAATACAAGACAAAAAAGAGTAAAATTAGCAAGAGGAGAAAAATACACAAAAAAGGAGAAGAGATGAGATATGCTTCAAGATAGAGCAAGTGTGCAGGTTCTTCTTGACCTTTGATTTCCAAAAAGAGGAATTCAGGAAGTGAGGTGACTTTCTGTGAGTAAATCAAATACCCTGGAGATATAGAGGCCAAGAGAAAAAGGTTATAGGCTCCTTCTTATAAATAATTGATTCAGCTGATGATCAAGTAATGTACAAGAGGTTTAGTGGCGAGAAAGAAGGAGAAAGGTTTATTATGCAGTAGATAGAAAAGGCTGCTCTTTAATATCCTTCTATAGTGCATAAATTGGGAGGGGTGTATGCAAACACACGGTTTATTTTGTGAACTTTGTGAACTCTGGAAGTCCATGTATTCAGAAGCTGCTGCATCCTGTGGCAAGCAGATGTGCTTATTGCACAGCAGAATTTCGGTTTGTGGAAAGCTCCTTAGTTTCTAAAAGCATTAACAGCAAGAATAAGCTACTGCTGGCAATATGGAGATCAGGCTGGCCACAGGCAAAACCAAATGCAGGTACTGGCCAGATCATAACCCAGAAAACTTGATCCTGCTCATTCCTTGCTCAAATGTGTGATGGAAAATGGAATCCTCTCCTCCCCTTCCTGGGCCAGCAAACAGCTTACTATGCATGTAGCAGCTGCCCCTTCTTTTGCTATTTCTACCTTTTTTTTTTTTTTTTAATAATTAGAGAAAAACTTGCCATAATGACTAATTGCAGAGCAAGTAATGTATTAAATTGGTCAATATCAAAGGTATTTGCCTCAGACACAATACAGTGGTGTATTAATCACAGAGATTGGAATAAAGTCCCTTTATGGATTCATTATGGACATGAATTAAAAACATCTTTAATTTGTCTCACCTAAAGCTCTGCAGAGCTTTAAGTGTTTCTAGAATTTGAATTTTTGCCTCAACTGGTCTCATGGAAAAGTCTCAGAACACATTCTTTTAGTGTTGTAAGAGATACACGAGAACTGCTTTTCATCTTATTTGTGTACAAAATGTAAATGCTACTGCATTTAATTTAGTGAGGTTACATCAATATGGAGTCAATGGATTAAAAGAGTCTTAGAACCCAGTACTTATTTCTATACTTCACTGAATTACATTATTCCTTGAGACCGGAATTCCTGTTCCCTTTTCTTATCAAATCAGCTACACACTAAATGTCACACATTTCAAACCTGCTGGGTACTGCTTTTCTTATTCAGTTTCTGCTGCTGGATCAATCACCCTCACTAAAAATCCATGAAACAACTAAATAGTTCAAGTGTGAATCCCCTGAAGAGCAGGGCAGTGTTTACTTGTAACTCATTTAGTGTTTCTCAAGCCAGAGTGTGTGTGCAGCAAACCAAAGACAGCAGCAGATATGAAGGTGTCCCTTTCTTACCTAAACTGATTGTTCCTATAAGAGGGCTGATTTAAAGTAAAGTTAGTCTGATCATGTAGCAGATGGGAACATTTTCTTGATGTTTTTCTAAGTGTTTGTGAGTTAAATGTATTGTTCCACTTAGTTTAGTAACACCCATCTGTAATTACACCTCTAATATTTTAAATTAGTGTGACCTCACATAAATAGGTCTGTAGCATCTTGCATAAATCAATGTTAATTGAATGTTGTTGGTATCTTATTAAATAGCATTTGTACTAAGATTAGGAAAGAGGCCACACATTTACTTATCTAAATTCTTTTTCACAGCTGAATCTTAATTTTTCCCTCCTCCCCTTCAAGAGGAATGCAGGGTTTTGCTTCACAATGAAGATCTAAGAGGCTGCAAGCTGAAGAAGGATGCTTGAAGGATGATTTAATTGTAAAGTGTTTCATTTAGAGTCTACTCAAGTTTCCAGCTGTGAAATTGCAAGATCCTTGTGTGCCAGTATTCACAGCAATATCTTAAGTTTACACAGGACTTCTGAAAAATTGCTAACTATTCCTAAATTTGTTAGGCCGGAACTCAAGAAGTCAGGATATTTTCTTTAGCTGGACTTTTCATCAGTCTTTAATTTTAAACCTTTTAAAGTACTCTGTGCACATTTACAGCTTCCCTCTGCTGTCAGAAAGGCTGTAGGGTTTTGGTTTTGTTTTAATGAAAATTGAGATTGCCTCATAATAAAAAGAGCCTGACAGAAGAGCTTTGAGAAAAGCCATCAAAGATGATGAACAGACCTGAGAGATGAGGAAGTTATTCCAATACAGCAGCAACCGAGCAGACATGACTTTCCTGCAGTATGGAGCAAAGAAGGCACACAGAAAATCCTGGAGACAGTTTAAAAAACACAGATTACTTTATTTTTTCCCCCCATGAATGTAAGTAATTCTAACAGCTTTTCTCACTGACACAGCTTAACATGGCTATATTTGGATAAAATACCCACATCTAGCAGACTGCTAAGAGCACCATTAAGCTGCCACATCTGTATTTTTAATACATATTTGAACAATTTTAGGTCTAGAACTTGCATGTTTCATTCTTGAAGACAAGTAACTGTCATCCCAATGCGCATTGTCATTTTCTAGAATGAATGTAATTTGATTTTATTCCATGACTGTAAAGGCACTATGTTTATCCACCACATACCCACCACGGCCTCTGTGTAACTGCACCTACACAATGACAAGCTCCTTGCTCTGCAAAGAGATGTCTGGAGGGGATGTGACAGAAGTCTCCCTAATCCACAATGAGCATGGAGAAGCGGAAGCGGGACGGATCATTCACTCCTTCCCCCAGAGCTGTAGGGTATGAGAAAAGCCAGCAAATATTGAAGTACACAACAAAGAGCAGCTGTTCTCTTGCTTTGTAGGTGGTTAACTGATGGATAATGAATAAACAGAAACCACATCAGGCTCAGGAATTCTGTTAACAGCAAATTGCTGGAAATGAGAAGTATTAGGAGACAACATATGCCAGCTCTATTCTGACACTCTTCCTGAGGCATCTCCTCAAAGCTTTTGCCAGAGACAAGATGAGGAGCCACAAAGTTCTTTATTCTGACACCTTCTGGGATCAAAACAAGACCTCTGAGAAGAATGAATTGCATGTGTTCTTATTTAGACCCAAAGCTCTAAACTGTTCTGCAGAAAAAGCCCTGCACAGACACAGGTCCAGGAGCACCTCCCTGAGAAGGGTTTACACCTCTTCCCGCTTCCTGCAGCATCTTTGGCTACAAAATTCAGGTTCAGCTTTGCCTCCAAGTGTGGAGAATGGGAACATTTGTCTCCCACAGCTGTAAGCAGTGGTGATACAGCCCAAGCACTGCTGCCAGACTGGGACAGAAGTGCTGAAGCTTTGGGCACAGAACCAGCTCTCCCTCAGCTCAGCTCTGCTCTGCCTGGGCTGAGCTGATCTTGATTCCAGCCCCACAAGGTTCAAGATGCTAAAAGTCAACCAGCATTACACTTAAGTAAGCAGATTAAAGTGTTCCTGCTAGAAAAGCAAAGCAACAAGCTGTGGCAGCCAGGGGTGCAAGAGGCTCACCTCAAAGAGAATTTGCCAAAAGACAGTGTACCTGTGTGAATGAGAGGCAGCAGCTGGAAGGAAATGAACTCCTGGGTTTTTATCAACTGATCTTAAAATCCCCCATAGAGAAAACAACTGGAAGTGTTTCCAGATAAACAAAAATATTTTGAGTTTTCTTTAAATTGACATATTTAATTTTATATTTATAAATTAAAAATAATTTGGTTTTCCAATTAAAACAGAAAAATTGCTTTGTTCTGCAATGTTGAACCAGAACACTGACTGCATTTTTTATTGTTTGTTGCTGTTGTCAAAGTGCGTTTCTCAAGCATTAAGGTAGCAAAATCTAATTTGTCTGCTTGCACAAAAGGTTTGATCAGAAAGTTTTTGACCAGTTTTATGTGTTGCATTCTTCTAGTTTTCACATTATTCCAACTGGAATGTGGTGGCTGAAATTGTATCAAAGAACAATTCATGGACCCATTAACGGAGAAAGCTGCAGAGCTCAGCTCACTATGATTTACAGCCATCCAGCTGATGGCTAAAATGTACAACTGCCAAAAAACTTGTTTTCATTTTCTACTCTAGAAGACAGTAATTTAAAATCTTGTCTTCAAAAAAGCCAGGTAACGAAAATGCATGTGTGTGTCAGTATACAGTAATCTATTAAAAAAAATCCATGCTTGCTAATAAGATTTTTTGCTATCTGAAAAAGGGTATATATTTTTGACTGGTAATCATGCCATGTGAATTTCAGTCCTTTATAGAAAGATTTATATGCAATTCTGAATATTATTAACCTGTTGCAAAGGCAAGCTGTCAGACGCTAGAGAGCACCAGATTAAAGTTACCTGTACAGCAGCCTCATTACATGTGCCATGTAATTCTGCTTTTCCTAGAAATACATATTTTCTCCCTCCGTCTTAGTAAAGGCAATGGCTGGAACATGTTTAGAGGAAATTACATCTGTGTAGGGGAACATCATTGGTGGTGTGTGTCTTGATGTGGACATTGAAATTTGCAAAGCAACAGGTTGATATTTCTGTATGAAACAGGAGAACTGATGAAAATGCCTTCTTGTACCTATGCAGTGCTTCTCTGTTCTAGCAAATATCTGCAGAAATGGAGATGAGCCAAGGTTTAATTATGTCAAAGAATGCAAGCAGTGTGACCTGGCAGATCTAGAAAAGCAAAAAGGTTTCCTCCACCTTTACTTATCCTTTCTTAAATGACCCCAGAAACCCACAACAAGTGGTCCAAGCTTCTCAGGCTTCCCAGAGCTGTTTACTAGAGGAAAATTACTATTCAAAAATTCAGGTATGCCTTCATTAATTTTTTTTTTTCCTAGAAACTTTGCCAAAAAAAATTAGGCATGGGATATATACTTCTATGAATCTTTGCTTGCACATCTAACAACAAAAAAACCCCAAAATAAACAAACCAAAACCACCCACAAAACAACAAGAGCAGAACACACACACACACACACACACCCCAACCCAAATTTAGTGAAGCATTTGTCTAGACTTTGGAATATGAACAAGAAGATGAAGACCACGACAAACTACCACAAAATAAATTGAAATCTTTTGCGTAATTCTTAAACACAAATGTTTAAATATTAGAAACAAGTGAAGAAAATATTTTCCAGAACATACTTCCCGCTGTTTCTCAGGCCTAAATTTTATCTGGAGAAGCACCTACACAGGGCTTTGGAAGAGCATCAGGCAAAGAAGGGATCAGGAAAACAGGGGATGCAGAATATGTGGCAGAGCTTGTATTCAGAGTGAAGCTAAATGAACCCTGCTAGCAGTCTGCAGTTCAAAGCAATTTACCATTTTGTCCTAGAATCCAAATTCTACAGGTGTTCTGAGTAAAGAAAAATGATAAAAGGTGTTCCAAGGGATACTGTAGAACTGAACAGGTACTGATGACAGACTGTAGGTTGTTTTGGTTTATTTTTTTTTTCTTTGTTTTGTTTGTTGTGTTATTTTGTTTCATTTTGGTTTATTATTTCTAACATTTACATAGTCTCTTTCACATTTGGGACATTTACGTAGCAGCCACAGGTTGCACCCTCCACCCTCTTCCCCTCTACAGCTGTTCCAAATTCCATGCAGTGCCTGTTTATTTCTGTTCCTTTGTTTCCTGCTGCCATAAGCTTCAAGTCCAAACTTTTCAGTGGAAGTCTCTGGACTGTTTACACAGCACTAAGCCCACTGACTGTCAATAGCTGAGAACAGACCTCACTGGCACTAGAGCAACACAGGAAACAAAAGGACCTGTCTCCATGTCCTGCTTGTTTACTGTTCTATTTACTCTGGCTTTTCCAAAGGAATGAGATTTCACAGTCCACATTATGAACTCAGAAACCAAAGTTAAATAAGAAAGTTTGATGTGTCAATGTCAAGGAATATATCATAAGCTTTTCTAAGATGAATCTTTAATAGTCAATGCTAAATAGAAATCCTTTGGAAGAATGAAATCTCAGCAGGAAAAGCAGAATTATATAGAATAGCCAATATTCTTCCAAGCTTGCAAAGAAAACTCTTTAATGCAGGCTTCCAAAATGGCTCTTACATAAAATGTTTGTAATTCAAAGAAAATAAGGTAAAAAGATATAGCACAGTTCTGCTTCAGCTGATTCAGAAAGAGATGTAAAGAACAGCTAGTAGTAAGAAGAAGGGATATAGCTGTCTTAGGAATTTACAGTTAATTTGTCACCATCTAACACCAGCCACCCTGGAATTAGTGTGTAAAAACATGGGCATAAGCTTTTAGAAACTGAACATTGGCATGTTAAGCTACAGTGCCAACAGCTGTTCTCAAAGTACTGCAATAAAAGGTGCCTCCTGGTAAGTGTTCCATTTTCTGACCTTTAAGATGAGCTTTGCACAGACTGTTTTTATTACAAAATATTTTTTTTTTTTACTTCTTGCTCTTCCAGAGGCACATATCCTTGAAAGAGAAAAGCGGGAGTGCTGTCCATGCATCAGCAAGCTCAGAAAGCCCCTGTGTGCATGGCCATATCCTGCTACTGGGACTGTGGATAACACATGTCATGGTGTTAAGGGAACATACTGTATTTCTCCCAGCCCTTTACTGTAAAAGCAAACCAGAACCACTCAGGGGACACAGCAGCAATGAAAATTAGAAAGTCTGTCTATTATAATAGACTCTGTCTATCATAATGCTGTGTAGGTTGATTTTCTTTAGAAAGTTTAGGTCCATGAGCTGTTGACAATTATTGCAGTGTAAATCCTTGATTTTCTTTTTCTTGCACAAGACATTCCTCTTCTATTGCAAGGCAACAACCTCATCAGCAGAAGGCTGATATTGTCTTCAGTATCTAAAATTACCTGAGTGCTTAAATAGTTAATGACACTGAAATAAATGCACTGGGAGGCAGAAGAACAGCCACTAACTTTTATTTGCAATAAATTTTTACTCTTGGCTATGTAAAACATACATTGTTCTCTGTGACTCAGCTTCCATAGGTATAAAATGAGAAAATTTTCCTTTTATCATGGAAATGTTGTGATAGACAGCAAATAGTATAAATATAACAGTATGTAAATTCATTTTCATAAACAGACATAAAGGCTTCTAATGTAGGAAGAGAATAGTGCTAATTTCTGCAAGAAACAGCTCTTTGGGTAACTGAGATGAACTAAGGTACTATCTTTCTTCTGTTCTCTGTTCTCTTCAGAGCCAAGGCTGGCATCTGTCTGGCTCTCACTGAAAGAAACACAATTTCTGAGCAGATTCAAATGGAGAAGACAACAGGAGGCCGATGAACCACTAGACCTTTCCAGCAGGTTGGAACAGTGGGCAAAGACATAAACCTGGGCTCTTCAGCAGACTGTTGGAGACACAGCAAAAAATATTTAGTATTCTTCAGAGGCTTTTTATTTCTTTAATTTTTCAAATACTAGTGTCAGAGCTAACAAATAAATATCAGCTAAATAGCAATAACTTTAATCTGCTTTACTGTAGTGGAAGCTGATGGTTCAGGCTGCTACTGTACAGTGCAGACACTCTTCAGTTCCATCTGATGTAATTCAAACAAAATCTAATTTTCAAATGCTAAAGCACTTAGTAACATAACGTATTTGAGACTAATTGCTCTTATTTTTTAAAATGAAAAAAAATGAAAAGGGTAACACAACCCTGCCATTTCAACATATTAAATGAAACGATGCTACTAGTTACAAAAGTAAGAATAAAATGAATTCTTCAAATTCCCTCATCACATTGCTTCTCAATGACCAGTAAGCTTGCAACACTCCAGTGTCTGCAAACATTAATACATTCATGATGCGTACTTTTGTTGTTTGCAGATTTCAGCATTCTGCTCTCAAGTATTAGTGCCTTTGAGCTGTTACTATACCGAGGGTTTTCTTTGAAATGTTACAGCACTGAGAATATATCCATTTCCTAATTCTGCCATGGACATTTTCAGTATTTTTTTTAATCCATTGAGGAGGCTCCCTACACATTTTTGCCTCCTGTTTCCTTTCATTAAAGAGCATATTCAGAGACACTTGCAGTGTTTTCTTCCCCAAAACTCGCAGAAAGTTCTGGAGAAACAAACTCTGCTTAAATTAAACATGGGTCAGAAATCAGTTTTCCCCCGCCTTTACATGTGTGTACAAACAAATCCTTTAATTCAGAAGCTACAAACAAGGTATTTAAAAGCAAATTGGGTGTTGCCATGGTTTAACCCCAGCCAGCAAACAAGTACCACTCAGCTGCTTGTTCATTCCCTCACCAGCAGGACTAGGGAGAAACTTGGAAGGGTAAAAGCTGGAAAACTCGTGGGTTGAGATAAAGACAGTTTAATAGGGAAAGCAAAAGCCTACACACGTCAGCAAAGCAAAACAAGGAATTCATTCCCCACTTCCCATGGCAGGCAGGTGCTCAGCCATCCCCAGGACAGCAGGGCCCCATGCATGGAACTGTGACTTGAGAATACAAATGTCATCACTCCAAACATCCCCCCTTCACCTGTCCTGGCTGTGTCTCGTCCCAGCTTCCCTGCACGCCCAGGCCCCTTGCCAGGGTGGCAGTACAGAAAGCAGGAAAGCCCTTGGCTCTGTGTGAGCCCTGCTCAGCAATGACATTAACATCACCGTATTGTCATTACTGTGTCAGCACAAATCCAAAACCCAGCCCCATAAGAGCCACTGTGAATAAAATTAGCTCTATCCCAGCCAAAACCAGCACAGGTATTAAATCAGTTCAGTTTGGATCTTCTGTTCTGAGTATGGTCTGCAGTGCAATGCAAATTTTTTTTTTCCACAGAACTTCAGGCATCTCCATTTCTGCCAAGGACTAAAAAGAAATTAAAACATTCTGGCATTGTATTTTTCTACTGATCTTGAGCTTGAGTTTTTTTTCCCCTACTATAACTCCAATTTTAAATAACCAGACTACCACAAGCCTAAATTCCTTTATAAATATCATATGACTTAATCACTGGAGGATATTTTTCTGTGTCAACCAACATTCTTCTTACACAGTGGAACTCTGATTTACTTTTTTTTCTCTCAGAATGACACAAACTGTGTGGTTTGCAGTGAGTATACTTTGCGGCTTTTCTTTTTTCCCTAACCTCACGACAATTTTTCTTTGATTTCACAGCACTAATCTCAGTTTGACACTATATACTACATTTTTTGTCACCTTTCTGCTCTAAGTTCTCCAAGGACCCCATTCCCTTCTTATCTTTCTCCGTAGCAAAACTCATATTGACTTCAATGAAAGAAGTCAACACCTCACCCTAATGTTGTTTCTTAATACATACAAAGCCTAATCATGACTGAATTGAAGGATCCAAACATTCAATTATATCCTAAGTAATTCTCTGGGAAGTATCTCTGGTATCCAGCAAAAGACTTGTTTATATCAGAACGCTGTGAAATTTGGATGTTGGCCAGAGATTTCAGGCTAAGGACCAGACCCATTAGGATTCAGGTCCTTAAATAATACGGAAATTTTCAGTGTGCAGTCCTGGTGTGCAGCCCAGAGCACAGCTTTTATCATCTATGGGCTGTTTATCTGGGCTGTGGATGGATCAGGCCAAGGAAATTCATTGATCACAGTGCTTCTGGTGCTTATCAGATCCCATCACATCCAGAGCAGGGTGTCTCCCTCGGCAAATGAAGTCAGATTAGGGATAAACAAAGCACACGAAAAGAAAAAGCACCAAGAACAGTCTGGATGAACTTTATAATATATCACTGACAAGTAATTGATCCTAATAAGAAAGGTACTCTGAAGGAGCTAGGACTTTGGGCACTGTCCCTAAGTATGTGCAATATCAGAAGAGAGAAAGGCAAATTCCGAGAAATTAATTAGTTGGAAAAAAGCTCCTACTGAGATCAGTGGAAATTGCACGTCTAAATGCATTTAAGAATCTTGAACTACAATTTTAACTTCTGAATCACAAGAAATAACAAGATATTTCACGTAACAATTAATTTCTCAGCATCTTTAATATGTAGGACACTCAAATGCTTTTTAGCATCCATAAACAAGTCACATTTTCCTAATTAACCACAGCTACTTCTCCAAATCTTGTATTTAATGAACACTAGCCTCTTTCAAACATCGATAAAAGATTAATGTTTAGACAAGCATAAGCCATAGATATGTCAAAATGAAGAATGTTCTGTATTTCTACATTTTTGCTTCATTTCTTGCTAAGCACTTCAGACTTTATGAATAAATAAACTGGAAAATTGAGTAACTTGCTCTAGTGCAGTTTTGAGACACACTTATGAATAATCTGTTTCTATTAGACCCACTATTTTAAATTGAACAATTGTCATGCTCTATTTCATAGTCATGTATGAACAAGATCTGTAACAACAGTACGGTATGTCTGAGTGCAAACCAAAAAAATAACCTTAATTGAAATATTAAAAACACAGGCCTCTCACAAAATGGTCTTTGCAGCTTGGAACAATGTCAATTATATCACTGTGATAAAAAATGGGCCAGCATTTAAATGGCTTCCATTCTCATAGTAGCTATATTTCCTACAGTCTTTAAGATATTCCCCTCCCCACCACAGGGAAGTTGATACAAGTCCTGAAGCTGAAGCACTCATAGGAGATAAAGGATGATGTGCTTAAAATCTACAAAAGTAATATTCTGGAGTGGTTTTTTCACTCAGAGAGGCTCAGATTTTAGACCAGTAAAAAAACTCAACAAACTTCAAATGGGTGCACTTTTCATCTTCCTCTAACAATTTCCTTACTCTTGGGTGGGAGTGAGAGGAATTCAGTTTTAAGTAGGTCAGAATGAGAGAATATAGAATCATTGAATCATTAAGGTTGGAAAAGGCTTGTAAGATCACTGAGTCCAACCATTAACTCAACACTTCAAAGTCCACCACTAAACCATGTTCCTAAGCAAGATATTTACAGATTTTTGGACACTTCCAGGCATGGTGACAGGACTGCTTCCCTGGGCAGCCTGTTCCAATGCTTGGCCATCCTTTCAATGAAGAAATTTTTCCTAATACCACATGTAAACCTCCCCTGAAATATAGGATCTATTAGCCCTGCATTTATGGTCCCATCTGGAAGAAAGAGAAGTGGGCACCTTTTTTATGTGTTACCCAAAGACTCTTTGAATGTAAAACACATAACATGTGACCTTACATTCTGCTTAAGTAATATCTAGAATTTCTAAGAGTCACTCTTATAACGCTGCAGCCCAAGACTGAAGTGTGTCCAATGGCTCTCATTAACTCTCCAGCGACCGAGTGCTCGTATCCCACTTCTGTCAGATCATAGTCCAATGCACTAACTTCCACATTTATGGGTCTGGCATGAGGACACCAACCCCTCCCATCTGAAGCAAAGCCTTATCCAATAGCAGTTAACACATCATTGTTTGTATATTGAAAAAGAAATTTTCTCCATAATCAAGTTTACTCTCCGCTAAGGCTCCCTTGACAGGCTCAGTAATGGAGGAGACACCTAAAGGTCATGGTGTGGTTTTCTTAGGCATTAATTTTACTTTCAGAATCAAAAGGACGCTCATCTTGAGATCTCTGAGCAAACATTGAATATAACTTTAATTTGTACTTCGATTTTGTAGTGAGTAAGACAGATCAAAGAGTGTCAGCTTTTTTTTTCACATTTCCTAGATGCCACTTAACAAATCACAGAAAACTTTAAACTATCTGGGATAACTCTTGTACCTCAAAATGCCCAGTTTCTAGAACAAGCCATAGGGTCCAGTTGGAGGCACAGGTTTTCTTGAAGTATCTCACAAATTAGCACTGACTGATCTAGAAATCCAACAATACCAGTCTCCTCTTTAGCCGCCTGGTTAGCTTAACTTAAACTAGGACACCAGCCTTTAGTGCTTTTGTACCACTTCAGGGAGATGAAAACGTCTCTGGTTGAGACTCAGAGATTTCAGTAGAGCCAGGAAATTATCTTAGTTACTTGTGGGGGAGGGAAAAAAAATATATATAGCTTGGAATTGAGCCATGGAAGAGAGTGAATTTTGAAAGCCTGTAACAAATATCTTAATGATGTGGTATTCCTGCCAATCAGAGGTATTTTTTTCTTTGATATTTTCTATTAAAATGAAGAGGTCTTCTACACCCTATATAGCCCCAAAGGATTAACCACCTTGTAGCGTTACGATCAGAAGTAGATTTCCATATCATACAGGCACTGAAATGATGTCAAATTTCAGAAATCTTTCCTTAATGCAGACTTGGTTTATATCTTTTTATATCCTGGTTTTATTTCTAAAATCTTGTTTTCTAGTTAGCTGCTTAAATTAATAGGAGCAAAAAAAGGACTTTTCATTTTTTCATGGCTGCTGATAATTTCCTTGTATGGGCAAGAGCCAGGCTGAGGAATCAAATCTGTCAGCAGTTTCCAGCAAAAAGTGATAAAGGTATCTGTGGTCCAGTCCACTTCAAAGTGTTCTTTATAAAAAGAACTTCTTAAAATTAGACCTAAAAATGTGCAGATGCCAAATTTTAGCGTGGGATTCATATCACCTAACTTTAGACTTCTGTGAAGTAACCATCTATGTCTGATCTATATATAGTCTCCCTTTCTAGATAATGGAAAGAAAAAAGCACTTCTAAAACATATTTTTTTCTGAACTACTTTAGTAATCCATCTTTAGATGAGATTAAACATCCCTGGAAGTGCCCACTTCTACTCTACCCCTCTGACAGGAGCTGTGATAACTGCCTTAGATGTAGGCATATGAACACGGATATCTAAAATTCAGCACAAACTCTTTTATCCAGGAAACGCCAGTACAAGTTTTGGCTGTAGCACAACAGTAGTTATTCACTGAAATAACACCAGCAGCTAGAACACATACTGGCGGTGTTTGCACAATTACAGCAATGATTGCAGAGACCGTGGCCTTTTCAATTTCAAAGAATCCACAAACCTGCAAACTATCAATAGGTCATTCACACACATATATATATGTCTATATCTGTGTATGTATAGGCAGAGATGGGGAGGAAGTGCACATTTAAAACTGTTGGCAACATTTTATGCAAGTTACACAAGTCATAAACCCCTGTATCTGCCATTCTCACAGAAATATATGTGTCAGATGGTCCTTTTAACAGTGAAAGAAATGAGATGTTTCAGGAAAACATATGGAACAACAATAAGGGACCATTTTAAATTTCAATATAATAGTAGTATAGTCTAATTGCACTTAAAACAATTGTGATGTGAAGGAAGAAAACCTTGAAAAGAGAGTCACTAGAAACAGTTTGTGAGGGAAAAGTGAAAGTTTTTCAGCCTAATTTGGCTGAAAGGGAACTGGATTTAAAAATGCATTTAAATATCAGCTTAGGTGCTGAGCATTACAGCACCCAAGTCTTTTCATAGACTGAACCTAAACAACAGATTTAGAAATTATTCAATTAATTAATTTCCAACAGTGCTTCTCGGTACACTGTGTTCTGCAATGGAAGCACAGGCTGTTCCATTTGAAAAGAACTCAAAAAGAAGAGAAAGAGTATTTGGAGCTAAAGAAGCCTACCACACAGGAAAAATGTCTTCTTTTCAAATTATTAGTGAACAAGAAACACAAAATTAAACCTATTTAGAGCAAACACTACTATTTCAGGGCATTTCATTCAGCTGGATTTCACTGGGAACCATCAGCAATTCAGCACAATTATGTGGGAAACACAAATAAGCCAGAACTGATATTTTTCTTCCTCAGTTTTGCATTCTTTTCAAATATGAATTAAACAATGGGACAATGGTTTAGAAAGGGCTTCTTTTTAATCTTTGAATGTTACAAAGACAAAATTCAGATCCCTTTTTCTAAAAAGACAGATGAAAATCTGAGGAATTAGCAAGGTTTTAAGGAGCATTACTAAATATTCAAAATGTAATTTGTTTAGAAGACTCAGGCTTATATCTCAGAGAAAATCTATTCTGTCCCAGGTTTGGTACAACTTAAATTCTTATCCTGAAAAATCACTAAAATATAACTACTTTTTACTAGAAATTTTCCCTCATCTCAGAATAGACTATGGAATAGGATTTATAGATGGCCTAGTGCTGATCCATGTTTCTTCAATACAACTATTTGCAGCTATTAAATGACTGAAATGTCAGAAAGGGAGAGACAAGAGGAAGAGAAGTTTTCCTCAATTCATACTTACCCTTCTGAGAGACAAGCACATAAACCAGCATTTAAAGAATCGGAGATGGAGTCAAGAGAAGAGGCTCTGGAGGCTCTGGGTATCAGGATCCCTGCAGACAATGTGGACAGATATTGTAAGGTTCAGAGGAGTCCAAGGCTGCACTGGCTCCATCACTTATTTCTGCACACTACTGACCTCCTGGAACCTGATTGCAAGCCTTAGGAATTGTGCATTTGTCCCATAGAAATATATTTCTTCAGGAAATCATTGCCTTTCATTTTTATGCGGGTCAGACACCATATCAACTGCACAAACTGATTTCTAACCTATCAGGCACTTATTTAGTTTTTTGTATATCAATACATGTATTACTAACGCATAATTACTGTTGGTTGAAGACTTTATTATATAAGCTTTAGAGGGTATGAGATATCTAAACTGTGTCTTTTAATTAAAAGAATCTTACATGATAATCACTTAATCTATCCTGAGCTTCCTGAGATAGCAGTCAGGTTTACCTAATCTATATAACTGTCATGTGTTTAATTAACTAATGGTTAATAGGGATTTCTAAAAAAGATTAAATCAATAACATTAAGCAAAAAGACAGATTTCTAATGAGACTCATTGATTTGGTGGTTGATTTTTAATGATTCCAGAATGAGCAAGCAATGTCTTATAGAAGAGAATTACATCTCAACAGAGCTTTATTACCTTGTTTGAGGAGTGCTGTATGCTGCTTTCAGGAAGGAATAATTCATTTGCAGAAGTGCCTCACTGTTTTAATGTGTGACAGTTAAGAATATCATTAACATAGAAATGGTATAAAAACTCAGGAAAATAATGGTATAAAAAATTCAGAAAACCCATAAGACTGCTCTTTTGGTTAAGACATCAAGCGGGATGTTACAGTCCCACAGTCCTGAGCACATGATTATCCAAGATGAGTGGAAGTGCTGAAGCGACCAAGGAACAGAAAAACTGGGTGCCCAACCCTGTAAATACCAGGGGCCATGCCAATCACATGGCAAACCTGCTCCACTGGACACAGCACAGCAGTTTCTATATTTTTGTATCAACCTGCAAATGGACATTAAACAAGCGGCTCCACCCCTTTGTGACTCCATTCTTCACCTAACACTCATTCTGATAGTCAAATACCTACGATATCTCAGGCTCAATTCCCCACTTAATACTAATTGTCAAATTTATACTCTTTTTTCACAACAACAAAAAAATTCATTTTATGGTGTCTTCACCTTTTGCTGTACAGTTCATAAGAGTTGCATACAGACTTTCTCATCGCTAATTTTTGTGTGTTTGGTGTTTAAACCTTCTATTTTTTTAAGAAGCCAAAGACTTACTCATAGGATTTTAAGTCAGACAAAACCACTGCCAATCTTGTAATTTACTGATTACTTCTCCTAACGTTTGCCTTGATCCTCCTTACAAGATCACATTATTTAGTTTCAAAACACTTTCTAAAATTCTTTCTCAGCATGCCATCCCCAAACCCAACTTTTTTTCCAGGTAAACCTGTCATGATTTCTTTGCTTTGCAATGATCCAGAACTAAATATGTCTCCTTTATAAGGTAAATAAAAAAGTTGAAATCACCAAGAATTTTCGTATCTATATGCCTTTGATCTATAATCTAAAACCTCTCCAACATTTTCCAAGCAAATTCTTTAAGTGGAACTCAAAATACTTTTGCCAGATAAGAATTAGACAGAAAAGATTTTTTTTTTTTTTGAGAAGTCATATCTGAGATTTAGAACCATTGTTACAAAGTGATGAGTAACATCATTTAGTAAACTAAATACAACATGGTCCAGCTTCTCATATGACCTTGTGAGTAGATCTGCCATTTTTCCTCTTATTATGTAGAGAAGGAAGAGAGGAAAAATAATTTCAAAGTGCTGACATTTGAAAAGTGGTGACCAAATTCAACTTGAAAATGCTTGACCTCAGAGCTGTAACAGCCACCAGCATAAAAAGCAGCGAAATGCTGCATTTGGTAAGTTGCTCTTAGACTTGCGCTGAAGCACAAAAGATCAGCAGCAGCTGAGGTTATCAGATGCACAGGATAAAGGCATGGTTAAACTTCCTGACAAATTCCAGCACCAGCAGTTGCACTCTGAGTTTTTAAATGTCCCACTGCTACTTCAAGTAGCTACTTCACTTTTCAGTCGCCTTTCTGGAGTACTGCTGTACACAACTACAGAATTACCACCTCGGCAACAGTACACAAGGTGTTGAGTGAAATGATCTCTACACCTTGCACTGAAACCACTGCCCTGGACTTCTGTAAATGGTTTCCAAATACCAGTATAAGTTGACCTATGGCAAGTCTAAACATCGGCTAACCTAGAATATCCTTTTAGGAACGCAATAAAATACTTTAAAAGCTCTTTCAGGTTACACCACGAGTTACTACTGCAGAAACATTTTTCATCTACAAAGAACTCCTGTATCAAAAAGGAATGAAAGTACTGGCAAAAACAGAAGGAGCCAAAATTGGGAGACATAAATACATCCACTGGCAAATGGATCAGCTTTGTCCGGCTAATCAAAGCCCTGTCAGCTTTAGCATCAGTATGGTCAATGACAAACCTATTTGGCCAGGACACTCAAAACACCTCGAAAGACAGTCTTGTTCCATTCCATTTACACTCACTTGCCCTTCAACAAATCTTCCATTTCTCTGGCTTAAGGATTTTGTATAAAGCAGAAGTTTTCCTGGAGTGTGTAGATGCGACATGATTAGATTTATTTTTTTAATCCCGGAGTCTAATGTTAGCCAGTCATGAGTTCAAACAGTTGTTAAGATAATGTATGTTCTCTTCTGTGCTTAATTCTCTCATTTCTCTACTATGTCTTGTTATAACAAACAACTATTACCATGGTTTACTTTTATCTGATTTTTATGATAAAAGAAGATATATTGTACCATTTTTCATGGTGTATATCTTCAGTGGGAAAAGATCTTTGGGACATAGGCTTTTACTGAGATTAATTCCCACAATTAATCTCAATGAATTATATGTTTAATTAGATGCCTATTAATGTTTTATGTCTGAAATGAATCATAGAGCTAACTTGAGGAAACCAGAAATGCACTGAATTAAAATAAACGGTTGTTTAATTTGGTATTGTGCATAAATATCCGTAATGAACCAGAAACACGTTTTCATGCAGGCAATAATGTTCCCTGAAGAGACGCATTAGGAAATATCCTTCTAAAGGTATTTGTCACTCCAAACCCTTCTAAAATAGGTGTTTACTAATTTACTGTTTTCACTGTTGGTCCTCCACACAACTGAATGACTGAAGGAATGTCTTTAATTTTTGTGCAGGTCTGTTCTATTGTCTCAAAGACACAGATATTAGCAGACACACACAAACAGTGTGGATATATTTTAAAGAGCTGCTGGATGAGGTGCCTGTAGCGGGCTTTGAAGGGTAGAGGGTGAAATACTAAACACTGAATTTGTACTAAAACTCTTTGCTCAGAAAGCTTAAAAGTCCCATTCTACGGATTTTGTGGGCAGAGGAGGGGAGGAGGCAAGAGGAAACACTTGGGAGGTTAAACTACAAACTTGCTCATTTCCGAAAAGTATTTGGGAATGCGGAGCTCACAACATGTCGAGGACATAAATGCGTGTTGGTTCTCCCCCAAAAATCCCTTTTGCTGTAGCCATCTCCTCACTGGGGCCTGTGCCCAGCTCACAGCCCCACCTTCGCTCCACAGGCCTATAGGCTCCGGGCCTCTCAGGAAGCAACCAGGGTATTCCTTTTCTCTGCATATTTGAAGTTTCCAGACTTTTTTATCAGTCCCAGACATCTTTTCTCAGTTCCCTTGTATTGTTTAGTCCTCCATTAAGCACCTGCACTGATTACCAAGCGCACTTTTGAGCGGAGGATAAAGTCCAGTTTCTAATAGTGATTACTGATATTACCTCAAGATATAAAATTTCTGCACAATTGAATAAATAGCAAAGTTTCAAGAAAAGAAGTTAAATTCCCTCTATCATGCAACATCATTTTCTGTGTTGATTTTCAAGAATCAGTGTATTAATTAACTGTAATTTGGAAGCATTTAGGACAAATGCTGCTCTTTCCCTGACTCCCCAAGAGTCCAAAAGTAATGAGTACCTCAGTCACAATATTCAGAAAATAGGGAAGATCATTCACATTTCAAAAAGTGCCATTTTGAAGATCATGGATCAATCAGTCATAAAAGATGAATCATTACTTCCCAAACAACATGAAAATAGTTTTTGGAATGTATTTGCCTTATTTTTTTTTTTTTTCTGGTGGTGTTCTGCAGCAGTGCAGGTTTTTTTTTCAGTGTAATCTGCAGTGGAAAATAGATATTGATTTTTATTAGTGTTTTGTTTCCTTAAATTTCTTCCTGGTCTTTGTAATTATGCAGAAGTGAGGCAACCAAGCTTTCTGCTGTTTAAACTAACCTTGATGCTATACTGAAATACTGCTATTGTTCCAAGCAAGTTTGAAGCAGAAGCTTTGGCTACATGATTTCAACATCCGAATTGGGGAGAATTAGAGTATTTATCTTCTTCAGGCTTCTAGGATCTGGTTAAAAGCAAACAGGTTCTGGCATCTTCAGTTTGGATGTCTTTTGGATTCAGTTTGGTTATTTTATTTTATTATTTATTTATTATTAATTTTACTTAGGCAAGTATGGCAAAATCCCCAGAAAGACTTTCTTGGAAGAGTGTGCCAGTAGCTAAGTAAATGAATGCTTCAAAAAAAGCTGCCTTGCAAAAGTCTGGTCCATAACAGCTTCATGTGTCATTGTGAGCCAATTCAAAGAGTACATGGTAAAAATTTTGTTAAGAAAGTTTTTGTGGAAACTGGCATTAATGGAAAATATGAGTTTCCACTAATTATTTTTTTTTCATAACTGGTGAACGCTTTTTGTCAAATAAGCATTATAAAAAAGGTAATTTTTACTGCAGACAAACCATTTTAAGCTCCTAACCTTTCCTTTTTCTCCCCTTTGAATTCCCCACTTATGCCAAACAAGCATTTAAGCATCTCTAGGTGTGTTGTATGAGAATACAGTTAAAATGCCTTCTGTCCTCTCCACTGTCCTATGTTCCACATCTACTCTGCAGCTTCACTGGACGTCACAGCCAGGGCAAAACCACAAGATATGTCAGCAAGAGAAGCCAGAACATTTCTTGCAGACCCTCTCTAGCCCACCATTCACTACACGGAAGGCACCTGTCTGACAAAACTTGGAGACACCTGAATCAGTACTTTGCAGTTCAGAGGAACCGATTTCATGAGACAGTTTTCTTTTTTTCGATGTTATCCTCCAAAAATTGAAATTTTCTATAGAACTATCACATTTATCAGACTGGTTTTAATAGTAAAGCATTCATATTTCAGGCCAGGAAAGCAAAGCTCTTGATACCATACATTAAAAAATAATGCCACGTCTGACTGATTTGGCAATGGTCTTAGCACACCAGCTGCTTGCCTCTCCCACTGCAGATAGAGCTAAACTCATTTTCTGCTACTAGAGGGAAGAGAACTAAGTTTAGCTCTACTAATTGCATTTTAGTCACAAGAATATAGCCATACACCCCACTTGGAAGCCTTCAAAATCTTTATCATAGCATAAATCTTTCCCTTGGAGAAAGGGAGAAAAAATAAAATATTGCCTCTAGTTTCTGCTCACTCCAAGAAGAAAGACATGCAGACTTGTACTACCACTTCGAATTTAAGATTCAGATTTAATTCCTCTTGCAGAAAACAGAAGCTATGCACCATGATTTAAGGAATGGAAGTCTTTCCTTTAGTTTCTCCATTATAACCCTTAGATCTTAATTAATTTCAAAAAGGTGTCTTTTTGCTGTGTTTCCCATTACTTTTCATCACACAGGGACACACAACTATTTTTTTCATTCTCATATGTTATTAAAACTTTTTATTTGATTTTAATTCTTCTTGTGCATTAGAAATATGAGCTGATAGCATTTTTAGTTAAATCCAATTAAATTAGGTTTACACTGAATATTTCTAATTTTCTGTCTTGCCAGTGTCCAGACGATGAGCTCATAATACATTTATAAATGTTCTTAATTCTTGTATTGTCTATTCCCTGCTAAATTTGAAGCCAAAGAAGCCATGGTAAATAATTCAATATTAGAACTTCAATAAAAGCAAAATTATTTCTTCTTCGCATTTTTTCAAAGAGTACAAATCCTGCACAAATTCCATGAAAATCTGCTCTGACCACTACATTACTGGAACTGGAAGAATGTTAGACCAGTTCTGATTTACAGAGGTGTTTCTCAAGAGTACTGTCAGGTTCTGTCGTATGGGTGATATGTTTTAGAAACATGCATAGTAAAACTTTGGGGTGAAATTAATCCCCTTTGCCTCCTTCCTAAAACTGAGAGTAACAAAATAGAAGGAATTCAAGGGAAAAAAATGAAACAAAAAATCTAAGTCTGACCAGACTACAAGCTTTGCTCTAATATTATTTACAGGATGTATGAAGTGTGCTGATTAGGACAATATTTTTCCTCCTACGTGGACGATAGAATGCCAGAAATACAACAAGCATAAGAAACAGCTTGGCAGAAGGTTCGCATTTCAAGAGTACTTGTGGGGGAGAGAAATTTGACAGCTAGATTAGAGAAAATAAAGTGACTTTCCAGCTAATTAATGTACCATTGTCAAGGTTTAATCCCAGGCAGCAGGGAAGCACCAGGCACTGAACTCACTCCCCAACCTCTGCTTCCCTGTGGAGAGGGAACCAGAAAGAAAAGGTAATGATCTCATGGGTTGAGGTAAGAATAATTTAATAACTGAAACAAAATAAAATATACTAATACTGATATTATTAATAATAATAAATAGGCAGGAGAGGGATAAAACCCAAGAGATAAGTGATGAATGACACAACTGCTCAGCACGCACTGAATGAAGCCCAGCCCGTACCCAACCAGCAGTCACCGCTGCCAGCCAGCCAACTCCCCTAATTTATAGACTGGTCATGATGTTCCATGGGTACCATGAACACCCCTTTGGCCAGTCTGGGTCAGCTGTCCTGGCTGTGCTCTCTCCTGGCTTCCCTGTCAGAGCGCAGGAACTGAAAAGTCCTTGACTGAGAGCAAGCACTGCTCAGCAACAACTAAACATCAGTGTGTTATCAACATTATCCTTGTGCTCAATCCAAATCACGGAACTGCACAAGACATGAAGAAAATTAACTCTATCCCAGCTGAAACCAGGCCAACTGTCAACTGGTAATAAATTCCAAGCAGTGTATGCACTTCTATGTATGTTGTATTAGAAGTATATAATGGGTTCATGTCATTGAAATCAATGAAACTTCTTCTAATAAGAGCTTATAATTTGGAAATCAAATTTATTTTTAAAATCAACAGGAATGCTTATTTTGGAAATTCATAGGGACAGGAAAGAAGTCAGACTCAGTCTTAACATCTAGCCATTTAAAATAGCTTAATTTTTCAAACAGTCATCTACTGAATAGACACAAACACCATGAATTTCAGAATTTTCTCAAAGTATTCATATTAAAAGCTTCCTCTTGTCCTCCTGCTCTGTGACACTATATTCACTACGAGAAGCAAAGCTCTTATTCCTCAAAAACCGAGTAACAATATGTTTTTTTCATCTATTAGCTAATTCCCTCACTCACAGTCAGTGCCAAGTTCTTCCTTTGCATCTCAGTCATCAAGTCCAAGTTCAGATCCAATCAACAGTAGCTTTGCTATTGACTTCATCATAGCCAAGATTGTGGTCTCAAGGAATATTGAGACTCTGAATGCTAAGTGCTGTCATTTATGCCTTTTCCCAGTGCTGTAATAGACTGGCTTTGATTCTATGCAGAAAAATGCAAAAATCTCACCACTATAGTGACTAGCCCACGTAGAGCTGCTGCATTAGTAGCTTTTTTCATATGAAGAGGATGTCAAAAGAAAGAAAATTGTCTACAAACTTATCGCCAGTATGTGAATGTACTGAATTATATTTTCATAAGACAAGTCCATTAGATCTTAGATCTGGTATATTGTATAGCAAAGCAGCAGGACTCTGCAGTAGAGACACATTACAATAGTAAAGGTTGAGCTAAAGAATAGAATCTTTAACCCAGGCGGGACCAAAAAGTCATGTTAAATTTAAATTAAGATTAAGTGGAGGATTGGGATCAGCCAGTATTTGATTTAGCTAGAAGGAAGTAAGGTATTTTAAGAGTATTTAATAAAATCCAAGAAAAATCAGAGTTCTGAAGTGTGGAGAGAAAAATGGATTATAGTGACATAAATACAGAAGGCTGGTTTACTACCAAACGGCGAAAACAACGAGCCTATTCATTTAAAAAGTAACAAAATTTTACTTTTGATGCTCTTAAGGACAATATTCTTCGGTTTTTTGCTTTAGAGCTACTTCAAGGGAAGAACAAAACTTTCTCATTTCATAGGTATGATTCATTTAAATGGTGCCATTTAAAACTGTATCACAAAGTGAGCTACAAATGGCAACACTCTCCGGAACTGGACCACTGACTGCCTGCTTTGGGACACATAAAGCAGCTTACAGAGCACAGCTGCTAATTATGTTTTTAATTTGTTCCTTCTTGCTTATTCTAGGATTGTTTTTTAAACACAAGTGAAAATAAGGGAAAGAGGACTTATGACAGAGTGCTAGAGACAACCAACATTGTCTTGGAGACAGTAGCCTGCCTACAGATTTTTATATCCTGTTTGCTCTAACCTTAAAGGAATCATAATTTCTTTGCACTCTAGACACTAACCTTAACTGTAAGATAAGTAAAATTCAAAGTAATTATAACAGAGTTGTGGTGTCTGATTAAAACATTTGGTATCTAGAATTAAAACAGTGTGTTCTTACCTTGTTTTAAGCTGAGTTTTAAGCTGGATAATCAATACTTAAGGCTTTTTGTTGAGCTTGTATTTTATATAGCGCAGATATTACTTGACTATAACTTGTTGTCAGTTTTGTTAGTGGTTTTTTTTTCTCCAAAATCACATAGAATTCACTCTGAAATGCAAAAAACTGTTTGGTAAACATCCCAAATTCTTTGTCATATCTGCGTTTCTCATTAGGGATGCATATGTCTGGAATCTGATTTAATTAACATAGCGTATATCTGATTATATTAAATCATGAATGATTAAAATCCAAACATCAGACATAAATTTTTGTTAACTTTATGTATTTACATTACATCAGAAGCACTGCTCTGCTGTAGTCTCAGTGGACTCTCAAAGGCAGGAGCTGGCTGGCTGCCCATCTCCCCACACAGATCCAGGACATTCTGGGCCCTGTAGCTAAAGAGAGTTTCATCAAAGGGAAGGGAAGGGCTTGATTCTGTACAAGGGATAAGAGAATGAGTTCAGCTGGAACAAAGTTTCATTGCAAAGCCCCTATCCTGCACAGATTAAACTTGATACTTATGCATACATAAGTACTTGCTCATATACATTTGCCCCAGAAGTCAATTTGCTTAAAATGCTGAAGATTAGATTAAGGTTTAATATCAATTCCTGTCTGAAAGTCCAAGTTTATAATCAACAAAAAATGAAATCAGCCCATCCCAGTATCCATCAGGTGATTTACACTACAGCCAGACCAACCCACGCCACTCAGGTGTGGTGCCCCTCATATTTTACAGTATTTTGCCTCCACTCACTGCTTCCTCTCAATATAGCTTAGCACAGATGCCTTAAACCATAAATAATTTCAGCCTTCCTGAATGCAGATAAGACACAGCACAGATACATGGTGACATTTCATTTTAGGATATATTTAAGTAATTCAGAAACCCACAACATAAAACAGGAAACATGAAAGCAATTTTCTTTTTCTATAAATGGATGTATCCTGGTATGTGGCAAAGGAAAGCAAAACACCTTGCTGGACAGAAAGATATTATAAGATCTTCATTAAAAGGCCAAATAGATTGAGACTAGGAAAAAGCAAATTTTTTGAGGAGCAACTAAATATAATAAAAAAACCCATGTATGCTAGCTAACCATCTGCCACCAAGGGAACAAATTTACCTGCTATTAATTTTGGAGATAAACACAGAGCTGAAATACCAGATTGCACAACTTTGGGAACAAAGTCACTTGCGTGCAAAAGGAAGGTGTACGGCCTACAGCATTCAACATCTTTCACATAGCTCCAGTGTCTGGAAATGAAAAATGTTGCACAGTTTGCTAGGAATAGGTGTGTCGTACACACATGTACAGCTACCTAATATTTTGGCTATCAGCTCCTTGTGATGTAACATTTTGGCCTGATGTTGACCAGCACCTTTGACCACAGCTGTTGGGTGCTGGTTACAAGATATCAAATGGAGCAGCAGAAATAGAGGATGATCAACAGATAAAGATCTTTATTTAAACTGATCTCAGTTCTAAGTCTGTAAGGAAATTAACTCAAATCATTCCAGACGAACTGGAAATCAGGATCCACTATATGTAGGAAGTAAGTTTTTCTGATGTATTTTCAATCAAATTCAAAAATCAGGCTGACAATATATCAACAATAGCTTAAAATCATAATATCAGGCATACAGAGAAAAGCACGCCGCCATATTATAGCTTTGAACAAAAGCCAGCTCACACTCTTCTGCTGATACATCCTACCATGTATGTGCCCCTTATAACAGAGTAATCTACATTCTCCATCTGCATGTAGGATAATATTTAAAGCAAAGATTTGGTGGGAGGGAAAAATAAAAAAGCATGAGGAGATTAGCTGAGAAGAGAGCAGGTAAAGCTGTTTCTGACAAGAGCTGGTATATAATTTGCTACTCATGAACACGCAGAGAAGCAATATAGAAAAATGTACATGAATAACTGTGATTCTGACTGCATTTTTGTACTACAGATCTTAAAATCCCTTGTCCACTTATTTAAAATAAGAAAGTTGCCTAATTATCAGTGGCATTTAAATTCAAAGGAACACTCAGTAAGGGTAAATGTCTTAGATGAGACTAGTGAGTTTAACCCACGAATTCGCAGTCAGTTGCCTCATGTTGGTTCAAGTTCTGGGTTTTTCTTTTCATAGTTCCTTGGATTAGATTACCAAAAGCAACATTTTAATACTCACCTCACACAGCAAAGTGCACTATGAATAATATCAGAGGCCATTTTATACTCTCTAGGTATTTATATATACAAGTTTATATTCCTGAAGACTGTCAAATCTATTTATCTTTAGTCATAAAAATTCGGCTGTTATATATCTGCTTGGTTCTAGATGGATAGGAAGTAAGTGAATCACCGGATTTGATTTCTACGCACCTGGAATACTACAATGAATAAAATTCTTTTTCTTTACAGAAGTCAGTGTTACACAACCAAAAAACTAAAGTATCTTTGCTCGGTCTGCAAAATGTTCTATTGAATACAACGATTTTTTTTCAGGTGCAATAAAAAACTGTAGAAGGCTTTTTTTAGTTTAAATTAAGTGTATTTTGTTTAACATGTTACAAGTTATCTGATTTCACATTTCCTTTTTTCCACCACCACTCCTTTCCCCACCATGTTTATTTTTCTTTCACCCTTGCTGCAGGAAAATACCTGAAACTTTCACAATGAGATGACAGACTGGATACTATGCTATGAAAGAGGAAACATCACTTTCAGCTGTATCCAGCACTGCCACAAGAGCTGTATCCGTAGTTCTCCAACAGTTATCTAAGTAGCTTACAGCTCTTTTGGTCCAGAAATAGAAACCAGGAGGATACCCAGTAAAATCACTTGCACAGCTAAGATAAAAATTCAGCTTAGTCTCATGAAAATTCCACTGAGGGTACGAAATGCTACAACAGCAATCTATGCAAGGAGAAAAATGAGAACATGGGAAAAAGATAATTTCTGTAAAAGAGGTGTGGATTGTAATGCTGTGCTGCTTCTGATTGCCAGAGTGAGCCTGCTGATAGTGGTGGTTGTGATCATGTGCACCACTGAAGAGTGGTATAATACACACACACACACAAAAGAACTGTATCCTTTGGGAGATCTGTGTATTATACCCACACACATAAAAGTCAAGAAACTTTAGAGAGGCTTTTTCAGTTTAAAAGATAGTTTTAAAAACATTAAAATTTTGAGGTCTAATATTTTATGCATAATACTTTGCCTAGGGACAGCAAACCATTTTACAAGGGGGCTGAATCAGCAAAATATTCTGACAATTTCTCATCACTTCAAATGACACAGATTCCCCGTGTCAAAGTCTTTTCGCATTTATGAGGATATAAATATAGAGTAACTCTTCTTTGGAGGAGGTGGTGACAGTTTTTAAGCCTCATTTTGAAAGTTTCCTTGCAAATTAGTCTACAACCATTGTATAAATAATGCGTTTCTCACTTCTCTGTTTAGTGTATCGATAGAAGAGGATTTCCTGAATGGTAAAAAAAAATACTGTCTGTAGGACTCACACAGCTGTACCAAACAACAGCAGAACTGTTACAGTGTGACATTTTCATGCATTACAAATGTGGTTTATTTCTGATTTTAGAAGACAACACTGTGTTGGCCCTGGACATAAATGGAAAAAAGCATTGGTTTTTAATTCTTACATGCTGATCCATGTTTCAGTCATGCAATCATTGCGCTTACAACTTATCAATGAGCTAGGGCAGCCAGCAGTTAGCAGACTAATTACTGCGTGAATGGCCTGCTGCTGTCTTACGGTCCAGCAGTGGCCGCAGGCCATGGACTGAGTAACATTTTTGTGGAAATTATATGAACTTCAGACCATCTGAATGATCAATCTCACACATGCAAACACCCACACACTGTCTGTCTCTATTTTTTATGCTGAAAATGAAATGTCAATAAGACATTACTTTTAGCTATTGTTTTTTTTGTTACGTTAATGGCAGAATGGTACTAACAGATGATCTCAACATTTCCTATGAGATACTCATGGCTTCGATAAACATCCACCATTGGGTACCAGACAGAGTCTGACAACCTTTTTCATTCTTTGAATACTGTTTCATTGTACAAGCACCCCACTGGAGAAATTCAGGTTTTTTTAACTTGGAATACTGGAATCTAGCCCTTTTGAGACAGGAAAGACTTGTGTTTGTATTGGAAAGTTTTTACATTCCAGCCTTACTTTTGAGAAACTGCTGTTGGTTTCAGTGAATTAGAGACTGCAGAACTGGGCCACAGATCTGTTTGGGTGACTTGCGAGAACCTACCAACATTTATCCAAACTTTACCGTGCTTATGTAAGTGTCATACATTCATAAACATTGTCCCCCTACTATCCACACCTCATTAGTCCAACCTCACTCTTAAAACACCAAAAGGAAGTGTTGAAAAGGTCTTTTGCAGGGAGCTTGTACCCTTATCAAATTTTAGTTGGTGCTATTATGTGTTTGTTTGATTTTTTTTTAGAACACTCTAAAGGGTTTGAAATACTGAGGTATTGAAATACGGAGTTCTTTCAAAATGCCATCAGCTTACTTGCCCAACTGAATCCAGAGGCTCTTCTCCTCTGTAAGAAGTCAAAAAAGGTCAACTGTCTTTGAAGATGCTGGAGGCAAGATCAAACACATCTGGAATTAAGTCATTTCCCAAGTGCAGCACTACTTAACAAAATCAAGGGTATTGCTTGTTCTCAATGCTTGCCTCTCTACAAATGCAGGACTCCGAGCATTGCTTTGGAATCCATCGGAACCCGGCAATTATTCCTATCCCTGGGGAAACCCAAACATCCTCAAATCATCCCAGCTCCCAGTGTTACAACACGGTAACTCCATCTTGCAAGAATCAGGACTTTTCTGCCCAAATATTACATAAAGAGGTCATTTATATTTTATTTCTGAATTTTAAGATAGAGACAGTCCTCAACTTCATCCCCTGGGAGGATTCCAGCCCTCCAAAGCTCCTCCATGCTCCTCATGTTTACCTTTATATCTTTAAATCTTTTTCATTCAAATCAAAGAGCATGCATTTGCTCCAGAGGAAGCACCAAGGAAGTCTGTTTTCTGTGTGTAGTAGGGCTGCCTGTTGAGAATACAACCCACGGTGTGTGCATATCTCTGCGTCAGCCATGTCAAGGTCTGGGCACAGCATTCTAGGGAGAAGTAGTACAGGAGGTACTGCGCTGGATTACCCTTCTAGGGCTTCTAGGGTGAGGAATGCAGCCACAGAGTGAATATCCCTGTGTTTCTGATCCCTGTCTGGAGTCTAACCTTGATGGCTAAGGTGGGATCCACTACAGCAGCCATACGCAGACTGCGTGAACCAAGAACAGATCCAAAAGGGTTTTAATCAGTATATACCTCCTGTTTAATCCACGCTGACATGGACAGCTCTCTAAAGCTTGTCTCCACCCAGGAGAATTATTTTCTCACTCAAAATAATAGACTTCAAAGCACATATTGGACAAAAGCAAGTAATTCTGGAATAATTCTGTTTGAAAATATGACAGATGAGCAAAGTATCCCAGGCTGCCTAATTACATTTTCCTCCTTCTTTCATGATATTTTCCATATTACATCTAATTGAAAATAAGTGATCTGGTCATTTCTGAGCCATGCTGCCCAAAGTCGTATTGATTATCAATAATATTAAGGTTCATTTACTACATTATTTCTAGCCCAGGTGCCCAAATTGGAACACATTGTTACTCTTCCTTAAGCATCCCAGCTGTTTAAAATTAGATGAGCTCGTTACTTTCATAGATGAAAAAAAAGTTTTCCAATTTTACTTTTTTGGCATTTCTCTTTTTTACCTTACCCACTTAAATATTTGTTTCTATTTCACAATGATCCTCTGTCAGCCTGATATACATTAATTTCACAAAACCATGCAGTAAAACAGTTCAATCTTATGCTAAGCCACCCAAGGCAGCTTAATAGAACTAATGTGACTATTTTAGAATGCAAGATGGGTTGTTTCAAGCACAAAGGGTAAATATCCATGGTGGTGTGCTCTGCACTCTGGACCATAAAGAAGTTTGCTGATAGAAATGGATAATCTTAGATTATAAGACCTTAAGAGTGACTCACACATTTCAGGTGACATTATTTGATTTTTTTTTTTCATGTCAGCTTTTCTTGCAGTAAATGTTTTTTCGTTGTAATAATAGGCATCTTGCATTGGATGCAGCCTATAAGAAATCACCAAAAGCATTACATTTAATTTTTTGGTTATTTCCTAAGCAAAAGTAGAGTAAGGAACAAGAAAGGTTCATTTAATGCTACATATTGTCTATTAACTTTACAAGAGAACAAGCTGTGAACATGCATCAGTGGAGTCATGCGCAGTATGAGGGAAATGCACTACCACTAACAAAGAATGTACATAGCACTGGGGGTAAGATAAACCTGGGATTTCTTCCTGGCTATCATTTCCCAAAGATCATAGCTTTCCTTCTTATAGTGACTCTTCCACAAGATAATTATGCCCTTATCGCTGACATATTTAATTTTCTTTGCACCTCTAGAGTGTTCAAACTGCAGAGTTACCGCTGCCTCTCGTTTTCAAGGCCATGGATGTGGGTCAGGGACTGACTCTTATCAGCTTTCCCTTCACTGAACAGGCAAGGCAAGGCAGCAGAGCAGAGCCTTCAGCCCAGATACCATCACCAGTCACCTTGGGAGCTTTAGAAAGGACCACAAACTCAAAGTTTCTTTGTTCTAGACAGTCTGTGGTATCCACTCTAAAATTATACAAGAAATCGTATCTACAGGTGAGCTGAAATACAGAGTGTCACAGTTTGATATTTCTCAAGTGTTGATTTTTTAGGAACAGCAATTTTAGAAAGAGAGTTTTAATAACTTTGATATTTATTTAACATTTGGCTCATAAATAACAATCTTTTTTCACAAAGATTAAAAATATTAAAAAATACCTCATTGTATTTTTCATACAGAATTAAACTCAGAGGGCCAGACTCCATCATTTCTCATCTTTCCAAAGTGTGTATTAAGGTTATTCATTTAATTCTACTGAACATGACTAACATTAAGGGAAAAATCTCGATGACTTTCAACAATTTTTATCAAATTAGCCAAAACACATGTTCTAAGTTTATGTACACCTTTGCCTTAAGCAACAAAGTGAGAAGATCATTCAAGAAATTACTTGATTTTAAGATTTCATATTTAATTGAAACTTTTAGCACAGTAGCCAACATAAGATTGGATAGGTACATATTCTAAATAAGTTCTCAGGTAGAAAATAGGTATTTATGGGAATTACAGCAATTGTCAAATCTCTCAAAGGAGTAGCTCAGCAGAGACATTTCGTTTCTCCTTCACATGTGCATCTCATGCACCTTGCTAATTCCTTAATTGAATTCTGCTCTGATACATCAGAGTAGTTTGCAACAGTAACATAATTTAACTTTTCACATGGAAACAGTTCATCTGAAATCACTGGAGGACAGCTGCATCCTCATATGGCTTTAAAACTAAAACTGGTTACTCATTTTGGTCACTCTTACGGCATCCCAAGAACCTCTCATTGAGTTAGGGAGATTTTCTTTAGTGATTTTGATATCCCTTTGACATTCCTTTGACTGATAACCATGATAAAAAATGGGACACCAACACATGTCAGTATATGTCAAAAATGTATTGTAACTGTATTGTACTGGCTAAGGGAAGCGAGGCAGTGATGAAATGAGCTGTTTAGATGAATTCCAGGGAGACAGCAAAGAGAACAAGGTGACAGCAGGTGAAATTATGAATGGTCATAAAAAAAAGAAGCATGCAGGAAGAGGAGGGAAATTTCAGTACTAACAACTGAAATTTTTTTCCCACCTGATTTCTTAGTATTTTTTCCTCAGGAACACAAAGAATGAAGACCTTAGTATGACTGAAAAGTAGGTCTTTGCTGTAGATGTTTGATCAACATGCTATAAAATACATAGTTTGGTGGAAGAAGAATAAAGTGTCAAGACAAAAATTATATGGGTTAACTACAAGACAACAGGATGAAACGGAAGATAAGGGAAGTGGGAAGTCTGACATTCATGAGAACAATGAACCGCTCCTGAGTTCCCAATCTTTGGTGACACCCAATGTCAGAGCCTTGATTTACTTCACCCGCATTTCAGATTGGTAAAACTTCACATGGCTGGTGAAGCTGCCCAGGTCTAAGGATTAAGTGTATTTCAGCATCTTTTTTCTGTGATTTCCCAAATTTCTGCCACATCAAGGCACCTCCTACTAATCTCTCAGTCAACATCAATTTCTACATGATAAAAATCTACTCGTTGGTGTAAGTTTTACACTTTTCCGTGTCTTAGATGAAGGTAATTTCCTTTCTTCAATGCTAAAATGGTAATCCAAAATATTTATCACACAGTGATTTATGTTATGGATGCTATTGATGGTAATGATTTGTAGTACAGTATTGCTGGTGTGGTGCCCAAAAATTAAGGCTGTTACGCTATAACATGCACAAACACAGCAAGAGGGGATCCCCACTGGAAGAGAAAACATCAGTTTTAAGGCAGTCTTGAGACTTCATTAATGCAGGCAAATGCCCTGAGATTCAGTGACAGGACATATCTTATAAATGAAAAACATAATTTAAATAATAATATAACCAAAGGAAAACTTTTAATAAACTGATTTAGGCTAAAGTAAGAGCCATGCAAGACTTTTCTCTTTTGCAGCACAAAAAGCTTCTCCTTGTGCCATTTCCCTAAGTCTTACTGCCGCATTTTGAAGACTATTTTTCATCTTGGGCTTAATTCAAGGTGTTTTATGAAAGTATATTCCTCTAGAAAGACTGTTTTACACTTTATGCCTTTTATTCTTCCAGAAGAGCTAATCAATGTTTATTACGAACCTTTGGAGTATGCAAATAAACACAGAATTAGACTCCCGTTTCATTGCCTCTCCTCTGGAATACACATTTCTAAACTACCTAAAGACAGACTTGTAAAGATTTTTCTTTTTTCCATACCCAGAGAGGCTTGTCAGGGTTTCCCTTTGATCAGCTAGTTCTGCCATACTGTCAAGTCACGCTCCCTTACCAGGAGCTGAGCTTTAAGGACAATGCCCTCACGCCCACAGTAGTGACATTCTGCAGGGTCTTCTTAAAATATAACATATGCACCTATGAGGAGAATATGGAATTTAGGAGCCCAGCAAACTTCCAGATGAGCACAGCCAGAGGGGAACTATCAGTGGAGAAGGAGGAGCAATGCAGCACTGACTGCAAAGAGCAGATTGTCCCTACCTGGAGGGAGGAAGGTGAGAGCAGCGCTAGTGTGCCACGTTCCCTGTGCGAGCTGAGGAGGCAGCTGCTGGCCTGCACTGATGAAATCTCACCCCTGAATCCAGTGTTGGTTTTATTTATACAGCTCCTGTGACTCTTTCCCTCTCCCTCCTCCCCGCCTTGTTCTTTCTTCTTTTAATAGAGAAGAAATCTTGTTACTGAATTGTCAGGAGCATATCTGCTTGGGAGAATGTCTGCCTCCAAGTTCTTCATCTTTTCTCCTCTAATAAAGTCAGTCTTACTGGGAAGGAATTAAGTTTCTCTGGCAACTAGTAGTGTTTGAAACATCATCAAATTTTAATTAATGATACACCACTGCATTGTAGACAGACATAGTTTTGAGATGAAGATGCAGAGGGCTGCTAGTTTCTAAATAGTTGATTGGTTTCTTAGAACCCTGATTGTCTCCAGAGTAGCACAAACTGTAATAGATCTACACTGAAATCTTTAGCCAGAAATATAAATAATAACAATAATAAAAAGTCTCCAAAACCCTAATAAAAAACCCCTTTATAATAGCAAATCTAAGTGTATGCCAGTGATTTCTAACCTTACTACAGGGAAAAATTAAAATATATTATGGCTATGATATGCTAGTCTTCGGTTTATTCATATTTGAATTCACACAATTTGAGAATTAATTTATTATTTTTTTACCATAGTATCCTGCTTGAGGATAAAATACAAAAATTCATTAAAAAAATATTTGTAGTAAGGGAACTGTAACTGTTCATCACTGTGCAGTAAGTTTCTAGTCATATTAATTACATACCCAAGGTAACCGTATACTTCATGCAACTTTTTGTTCAGTCAACAGTGTCTTCTTGTAAGTAGCATAAGTATCATAAAAACAGGCCCCAAGAGGACTTCTCTAAACTGAGTTCCCTGTTTTTATGGAGATTTATCAATATGAGCCCACTTTAGCTCTAGGCACAGAACACGGAGAAACCCTCTATGTTGCAAGGGCTTTGGGGTTATAAAGTCAAGCACACACGAGTTAGGAAATGCTGTCCCCAAAGTGGCCAGCATAACCTCATTTTGACTTCCTTTTGCTTGGTTATTCAGAAACAACAGTGCTGAGGGCCAAAGAAAAGCCCATGAGGATGTGAAGGCTCCTGGATTCACTCTAAGGTTTAAGGCACAGTAAATAAAGTCTGAAGGGATCTAGCTTGGGGTGGCCTGGGACATGGCATCCAGCCTGCTGGAGGCTTCTGCCAAGCCTTTTCCCCAGAGCAGATGAGGAGTGAGCATTGCTCAATTAAGCACAAAGGCTTCTCCTTGCTCCTGCCCTGGCACAGCCTGGGCTGGTGCCTCTGGAGGCCGGGCAGCGCAGATGGGGACAGGCTGCAGCTGCCGGGGCCACTGCCCTCCCCGCTGCCCACAGCAGCGAGGGACACGGGGGCAGCCTGGCTTTCCAGGATGGCAGGGACTCAGCTGTGACAGCTCAGCTCCCTGCCAGACCACGGATGTCACAAGAGATTGCATTTGGCAGAAGCTGCTGCCAGGGAAAGGTGGCCAAGGAGTAAGCAAGCATGGAAGTTGCTACACTGGGGACATGAAGTGCGACACAAGACACAGCTGAGTGCCAGGATCTTTATCCAGCATCAAAACAACTCAGTGTGAATTATCCTGAAGTTTGTGATCAGATTCCTCGTAATTCATGCTTAAACTCTGGGTTTCCTATACCCCTTTCTCCATTCTCAGCTTCCTGTCTTATTCCATTCTGGTTTCTCTACCCAACTATTACCTGTCTGATTCTCTGATCTGTGGTTTCTAGGTACACTATTCTCTCTCACCAGCTTTCAGCTTCATTGTCTTCCACATAACCAAGTCTCTTTCCATTATTTTCTCCCACTGACACCTCATTTCACATTACATAAAGCAGGGGAACCATGTCCCCTGCTCCTGGTGCCTTGGGCTGGAACAAGGTCTGTGTAGTCTGCTTGAACACTAGTATGTACCAATTTTATTTTCCCCACTAGAGTCATAATTCAACAAAATTAAACAATTTTTTTCTCTAATGAAGACAGGAGAAGGTACTTCTCGACCATCAGAGGAACACTTTAGCTAAGTTTCTAGTGCCTACTTAAATATATAGGTCTTAGCCTTTCTCAATCTATGTATTCAAGGAGGAGAAAACATATTTTCTACTAAATTCATTCCCTGAAATAGCTGAATCATTCTGGTTGACACAGAAAAAATATAGCCTTGGGCAGATACCTGACAATGCAGTTTTCATACTGAGTGACAAGTTTAAAAAAGGTAAGAAATGCTGATAGCAAGCTCTTGTGATGGGATGCATTGGACAGAGACACATATGAGCTTTACTAACAATATTAACAGACTATACCAACAGAATTATTTATTGCACAGCAGAAGCTTTCTCAGATATCAGCAACTTGCTAAGATTGGCCTCTACCTAAGTATCCATCAGCCCTAAGACTACAGAGTCAACATAACCTGAGCCCTGGGTCTGTACAGGTGATTCTCTCCATGAAGGTAGCAATAAAACCACAAAGTACTTCCATTTCTCAAGTAACTTACCTTATGATATTTTCCTTATAACATCTCTTACAATTATCAACTACTCATTTCAAAACACTACCTAAGGGCAAGTACAAATGGAAAAACAAAGAAGAAATATATGCTGACTTTGATGTTGTTGTCCCTTTGGTTCCCACTATTTTGGAAGAAAACATCTTTGAAAACTAAGCAGAAAGAACGAGTGAGAGAGGCACACATAGAGGAAAGCTCATATTCTAAAGAAGCCAGAAGGCACCAGATAAAAGCTGATGAAAAGTAGGTCAGCTAATGATTCACAGCATCCAGTGCTCACAGAACCCTGCTAACAACAGCAGGGAAGATGCAAATGCAGAAGATAATGTCAAGTTCTTCAATACAGAGGAAATAGATATAATAGAAACAATTGGCTCTGCCCACATCTGGATATGGAAACTGCAGATGTTGAGAACAGAGCTCCACTGATGATAATCTTTATTTAGGGTCCACTGGAAACTCAAAAGTCTACATTTGAACACCGATATTTTCTGGATACTGAGACCGGTTATATGAACTCCATGAATACTCATATTTTCTATTAAAGGTTTTATTTATTTTATTCACCCTACCCCTTTTTCTTTCCCTGGCATCACTCAGGGCAGTAAAAGTGGGGCAAACCTCTCAAAAGTAAAAACTGGCAACATCAGCTTTAGCAATAACAAATCTCAGATATCTGTTGGATGGCGTATCAATCTGATATGACAAATGTTCACCCAGTGGTGGAAACAACTTCCTTAAAAGTTAGATAATCAATGCAGAAAGCAAAGAACTAGGAGGAAGGTAACTCATTAGGTAAAGATCCATTTTGTGTGTATAGGCACCCTTAAAACTGCTGATGAAGTCTTCCACAGGGGAAAAACCTGCTCATCTATAAATGAAGCCTCTTGCAGTCTGATTCTGCAATGAGCTTATTAAGAAGCTTGAGTTACCTAACAGGAATACAGAAATTTCAATGTAGGATTCCAGTGTTAGAAAGTGAAACCTCATCAGCATAAACAAAGGTGGCCTGAAAGTACAGAATTCCTCACATTTTCAAATTTCCAGCCAGCAATGCTGACACACAAGCTCCTGGGTATTTTCCTCCTTAACTCTTTGCAGCTGCATAATACGCCTGTGACAACTGCAGCAGCTGCTTAGAAGCAGAAGTGGAGTAATTTATTTTAGTTATGTTTTAATAAAAACAGGACTCCTGAAAGCAGGAGAGCCAGCTCCCTGTGCCCTGCTGGCTCTCCCCAGACCACAGGCAGGGGCTCCCTGGACCAGGGGCCAGGATCTTCTGCAGCGGCATTGATTGCGCCTCGCCTTTGGCACAGAGAATGAAGCCTGTGACATTTATTACTGTAACAGCCCTTCTCTGCCAAATCAGTCACTCTATTTTTTTGACAGAGTGTATATTTATGTGAATTACAACCAGCTTTCAAGGAATAAAGAGGTTTCATCAGAAAACCCGCTAACATCTATTTGAAATTCCAGGATACCAAGCCGTAATCAACTCTGAGTCAGAGGCTTTGTCTTTTGTGAAGTGACATGGGTTGACATCAGCTGAAAACTTGGCCCGTAATCTCAGAGGTCAACGTTCCTGAAATAATTGTCACGTTTCAAAAAAACGTGAATTTATGGTCAATTTTTTTTGACAGATTCTCTAAACAAAAATAAAAACCCTAAAACAGAGCTCAGACCTGGTTGGTTTATATAATAAGATCCAGGAGCTAAATTGCTAACAGTTTTAAAAAAAAACTGATCAAGAAGGTTGTTATTTTAACAAAATATATATTAAAATTTTAATGTTAATTCTGTTGAAATTGTATTCAGAAGATAAAAGGAGTACTTTAAAACCTACATCTTCATTTTTCCTTTTGAATTGTTTATGCATAAACAAACAACTTACTTTTATAAAGGAAAAAAAGTCCTGAAAAGAAAAAACATAATTAAATATTTTGTTCTTATTGTGCAAGAATATTTTAATTGATTCCCCTCAATAGTTTAAATTTATTTGGTAAAAAATATATATTTTTTAATTGCTCATTACAATTCAGGACCAAGAATATTATAAAATTTATGGGGAAATTAAAATTTAATTTTGTGCCAAGATCTATTTAACTTAAGGTTATTGGGATATTCTTTTTGAATACTTATTGCCTGAGGATTCACTGGGCCAGATTAATTCTTATTAATTAATCTCCACTGATTTCACTGTGCAATTTTCAAAGGAGGATTTGATTTTTATTTCTTTAAAATGTCTGCATATGCCATTAATATTTCTCAGCACTTAGATTAAGTCTATTTGCTTAAAAATGGCTACCCAAAAAGGGAAGGCCGAAACCTGAAACCTCTGGCAAAATACAGTTTTTATTCCTACGGAGAGAAATGATATCTTAGTTCAGAATTCCGCATTCAAAGCAAATCAGAATCTAAACTTTGCTTAGTATGTGACTAAAATAAAGATTAAAATGGAATATATTGATGCATTTTTTTAATCAGTACAACTTTTTTTATTTTGATTAATAGGAGTTTCAGCTGGAAGAATGTGTTATATTTTCTTCTCTCAATCAGAGACACTCTTTTCTCAAAATCCTTTTTGAACAGCTGAGTGTGAGATCCCTGTGACATGAGCAATAACGCTTTCCTACATATCAACACAACATTAGGGCATCACATCCTGCTCAGAAATCTGTAAGACACATCCATGGGCCCCTCAGTCTCAGCAAGTGAGGCTGCACATCATCCCTGGGAGCCCTTTCTGACCCCGGATTTGCTTGGCCATGGTCAATTCTGGGCTTTGCTGGCAGCTGGAGAGCAGTGGCACGCCCTGCTCCCCTTTGGCCACCGGTGTCAAAGCCAGCAGGGAGCTGACAGCCCTCGCAGCACTCAGAGGATGCTGTGATGTTTAAACTCTAACGTGGCCCTGTGAGGAGGCCGTTGCTTTCACCAGGGTAGAAGTGCTGACTGACACGTAACATAGGACAGGTGTCAGTGTCTGGCCAGGAGATCTCATTGCCATGGCCAAGGAACGTACCAAAAGCCAGGGTCTTTTAGAAATTAGCCTGCTGGAAAAGCCTCAGCAATTGCTGTGGCCATTACATATCGAGTTTGTCATCCTGTGACAGTTCATTAGCTGGGCTAATCGTGCTGTGTAAGCTAAGGCAGGTGGCCAGGTCCCCTTTCCTTCCTCACCTGAAAGAGAGCATCCTCTGCTCTGAGGGGTGGATGCTGCAGATGAGGAGAAAGCAAATGCTCAGCAAAGCACCATGACTCCTTCCCTCCCTCCCTGGCAGCTCACAGGGCTACATCATTTCCTGCACACTTCAAGAGCTGATTCCCCTACAGTGAACTGGGCTGTACCTTTTAAAGTTGCAGAGGTGATAGTGCTGTTTCTCGCATGCTCAAGAAACATTAAGGGCTTTGTAATGATCCTTCTTAACATAAAAATAAAGAAATAAAAATCACATCCCTGCTAGTCCAAGTATATCAATAAGAAATCTGAATTTAAATTTGTTTAACAAGTGAGCAGACAAGGTAGATGATGCATAAGCATGCACTGCTCCCCACTATTATTCAGACTAGATTATAGTGAATTACTTTGATCTGGATGTTTCGGTTGCAGTAAATCCCTGATCAGAACTGTTAATTTAAGACCTGTTTATAGATATACAGAAATCTCATGAAAAGTTTCTCTTTGTTTGATGGTTTAATTTTTCAGGATTACAACCTCAGAAAATCAGACTGATAGTTATATCCATCTGCTGGTTTTACTATGTTTGCTGCTGTAACACTATCAAACAGAAATATAATGCTATGAAATCCCTTTGATTCACACCTACTTTACAGTTCCTTTACAAAAATCTGCATTCTTTGATGCCTCTGTATGGCAGATGATACTTCAATTTTAATCCAGTGTAAACACTTGACAAAATTGTTGATTACCCAGACTAAAATTCAGATAGTGATGTCACATCAGCTTCATTTGTACTTCATCCTTGAAAAGAAAAACAACAAAAATATGTATTTTTACATGCATGTTTTTTACTGACACTGTGTATTCATCACAAGCCTTTACTTTATAAAAGAGGACAGAAGCAGAACTGAAAAGAATGACAGATGCTCTAAGCCACATGTTCAACACCATCTTTCCATGCCTCTGCTTCTACGACCTGAAAATCCATTCAGTGCAAGAAACAAGGAAGTAACAAGGAAGATAAGACTCCTGAGCAGTACTGAGTCTCAGGATCAAAGTGACAACAGAGGCAGAATGCACAAAATGTGCCCGTCTCCATCTGTTTGGTAAGCAAATGAAAATTAGCATCCAATAGCACTACTTCAGAAAAATACTGATACTTATGATCCCACTAGTTTCATCTTTAAAATGGAACAGAAGTTATTGCACCAGACAGCAAAAAGATAAAAAAATCCTGCAGAAAGAGATATAGGAATAGGAAATAATAAAACAGCATTAAAATACTTGAAAATATATTCCTTTGCAGTTTAAAACGTGGCGCATCCACAAGAAGGCAACTGATAAATACTGTTTGTGCCTTAAAAAAATCAAATTTGCACAGTTTTCACTAAACTTTTGCAGCATGTAGGGGGAAAAAAGCTCTGGTCTTCTCTGGATGTACCTTGGAGCTACTGCAGAATGATTAATAGATAATATTAGCACGGTTATTGGCCTAGATCTACAAAACACTAAGCAATTCCTAATATAAGTGTAACCAATTTATGTTATATTCAAATACACTCAGAGAACCAGGGAGTTCTTAGCATCTTATTGGAAAAATCATGCAAGTGTTACAGAAACAAGTCCAGAAAATTGGATGGTAAAACAGGTGCTTTTGGTTAAACTATATCAAAAATTGTCTGCAAAATAACACCCAGAACCCATCTGTGCAGGTGACCTGTAGCTATAGAAGACTTAAGAATTATCTATTATTCATTTAATTCAGCATATTAATAAAGGAACTTAGAGTCTTCAGGTATCAAGTATAAATACTAGGAATTATGCATTCTGCACTTTCGGGGGAGAGAGGGTTTATTGGCTTTGTTTTCAATAGTGCCAACAGAAAGCATGGCACTATTACATTAATGATCAATAAGGATGCAGGCTTTCTTTCTCTTTATTCAAGGTCAGTGCTCTAACCTTCAATTTTCCATACACTTTTAACCTCTGAACTTTTTAACAAAACTGCAAGCAAGAGGAAAATACGATGTCCCAGAAGAAGTAGGTCAACATGACATTTTCTTCATAAAAAGTATCAAAAACATCATCTCTCTTGCCCCATCCCCAGACCAGTGACAGGCAGAAACTGGAAACAGAGAAGAATCACTCTATACCCAATATATTTACTGTATTCCCTGTTTTAGTGTCCCTGCTTGGAGCTGTGGGTGGGATATTGGACAAGATGGACCTCAGTGCTGGACTAATAGAGCAGTTCTTGTGAAGATTTTCTTAAGGGTCACACGTCTGCATTTACAGAATCAAATGAAAGTCACTCTCCTATTTGCCTTTCTTAGCCACACACTCAAAAAGGGGGAGGTTGATTAAGTCAAATAAACAAATATCTAATTATAGAATCCCAATATTCAGGCACATCCAGCAAAACTACCTCAAGAATTTTTGCTATTTACTGCATGCTACTATTATTGGAATGTTTATCCAGAATGCAGCAGACAGTTTTCAGCAGGAAATTTGCTTGTGACTTGAATCAGCTGGAAGCTGTGAATGCTTTTGTCCTGACACTGAGGCCAAGCTCTGCTGGGAGAGCAGTGACTGAGCTGGGCTTGCTGCCACATTAGGGGAAGTTACAAGAACTCTCAGAATTTCAGAGGTTTTGTGCACCTACCTCCAAAAATACTATGTAGAGACATCAAACACGTACAGTCTGTGATTCTCCTGATTCACATCACTACTTGGGAGTTAGATCATGAAAAAATTACTCATTCAATGTCAAGAGATTAAACAAATGGGATTTGCAGAGCCAAGTACTGAGCTGTACATTCCCCCATGCATCAAACCATTAAACCACCATCACATATGTTGCCTTCTCAAGTATAAATGGAAATAATATATCCCAACAAATGCAGACATGCATTGTCTTATGGAACTTGATTAGTCTCCATCACAAGCAAAAGAAAAATTCCATTGTCCTCCTGGAGCAAGATCAAGCTGCTGATGGACAGCATAACTGCAGAACAAAAGGAACTAAATACGCTCTGGACCTTCTCCCATCATTCCAGAGGGGAAAAATTAAATTCCCCAGTTCTTTTCTCTTGCCACATGGAACTTTGAATATTGCATATTCTGGGACAGCTGTAAGGTAGTATGAGCAGGAGTAACTCGTACCCTAGGCTTTCTGGGGTTCAGCAGTGGACAACAGACAAACGTGTGTTCGTGGCAGAGGAATTGGCCTAGATGACTTTTAAGGTCCCTTCCAACCAAAAGTAGTCTTTAATTCTATGATTCATGTTATTATCAAAGCTTTTCCAACCAGTGTTATGGACAAAAGTGGTCTGTGCAGTCCTTGGAGAAAGCAGGTGCCTCATTTTGCCCAGGTCCAGTATTTGCGTCTCAATAGGGATGTACTTGGCATTTAGATATCATTTTGTACATTGAAGTCTGAAGCATTAAGACATTTTTATTCTTGTTCTTTCCATTTTTTGTTTTTTTAATTGTGAGACCAGCCAGCATTCACAAACTATTTTTAGAAGAACAGATAGAGCCAGTTTTCCACAGTGGCAGTGGTTTTGACCGGCTCTGTTGGTGCTGCTACATCAAAGAACCACACACTTCCATTGAGTTCTGGACTCCTGAGTGCTGGGCAAAAGCACAGTGCTTGAAATCAGGCAGGTATTGCTTCCACCTGAACACTTTGGTATGGGGCTACCCCTAAAATCAGCACAGTGCTGACCTAAAACTGCCTGGCTCCATCTTCCTGGCCCCTCATGCAGTCCATCCTTTTCAGTCTTTACAATGTGAGTAGCTTAAACTATTTGGAGACATATGGCTTCAGCTCCTATTCATATTTTCACAGTCAGTCACTTTTCATTCTGGTAACCTTGCCAAAAGCAGATTTTGTCAGGTGAAGTAATTTCCATCACATTAGAGAGATTATCTTAGCTGATGTGAGTTGTACACAAGAGGCTCAAACAAGCACTGGTAGGCTTGTCTGACAAATGTAGGCTCAAATTCTTTCCTTCAGCTGGGTACAGGAGCAAGAGACTGCCAGCTACTCACAGCATGATGCGGCAGAATAAAGACACGGAAAGGTTAATTTTTTTTTGTCATCTGATGTATAAATCAAGCTCTCACTTAAATTTCAGAGAGGGAATTTTTTCTCTGTAAGAGCTTGTAAAAAGATGTTGTATAACTGACTGGCTTTTGGTGACAATGATGTCAGCAGACACAGCCTCTCTCGTTTGAAAATACAAACTTTCTCTTGAACAACACCTCTGAAGTCAACATCACCAAACAGCAAGAAAATAAGGAAATAAACCTCACTTATTCTCTTCCAGCCTCTTCCCAGGCTTCAAAATATCAAAGAATAGAAGTAAACAATATCTGACTTTAGTGGCCCTCTATGTTTCAGCCTAAACAATATGAATCAGGACATTTATTTTGAAAGCACCATTCCTAGACTGTGCCAGTATGTTCTGTCTATTGATCTCATTTGAAAACATGAAGTGTCCTAAAATATTCTGACATCAGTAATAAAAATCCACTGTGCGGGCAATAATATACGAAACCACATAAAGACACCTCCCGTTCAGTCTTGATTTTACAGGAATTTCAGCCTAATATCCAGTTACAATTAAATCTTGCTCATTTTACAACCCTGGCTGTCAAAACATGCTAAATTTGCCATTTCATAAGGTTCTGAAATTAATCCAGGTGAGACTCAGTAGTCAAATTGGTTTTGCATTGTGATTTTATGCTCATGCAATCTCCAAACTCGTCAGAACTCAGCGTCCTTGAAATTCATTGTGCTAAAATCAAAGTTAGGGGGAACTCAGAATCACCTTAGAGTTTTGCACAGCTCTCTCCTTTGCATGCATTTTTTTTATAGACCCAAGTAAGCTACAAGTTTCAATGCTGTGCACAAAATTCCTTTAGCCAACATTACAAAAAGAAAATAAAAGCAAGAGTGGATAATTTTTTCCTTCTGTTTGCTCATGTTCATCTGTGATTCTTTTAGCTTGGTCAAGTGATTTGCAAGGCAGCCAGTCAAACACTTCCCTGTTCCTAGATAGGGCTGTAGGAAGGTTATGGATTTAAGAACTGAATTTAACAAAACACAGGTGATAACCTTCTATGGGTAGCTGACTCCTGTGAGCTTCTTCTGTCAGTACCAATGCTACCATGTGGTGACCAGGTGGAAAAATTGGCTGGCCGCACAGGGAGACAGCCAAAGGCTGAATCTTGGCATGTGTCTGTATTGCTTTCTGGGAAATGGCCATTACTAGCATTGTCCAGCTGGCATGCGAGATTCCATGGGCTGGATGCTCACCTGAGATCAGTATTTTGCTCTGGACAGGAGTCTGATGTTTCTTCCATTCCTATCATTACAATCAGACCTCCCTACTCATGCACTGTACGAAGCCGATGCCTGGAAATTAATCTGTTTATTCTAAATATTTCCATACCTAAGGCATCCTTTTGCCCTGTTCTAGAGAGTCGTCTGCTTGCCACAATCCCAAGGAAAAAGCCATGTGACCAGGTGCATGGAGTGATAAAGGGAAAAGGCTCCTTCTGCTTTCTTAACTTTCACACCTGAGGCAGAAGTGACAAGTAGGGCACTTTGCTTTGGGGTTCTTGGTACTTGTCTCTGTAAACAAAGAAATTGAAACCCCTATATGCAACTCCTTTTTGTAGCCCATTGAAGAACTATTCATAAAAGTCCTTCTTTGGCTCAAAAAAGAAGAGATGTTACTTTATTTCTTTAAATTTATTTTTTTTAAAATCACTTTCATATCCTAACATAACTACTACGTAGTTCTAACTTTGGTTTGCTAAACCCACAAGCACCCTAAGGGGGCAGTTATGCCACAATCAAGTCACCAAAACAATATACTATGGACTTATTTTTTTGTGGTTTCATGGCACTTCAGTTTTTATCTTCTATCTCATTTTAAGTTTTCCTTTTCATTTTCTGAATTCAGAGCAGCTGATGCAACTACTTAATTCTTTCTTATGCATCTATTCCATAGGGATTGGTAGAGCATATAAGCAATCAGCTATGCTACTTATGAGTGGTTATTTCTTATTTGGAAGAGGTTTCTACCCAGAATTTATTCCAAGTCATTTGTCATACACTTGCACTCATGATTATGTAATTGCAGTATGATAATGTATTTTTTTCTATAGACTAACAATATTTCCTAGCATTTGCTCCTAAATCATGCTTATGACCATCACTAAAAGGGAACGATATTTTAAATGAAATTGCTACAACTATGATAATTACATTAACTATGTCTAAATTAAGAAAAAAAATGTTTGGGAGGTAAATATGCTGTCATATTTACTGCAGTTTTGCTCCAGGAATGGGTTAAAGCCCTGATTCATATCTTGTACATATTGGAATCCAGATCTCTGGCCAGATTTGCATTTTTGTAAAATACAGCCAAACACAAACAGGATGAACATGCTTCAAATGGAAGGAGAAGCCATTTTAAGTAGCTCTGAATCCCTTTATTTTTCTTCCCTCACTGGCATGCCACCTTCTGAATCTTAATCTCTGACTACTGTACTGTTGTTTCCTCTGGCAGCAGTAGCTGTTGGGAATTAATCCTCTGATCCTTCAAAGACTTACATGTATTTAAATGGTCAGTCTGTGCTACAGCAGGATGAGTTAGTCTGCAAAGTTAAACCTTTGCAAGGGTTTTCAGGCTTGGGGTGTGAACCCTGACAGTAAATACACAACACGTCCAGCGGTGTCGGCTTTAGTGATTTATTCTCTTAATCTCTTGGCACAGAGAATCCTGCCATGTTCCACTGACCCTCCACCTTCTGACTTCCATTCCACAGCCGCAATCACCACTGCAGCTCCAAGGGCTGGGGGTGCTTCTGCATCAGAGTCCTGTTAGGGCCGATATAGAAAGGAGGAGGCTGAGTGTAGAAATCAACCCTCACCTTCCAAAAGTCACGGAGGAAGGGTCAAGAACAGCCAGATATCTATTCATCACACATTACACATCTGCTGCGCTGTGGATAACCAGGAGGGAACTGGTTTGTACAATGCCCACGGGTAGGGAAGAGGTTTCATTTCCCGATATCCTACTTCCCCTTCCATAACATAGCACAAAGCTGGGATGGAACAACTGATCATTTTAGGGAAAATTGAACTTTTTTTTTCTGCTAAAAGATGATAAGAAACTGCCCTCAACTGAAGTGGGATCCCTGGTCATTCACTGGTAACTCAGGAACCCCTTTGGCTCCTACAAACAGGGCCTGAATCAGGTCAGAGGCTTCTGTTGCTTGGAAAATCTAGGGATTGCCACCGAAGTTGGAACACAGTCAGGGAACGATATTGCTCATGCACCACAAAGAGGCAACTGTCATGGGGGTTGTTCAGAACACCCTTTCCACAAGGCTGACCCAACGATGGGCCCTATACATTCATGCTGTTTATATATGTTCCGTTTGGCTTTTTAATAGTGGAACACAAAGGAGGAATGTGTCTTCATACACAGTCAGAGGACTTATGCTGTGCAGTATGAATAATCCCATATGCTGGGCATTGATTACTGCGTCAAAACAGCACAGGCGGACATGATCTCATGAGGACAGCAGTTCTGAAAGGAAGGTTCCTGAAGATTTTTTTTACCAAAAATGTACTGTAATTTTGTTCTTTCTCTCTCCCACCAATGTACCCAACCAGGTCTTAGTGATTACAATACATTCTCCTATTTTACTCTAAAGAATCTTTTCTAGCTTAACCTTAGCTGGAACTACTCCTCCTTCCCCAAATTTTATTCCTAATTTAATTTTCACACTTGAGTGATCTCCCTGTGCATTTGTATATTACCAAGAATTTCTCAACTATTCTCATATGAACTGGTTTTATTACATTTTTGCATCTTTTAATATTTTTTTAAAGCAGATACCTCTGCAGCATAGGAAAGAGACTATAAAGCCTGTAAACTGCAATTTAAATTTAGAATGAAAGGTTTTCAGTTCTTTTCAGATGTATGCTGGGGGGTTTTGCCATATAACAAGTCCATCAATTAGCTTTTTCATTTGGATGCTGCTCCCTGCTCCTGGGCACTTCCCACACGAACAGCTCAGAGATGATACCCCCTAGCAGTGCCCACCAGGCTGTGTAACAAATCTTGACTCATGACTGGGGTTCACCAGCTGCACTTTTCTTCCCACACTTGTTCTTCCTGTACTTTTATTGAGAAATTATTTTTTAGTTATTTCTCCTAAACTCGAACAGGCGTATAGGACATGCTTGGAGTTTATATGGCACGGTGAGAAAAGATGCAGAAGTTCAGTCTGTGCCTCTGGGACTCCCCTTGGACCCCTCTCCTGCCATCCACCCATTCCTTGAGATAACAAGTGCTGTTGACATGTTCCGCTTGTCTTGTTTAAGAACGGCATATATTACATTTCTAAGGATCCATCTCTTCTTGCTCTTTTCCTCAACAAAACTGCGAAGAGTCAGGCTGGATCTTATTTAAATCTTATCTTTTACAGCAGCCTGAGTGATTACTTAATTGTTTGCACCTGTTATTTAAGAGTTCCTGTCTCATTCTGTTAATTAGATATATTTAAAGCTCCATGAAGTTAGTGGGTTTTTTTCCGAGGGATGTAAAGCAGTTGTCCAATAAACAGTTCACGTAATTTTTGTGCTGTTTTCACATGTGTTGAAAAATGTTGGATTTTGCATTCTTCTCAGACTTAAGTGTTCTCAACATTTTGTGGTGGGCATGAAAACCCCTAATTTTACTCAGGAGTTGTTGGAATCATTATTTTTCTCTGTTTACACAAATACTTTAAAGGTTAATAATTATATATATTGTGTTGCCCTTCAGATTTATTTCAGACCCTGACTTCCTAACAGATTAAATAGCAGTTGTTGACCTTTAGTTTGATGCACCAATTTGAAGACTTGAGAAATCCTGGTACAACTTATTTTTGTTTGAGATGAGAGACTCTCTGTTTCAGTATGCAAACTCCATTTTGAGCTACATCTTCACTGTCTTCTACCTTTCTATTGGTACCTCACGCTAAACAATAGAATATCTCTCCATTTTTATTATAATTTATTTCAGGGGTAAGACTCTCAAGAAAGAGCCAAGGGTAAAGCATATTTAAATTCTGGTCTTTTAGAAGAGGGAGTTAACACAACTGGCTTGAGGGGAAATGTAACTACAATGAGGCTGATCTCTGAATCTCTCCATGAAATGAGGTTTACAATAGACAGGTTTCCCAGCCTTTTTATGGCAGAAGACCAAAACAGATGAGAGCAGAAATTTGACTGTAAAAAAACCATGCAAGAAAGAAGGGAAGGAAAACCTCAGTTCTTATTAGAAGATGCNAAAAAAAAAGTACTTTGTTTTGTCTGACTTTTTCTAGCTAAAGCAGAGCCTAACTCAGCTTTTGAAACCCTTACAAAGCCAATATGCCTATGATTTCCCATGTTGCATCCTTAATGAAAAGCAGTACATAGAACAGATTGCTCAAACAATTGGAGATTTAGCAAAAGCTTTATGATTCCTGATCTCATCACTTCTCAGGAAAATCTTTAAGCACATATATAAGCCCCATAGCACCTTTTAATTGGGCTCTAATTTAACTCCTTGATTAAGTGCTCTTCTGAAAGAAGGGTTCTATGGGAAGAACTAAGGCTCTGGAAACAACGATGGTCTAAAAAAATTAGTATTCTGCCCACTAAGCACATTGAGCAAACCTTTGTTCTAGCAGTGAGCAACATTTTTTACGTTCGTTAGGAAATATATCACATCTTAAATCCTTTTAATAATAAGTCCAAATAGAGATACTGTCATGACAGATTACCTCTGCCCTCCTAATCCTCACAGAACCTTCTCTGAAGCCTGCATATATGTAAATAATTCACAGAAGATGTGCCAACAGGCAGTAGAAGACACATGACATTTTTATGGCATACTATAAACAGCATCTTATGGCAACATGTAAGTGCAGAAATACGCAACACCTTTGCTCTCTTCATAAGTGAAAGACATCTTTGAAATTTGTATGTTTTTCTCTCCTCTTTAGTCCCAAGCCTGCGGCTACGTGAGAGGAATTTAGGACGAGATTATTAAGTAATGCATTGGTTAGTGCAATGGTTGAGGAGACCTCAGCTACTGTGGCATTTAATCTCTTTCTGGAAAATATTTAAGAAATGCAGCAGATAGGTTTCCTGTGAATGGAAAACAAAGATTTATTTCTTCCATGGGATTGGTAGATGACACCTTTCAAAGATGAATAGCTTTGAAAACCTTTTTGTGAAATGGGCCAGCAAGCTCTGTAAGCTCTGTACATGCATAGACACTGCACAGACTTTGAGATGCAATCACAACAATTCCTTTCATATTTAATAAACCTATCTAATCATGGATGGCAAAAGCAATTTTTAAGATTTCCAAAATCTGTTTTAAAGAGTGTAAAATTACACATTTTTGAAGCTGTTGCTCTTCTACCTTCTATTAATGCGTACAATTTTATTGCATCTTTTAAGAGACAGCAAGGAAGAAACTGTAAACCCTTTAAAGGTTATTCTTCACAACATAAAATGCAGAAATTGAGATACAAGACTGGTGTCCAAAACTCATGACTTTCCTCTTGTTCAGGACAAGTGGCAACACTAACCAGTAATAAAAAGAAAGAAAATATAAAGACCGAAGAAAATGGAAATATGACCCGTTCTAGATAGCAAATGATACGCCTCTCAAATTTTAAAGCACTCTTAAAAGAGTTTCCATGGGAACAGAAATTTGGCATAGTTATGAAAACTGTTGGGAGGCAGCTTTTACCAAGCCAGATGGATAATATGTAACAAGGGAATCTACGAAAGGAGGAAGGCTGTACAATCCTTTAAACCTGTACAATCCCTTAAACCTGGACCCTTAAAAACAGGTCCAAATGGGCCTAATCACGGGGCACACCTCCAAAAAATGTCCTCACCACTGCTAATGGTGACAATGCTGTCAAAAGCAAGTGGAATCACTCCTGGTTGGGTGGGATACGAAAGGCTGCATACACTTTTCAGCAGTGCTGGTTTGGGCATACAGAAAAATAGGAGAGAGTGGCTGTGGCCAGCAAATGTGGCAATTAATCTTAGGTTAAGAGGGAGAAAATATTTGAAATGTTTGGCTCCAAAACACATGCAATTTGTAATTCCAAAGAGGGTCCTGGGTGGGTCCAGCCTGCAAAACTGAATTTTCCATTAAGATTTTTTAGGGTAATACACAGGTAGGGAAAAGCTTCCAAGAGAGCACAAGCTCTATAAAGTACTGCTGTGATCCCACAGTACAAATCAAAAACCTATTCCCTAAAACCTATTGCACTGGGTAGCTGAAACTAAAACATCTTTTGTCATTAATCAGTTTATTAATTTTATTTCTCCACCCTGAATACCTCTCAACTTCTACAGTCTTTGAGCATCTTATGATGGATAACATTCATATGAAGACCTTGTCTGGAACCGCTTCCAACCCACACCAGAGAGCTCATCCAATAGTGCCTCAATCTAGTGAGTGTTAAACCTGGAATCCTTTTTCTAGCAGCAATGGAAGTATAATTTAAATTCTAGCAACAACAGAAAACACTAGGACTATAATGCAGGAGGAAGATTTCTTCCTGATTACAATAGTAATCAGCTCTGGAAGTTATATGAAGATTTATTACATGCCTAGTTTGTAGATGATAATTTTAAGATCCAGAGACACACGTGGCCACCATGGGGTTCCCAAGCCTGCTGGGAAAAGCCGTCAGTCCTGACTGCCTGTTGCTCAGTCACATTCGCTTTTATGGATGGGAAGTAAGACACAACAAATCCCATTATTTGTTTCAGGTCTGTTCCACATTTACATAACAGATGTAAACTGACCCAATGATGTTCCATCAGAAAATAATAAAAAGTCACTGAAAACATTTGAAAAAAATCTGTAGATACACCATGCTATATTTAACACTGAAAGATTGCTGCGAAAGGGTAATAGTGAAAATCTTGCCAGTTCTAGCAGTGTAAAAATAAATTGCACTAAGTCAAGTATCTGTTTTGGAAGAACCAACACAAAAATCCTGCACAACGTTAAATATTTAAACAAGGTTCTAACACAGCCATTACCTATGCAACATTATGTGGCTGCTGAACAAGGATTATATCACACCCAGAAGAATAAGAATTACAAGAATAAGGATTACACCACATCAAATATTATCTTTGATCTAAACAGAAACTGAAAATTTCATTAGGCCCTTGTGCTTCCTTCATCCTGGTAACATCTGAGGGATCACCCTCACTACCTGCAAAAGGATTTTGCCCACCTATCTGAGTTCAGGATTGTAAAGGTTCCCTTTTGAGTCCTGAAAGTCTTGTATCCATCATCATTTCATCACAAAAATTCAATCCAAACCTTAGCCGTAATGAGGGTACTATCTCTCCATAACATTGTCATTTATTTTGACTGACATTTCATTTAGGATTCAAACTAGCTGCTGCTTGTCATGTCAGATAATTGTGTTTTTATTCAGCCACCTGAGCACAATTATCTCAGGGAAAAAAAATCCAAAACCATATAAAAGTCCAAAAGCCATCAACATTCCGCTTGTCCCGGAACAACAGCACAGGGCATGGAAACACAGGTTGTGTTATGTCACAAATGCCTTTATTTATTATGCATAAAGCAGTCTGGACTCTTGTCAGATTAGATAGAGTGAGACCTTGGTGAATCAAATCTAGTTGGGGCATGTCAGAAATCAGGCAGGCAATTTTATATGCAGCTTTTTGTTTATGATCCAGTATGAAAACACTAAGAAAAAGAAAAAGAGGTGTGGATCAATGGTGGCCCTTCATAATCTGTCTGATAGTCTAATCCAAATTACTCCCAGATGAGGAATAATTTAGCTTTTGAGGACTGGACTCTTGGCTAATGACATTTCTAACACTCTTGGAAAAAGGGCAGCTATCCTTAGCCCTAAAGCAAAAGGTCTTTTCAGCCAAATGGAAAAACTTTCCTTTTCTTTATGTTTCATGGCAGTTTAGGCTGGCTGCTTTGCTTTATTAACTTGATAAATAACTACTGATAATTCTGGCATTTTTTTCAATGCAAGGAAATAATACAGGCCAGACACGTGAAGAATGACCATTGTCTGTAATCAGGTGGTGCAACACCTTACATTTTAGGACTTTTCCTGTCAGAATAAAATCCAAATCCATAGTCTGGAACTGGGAACTGTGAATTTTTCAACCAAACTTCAACCAAAGAGATAAAGAAAAATCCTCTTTCCAAAACATGACAGCCTACCTTGGGCTGCGTGAGGGCATTGCTCAGGAGCCTGACCTCAAAATTCTCTCTTCAGAATAATCATCTTCCTAAAACTCCTCTTTGTTAGCTTGTTTTGTTTAAGGAGCAGAAGGATCAGTCCTTTTATTTTCAAGCAGAGATGGAATCAATATCAATGCCCATGATTATCTTCCACAAAGCATCTTTCTGGATGGAACACCAAGTCAGGAGGTGGGAATTGAGGCCTCTTTTCCTCCTCATCTTGAAGGAATCTATATCTTCCTCTCTTCAGTGCCTGAAGAATGCCCTAATCATCCCATTTGGACATGGATGCAGCAAGACAGCTCTGTCTGTTTGAGCAGTGCATGGCTACCATTTGCTGAAAAGAAAAGCAGTCCCACATGTGGTTTGTTCCTTCAGCCACGACCTCTTCTTGTCTGAGTTCACTTCCAGAGCTCCCAGGGCTCCGTGAAACTGTAAAAAGCAGGGGAGGAAGAGAAATGAACCATGAGATTCTTCACTCTTTCTTTAGGAAAAAAAAAAAGAGAGATCCAACATATGTGGACAAAGTGTGTTTCAGGTATAAGCCAGAAGTTTGTCCCAAATTTGGTTTTCACCAAAGGTATGTGGTCCTTTGGCTGTTTCACAAAACTCCTACTGAAATCTTAAATGAGAGTTGGAATGTGAGTGCAGAGCAAATTTTCAAAACAACACTGTACCTTTGTTATGTCAGGTGAAACTGAACGTCTGGCATCAATTTGAAATGGAGATCAGGTTCCTGACTCTCACAGGCAGTTTTAAAATCTTTTCCCAATATGATCTATAGCACCAGCTCAAAAACCCAAACTGGAGATATAATTAGTTTTAGGTGACACATGCTCCATTACAATCACTTTCAGAAAAATAAAATATGATAAAACCTTTCAACGTAACACAAAGAAAATGTTTCACTATCACTTTTTAAAGAATGCTGTAAAATACATGATCTCAGCTGGCTTAAATTGGCAGAAGCAAAGGCAAGGCAGTTGTGCTGATTGACAGCACCTGAGCACCATGTTTTGGATATTAAAATTTAGTGGTAGTGGTTAGACAGATAAAAAGAAAGAAAACAACCAATAAAATATGTATTTTCAAAACATAACAAATTAATATTAGAATATAATTTATTTTGTGCACATTGTGGTTATAAACCAGGTCAGGTGCATGCATTATACAGAGCTAGATGTGGGGAAAAACATAAAGGCATCCTTGGGAAGGAGTTGGGAGCTTTTTTTTAAGCTATCATTAGGTTTTGAAGAATCCACACTTTATTTTCTTGCATCCTGTTTCAGTAGAATCATTTATAAATGTCATCAAGTTACCAGACCATATTACTTTGTCTTTTTGATAATGAAACCACAGCATGCTGGGAAATACCCAACAGCAGATTAGCTCTTAGGGTTGGTGATTATACCACTAACAAATAACCCCCTACTTATTAATTAAAGATATTGAAAGAGTCTCTATGTAATGTGTTACTGAATGCAATATCCTGTGCTGCTTACAGCCTTCAAACATGACCACCCAGGCAGGAATCATGTTTTCAGATAATCACTGCAGAAAATTCTAAAGAGCCCCTGATGCTTTTTTGGGTATACTGGCAACTACAGACCTGTGAAAAAAACCTGACAATGCTCCTAAGTTTGATTCTCAGTTCTTATATTAACCTGCCTACCTCCCTGTTTCACAAAATTCAGCCCCTTGGGTCGAATCCCAGCACAGATGCCTGGGACTGCAGGTAGCTTCTTGCTTGTACATTGCTGAGAGCTCCTCAGGTGCTGTGTAACATGCAGGAGACAGAGAGGGAGGCAGAAATGAAGAAAGAATGAAAGAAAGCAGAAAGGAAGGAAGAAAAAAAGAAAGCACACACTAGGTAAAAGCCCTGTTTTCTAAGGTTGAAGCAATTTAAATTGATTACATATCAGATAGAGATGCCTGTAAAATTCACAGTTCCAAACAAACATGGATAAAGCAGCTTGTAGTAAATCCATCTGGGAAATTAGCAATCAGTCACTTGCCAGTCTATAAAGTCAGCTTAATATGGACTACAATAAGCAAATACTCTGGAAAACTAAATCTAGATAGTAAAGGGCTCATCTTCAGGCCTGTGTATTTATATTTGATAATGACTCTCAGTAATATTCTTTAATTGAAACCTCCAGCGGCCTGCAAGCTTTCTGTAATATATTTCTGCCCTAACAACAGAACTTGGGATTTAATTTGCATTTATTAATTTATTTTTCCCAAACTGTACCTGTAAAATTTTAAGCTGGAGAAAGGAACAAAGGCACAGAATGGTTGGTTAATGAAGGAAAAACCCTACTGTCTTCTGTGAGCACAAAAAGACTGCCCTGCTCCTGCTGCCCACCCTGGCAAGGCTGCCAGTGCAGCCCAGTGTGACAGCCATGCTGTGAGCTGTACCCAGCTGAGAGGGTGAGACAGCAGCCTGCCATCCCCTGGAGAATAATGAATACTGTTCTGATAAATATATCCAGGCATATGCTGCTTTCTAAAAAACAGAGAAGTGGAATGCCATAAGAAAGGCTTTGTTATTGTTGGTTTTAATATTTTTAATACCACAGTCTTCCAAGCAGGCTGCATTATCTCAGCAGGATCACTAAGAGACCTGATATCATTAGCTACTCTCATATTCCAGCTAAAAAGAATCAAATTCAACTGCACTTGCAGAAAAAAAAACCCAGAAAGCCAGTCAAAAAGAAAACTCCAGAGTGTGATGCTACAGTTCCTGTGAGACCACCCTGCAGAGGAAAATGGAGAGCAAGGAATTCACCACTTCATCAAATACTCATTGCATATTCACATAAGGGAAAGTGTCTCTAAAACAGACAGATCTTCAGTGATACCAAGCTTTGTGGTATCTGTCAGACATACTACAGGGCTGGAAAGTGTTTGCTTCATCCCTCTTCATGATTGTTCCTATTTGTTGTCAGGCTGTATTGCTATTAGGTTTAAACCTTGTAATACTGCTGAAGATAAACCTCAAATAAGCTAAAGTGAGAATTTAGTGTCAGAGCTTTGAAGGATCTTGCCCACATCTTCACACACATGGGACTTGACTGGTCTGTAACCTTCTTTACTAGAGAGCCTTGTCCAAAGTGGAGAACCAACAAATCCAGCCTCTCATTGTTTCTCCATCAGAAGTGATGATAATAGATCTAATGTTAATAATACTGGTAGATAATGGTATGATTCAGCCTGTTATATAGCCCTCTTTTAAATCTTAACCCTGCTGGGCTCCTGCAATATTTTCCTGCCTTAACAGATACAGAAATATCTGACAGAGCGGTCCAAAGATATGACAAGCCAAAAGTCAATTCAGAGGAAAGGAAAAACAAACAAAAAACCCTGCGCCACCAAAAAAAAACCCCAAACAACAAACCCTAAAAAAAACCCAAACCAAAACAACCCAAACAAACAAACAAACAGACAAAGAAAACACCCCACCAAACACTTCACCACCTTCGGAACAAGCTGATTTCTCAAATATGCACTCACAAGAAAGCCAGTTTCTAAATCAAGTCTAAGTTCACCACACCAAAGACATGGATGGCTTAGAGTCTGTAGAGTAATTCCAGCTTCTCTGACCTAAGCACCCTGAACAATTACCCCAAGAGTGAATCTGCTCTGCACTGGGCAGGGGTCACCGGGAAAACCAGCTCCACGCTAACAGCAGGTACAGGATCCATGAAGCTGCAGCAGTGCAGTTCTCACTGTGGGATCAGGTTGGTGAGGGGTCAGGCACCCTGGGGTGTAGACGGCAGCATCCTGACAGAGTTTCTTTTATGGGGAATCCACCCAACCCCTACCCTACCTTCTACCGATTTGGGTTTTGTCACCTGGGCTGAGGTGGGCATCCAGTTCAGATACTGGTTCTCAACCCAAAGTCTACAAACTGTCTTCCCACTCTGCACTAGAAAAGTTTAACGTTGTAATAAATTTGATGTAAAATCTGCCAGAATAAAACTTTAAAAACCCTTAAAATTTGAAGGACTTTCTTAGGTACTAAAGTAAATTTGAATCCTTTCAGAAATAAGGCAAAATTAGTCTTCTTTACTCTTTGCGACTTGGCTTTAGGCCCTTTTACCAGCCTAATCTCTCTTCTCTCACTAGAAAGAGCATTGACTGGCACAATTCTAGTTTGGTATCAGTATGTGCTTTGCTTTCTAACAATTGACTTTCCTTTGTAGCTTTGTACATTAGCATACATTTCTTCTGTAACTGCAGCAGGTGTAGTTCTTGCGAGTGAGAGGCACTGATACACACTGAGCTCTGGAAGAATCTGAGCTCAGTGTCCAAAAGCTTAAAATATGACATTTCTGCAGAGTGGAAAGGGAAGCTGGTTTTTTTTCCCTTTGGTAAAAACTTCAGGTACCTATTATAAGGTGTCTACGGCTATAAATTTGGCTTAGGAGCAGCTTGTTAAAACCAGAGAATGATATCCTTCAACTGTTTTTCAGTCTGGAGGCAGTTCAGTGGAAGAGAAAGATCCATCAGCTCAGCTGCTGCCTGCTGCCTTCAGAAGAAATTCTAAAGTGATTCTTCCGAACAAACAAACCACCAACTTTCCTGAGAGATCTGCTGCTTCAGCTGAAAGACTTGAGAATTCCTCTCCTGAACACAAAACCCAAAATCAAACAGGGAGGAGCTTCCCACTTCGTGCTTTTCTTAATCAGAAAAGTCAGAGCAGAAAAATCCCAGTCTGGTATTTTCTCCTGGCTTTCCCTGGAATGACATTTTTCTGCTGCATATTCTGCTGCACGATATTAAATGGAACTGTATTGCAGTACACTAAAATATGACAAAAATCCAGATATCTTTCAGCAGATCATTCTGATAGTAACAAAATCCTTTTGATGAAACTTTTGTTGGAGAAAAATCATTAAAAAGGACTTCATGCCGGTTTCATATCCAGTCAAAGATAACCATTGGAGGACAAGAATTGAATGGCATGGGATTAACAAACACATAGTATTTTCCAGTTCATTACTGTGTATTTGTAACACAAACATATTTATCTTCAACAGGGCTAACACTTTATTATTTTTAATAATAATATTAATATTAATAATTTCATAATAACAAAAGTCATTACTGTCCCCATCAGACTGCCCCTACCCACCTTTATATGCAGCAGCTTTGATGGAATATGCTGGTCCCAGTAGAATAGAACATTTTGACATGAGATTTCAGCTTTTGGAAATTACTTTGTTGAATGAAGTGGGATTGAAATTCCGGAAAGTCAGGTTCATCAAGAAATTCCTGCCGTTTTGCAGCCTATTATTTCTTTTACAGAATATAGCATCTAGACCAAGTGTAGGACTTTGTGTATGAAGCCACAATAGACTTGGAAGTCAGCAGTGCCATCCTCACAGCACCACAGCCACATTACCAAATTTTCCTCTGTCAAAAAAAACCATTGGAGATTAAACGAATAGTTCCATACCTGCTTACTAAAAGCTGTAGGACAGATATGCCTGTCTCCATACTCTTCTCATAATATTGTAAATGTATTCTTTTGTTCTTGGAAACATTCTTGAAACAGAATTCAATAGGGCCAAGGAATCCTATTAACTGCTGAAGTGATAGCATAATAACAGCAGTAGATAAATTATTTCTTCTAATTAATTAGCGTACAGTGCTACAATGAAATGCAGATATGAGATTGGAATCAGAGTCAAGAGACAACTGTGGATTAAAGGTCTGTTAAGATTTCCCTGCATTGGGCCCATTGACTTTGCAACTTCTGCACCTCCACAGCTACCATCTGCAGAGATGACTAATATGCACATAAACAAATGTGTTTTCAGTCTTCTTCTGTAGTTTTCATGCAGGCTTTTGGAAAGACGATGGAGTAAATGAAGAACTCATTTCTCCATACAGAGCACAGCTGATGTGTGTCCATAGGAAGCTCTGATTGCAATGGACAAATGGGATAGAACCCATAGCAAGCACCTGTAGTATTCTGCACATAAGCCATTGCCTTTAATGGGAACAGCTTTGGTATCTGGCCAAAGCCCTTCTTACAGGATGCCTCTCACATACTTTCGTTCTATACCCACTGCTAGAACACTCTACATCAATATCAACTAATTATTTCCAAATTATGTTTCCAATTAAAAAAATCTTAAAAGTTGTGTTTTGTTTTGGTTTAATTTTTTAAGAATTGGATAGACATAGGAGAAAGATGTGACAAGACAATGTCCCATGTCCCTCATTCCCTTCTGCTTCTCTTGCCTTGAAAACAAAAAAGTGTTATAAGCACTTTACAATAGAAGATTTTTTTTTCATGTCACATGAGACCCCCCAAAAAGGAGGATAAGAAAAAGATATAATTTTCCTCCTTCATTTTCCACATAATGCAGATAGATATTCATTTTGGTTTAAATGCTGCAGCTACTAAGGAGGTATTTTATATCAAGGGAACAAGGAAAAAAAAAAGAAAAAGACCTTACCTTTTCAAAGGCTAAATCAATTATATTAATGTAAATATTTCTACCATATATTATAATGGAGCATACAAAAAATAAAGAGGACAGGCACAAAAATCAGTAAAGCAGAACATATATCTACCCAGAGATATATCTGATATGATATCTGATATTGGAAGAATACAGATCCAGACCAGCAGTGAAATTGATTGAGTGATGTTATCTGAAACCAGGATTAGCAAAAGAGGAAAGAAAATGAGGAAATATGGAGGACTGACCCATAATATCTATCTTGTGGGTCACCAATCCCATCCATCATCTCTGATATGATTACACATTGCTGGAGAGAAATTGGGCTGAAATGTTAATGATCTCATGATTTACATTCTGCCAGAATCTTTTCACTTTCCTGTGCAGCCTCATAAATAGCACACAAGCTTCAGAGTTCAGAAAAAGCAGGATGAGGGGAAATCACAATCATATTTCATAACTCAGGTCGTTACTGTTTGTTCCTGTGGCAGTAGCAAAAGAGGCTTCCTCTGCTGAGTACACCATAATAAGTGCTAAAATGTTTCAAGGACTTCAAATGTCTTGGGGTCATCATTTCAGTTCCTTCCAGGATATAAAAACTATTACAACAGTAGTCAAGTTTTGGGGGGGTTGTTTGTTTGGTTTTGTTCGGGTTTTTAAAAAAAACAAACTAAAACAAACAAACAAACAACCCACCAAAAGACAACCCAAATCAGAATAAAAGTTGTCCTACAAGTAAAATTTTAAATTTAGCCAATCAATAATTTTAGGTTGCAAAACAGAACTATGTTATTTTTCATTCTAGTTAAACAAGATATTCTGTTATTTCTGTTATTAATTACCTGTTAACTCTGACTCAAAGAACTGTTGAGCTACCACCAGAATGGTTCAAACCCACCTAAAAACCCTCTACTGGGACAACTTCTCTCTGGGAACACACACTCCTTCACACTGAATTTTTTTTGCAATCTGTATCAACTGCAAAAATATAATTTTGAAAAAAAAAATCACAAAAAAACCAACCAACCCACAACATTTTAAAATACCTGAATGTTTCTTTTTCCCTTGCTGAAAGCAGTAAACTATTTATTATCATAACAGTATCTTGGGATATGTTCCATGTCCCAACATCCCCATTTATGAGACAATAGTTTTGCAGTTGAACAACAGAGGAAGCTTATTCAGTGTGATAATTAGAGAAGCAGTTGTTTTGTGTAGTTTATTTTATACCTGGAATAAATTTTTCTGAATATTTGAAAAAGGACCCCCCAATAGGTTTTTGCTTCCAAAAGTGTCATCTTGGGATACAGAGAAGCACCTTAGGAAGGTGAGGACAATAATGACTAAGTGAGAAAGATGGATTAGAGAAAAGCGTTGGAGAGACAGAACAAAGAAAAAGAGGGATGAGAAGCAACACAGCGAATATCACAAGAGCAAAAGCAACTTGAGGGAAAACTGCAGCATAATGTGTATGAAGGAGAAGGAAAGAACAAACAACAGAACAAACTGAGGAACCTAAGACTGAATTAAAATACAGAATGATGAGGAAAGAAGAGAACATCAACATCCAGAGGATGGAAGACGGAGAAAAAATAATCTAGGGTTTAAAACTAGGAGTAGGGAGGAATAATGGAAGATGTTTTGTAAGTTCCTTCTTCTACCTTTCCTCACTTGGGATAGGAACATAATTGTTTTAGAACTCCTGAAAGCCTAACAAAATCTGTACCCCTCACCATCACTGAAGAATCCCTATTAAATGTGTATTCTAATAAATTTTAGTATCTTCTAAAACACAGCCAATTGCTTCTCGTATCTCATAACTGTCTCGGGCCAGCAGCTGGTCAAGACTAATTTCCCACAGATGCTGAATGTATTTCCCCTCTTAACTTCCTTCTCCCTTTTCTTCTTCACTGCAAGAAATGCAGCCACTGAACCCAAAAATAATTTTCCACATTTGGAGAGCAGTCCCTCAGAGGCTCTTCACCACTAGGGAAAATATAATGAACGAAGTTTCCATGTGCAGCAGGCAAGAAGTCAAACAGAAATCATGTCTCTTTGCCACTTCTTGAAAGAAAGGCAGAAAATATACTAGAGGCTTTTCAGGTAGCTCTAATACCACATGTGAAAAATATAAATAAAAACCCAGTTGTTAATTTTGATCAGACACAGATTCTCAGCCCAGTCTTCGTTAATGAAGAAAGTCTACAAAATGCTGGGAGGCATTTGATATATTTTAATAACTACCAAAACAAAGAAATTGGTAAAAGTTATTTTGGAAGTCAGATGTCTGTTGAAGCAAGGAAGAATTAAAAAAAAAAAAAGCCAATCTAAAGTCATATACAAGAATGGATCACCTGATTTTGTTAGAATGAAACAAAATTTACCCCACTAAAAGTACTGAGTCTCTTTCACGTTGATTAATCAACATTTTCCAACAGAACTACACACTAGAAAATAAATCGAAATGATAGCAAGGCATTTATACATTCCCAATGTGTCTGTAATTACCTGGGTTCATAATTTTCCTTCTTATAATTTTACACATGTTATTCTGAATCTCTCTGTGAAATCTTAATTTAACTTCCACTTCTTGTTCAGTGGATTGGTAAACGCATACAACTATGTATACAATGCAGAGACACCACTTTCCATGTACATACAAAATGCTTGCATGCCTGTGAAAGTGTGTACAAGAAATGGTAAAAATCAGAGTTACCGTGTATCTGCCTTTACTTAAAAGCAGTTTTATTGATTAAAAATTAGATATTTTCAAATAACTAGTGTTGTTCAACATAGCTAGCAGTAGCATTTGGAGCATGGAAGAAGTGGGTGTAAATTGCTATTAGATCACTTCATAGTTGTTTACGTACAAAAAATGACAGCATGGGACAAGACTGAATTAATCACTGTCTTATAAATTAGGATTTATTATCCTTTAAACTCACCTGAGAAATAGCACATTTTAAGTGCAACTAATTTGTTATTAGACAAATCTACAATCTTTTGTTTCCCCCTCATTTTCCTTTTAACTTGAATACACAAGCATCTGTCAAATACTGAAATACCATACTGAAACCAGCCCTGGTGGAGACAAGAGAAAATGCTGTAGAAATGTCTTAGAAAACTGGCCAGTAAATATATCTGTACTGAGGAAATGCGTTTGGCCAGGCTTTTAGGCAGCTAATTATTTGTACTATAATTGCATTAGGTGGATTGCTCTGGTTCACACTGAGAGCAGGAGTGTTGATTCTGCAGGACTGAGCTGCTTTGTGGAGCAGTAGCAGCAATAACCTGCTTTTGATGTCCTTTACTTAACTTACATCCACCTACTGCAAACCATGCAGATCTTGCTAATTAATAAGCTGATCAATGACCACTAAGTGGAAAAAATTTTCTCTCATATTCCCACAAAACTGAGCTGTAAACAAAATTATAATTCTTGGAATAAAGTGAAGGTGTCAATCACATCAGCACACAACTTCTGAAGGGAAATGAGTCACCAAGCAGGAAAATCTACCGAAATGGGTAATTAATGGAAGCTCTTGAAGGGTTTAATCACTGCTGGTTGAAGCCTGTATCTTACTGTACTGGCAGTTTCTCCCCAGTAATGCGGAGCAGAAAGAGAAGAAAGGGAGCAAAAGGGAGCATGAGGTCAGGAGATCTGATTTAAACTGCATCTTCAGAAAAGACACAGAGATGACTCATTTCTGGGCGTCAGCACAACATAATGTTACTGATCTGTTTTCTCAACAGAAAACAGCCCTGATGGCTGTGTGGGGAACAGAAACCTTTGCAGCAAGGACCCATGAGCAGACATGGTGAGCCAGGTGTTGGAGAGATTTCCATAATCTGCACATCAGGGTTTGATGCTCCCACGACTCTCTGAACAAAATATTGTTTTAACAGTGATTTATTGTAAAATAAATAGATGTAATGCTTATGGTGTTAACTATGGTTGCTAAATGACACAAGCTGAAGAAAAAAGAAAAAAGGTTGATTTCTGTACACCCAGTGCAGACTTCTAGGATTTTATGCAGTGGTGCCTATTCTGCCCAAGGTCATGTTTCAACCAAAATTTAGTAACACATCATTTGCTAAAATGCATAATAAGAAGCAAATGCTCACTGGATTGGAATATATTAGACTTCACACAGTATCTGTTTAAGTTTACCCATAACAAAGATTAAACACTGATTTATTGTTACATTATTTAAAGTTATTCCAGTGTCTTACTCTCATCAGATGCAGTTGTTAACTTACTACAAACTTGTCACAACATCAATCCAAGTAGAACTTTGCAGCAAAAGGTAGCCTCTTATGTAAGTATTTACAATGCATATAAACACAAAAATTTGCATTTATGTCAGTACAACCCATGAATTCACAACTTGCAAGTCACCAGAAAGGCAATACAAAGACTGTCAGAGTAAAGACAAGAAGAGTCATGGAGCTAAAATAATTTTTTTTTTTACTAAATGTTCTCTTAGTGATGAGGCAAGTTCATGAAGGTGGTGGTAGGGATCTCTTTCCCTGCCTGCCTGTGGCGGGAGTCAGCAGAGAGAAGTGACTAAGCTGATCTCACAACAGGCAGCACAGCAGATACTATGAAAAAAGACCCTGTGAGCAATGAGAAACTGCTGAGCACTTGACTCTTTTGTACTTTGGTTTGAATTATGCAACCTGGGCTGAATTCTGTAAACTCTGTATTCACTCCTTGCAATGGATGCACATTTAGGAATGGATTCAGAGCTCACAGAACTGAGTTCAGTGTCTCTCAGTATCTGCTTTACATATACTGCAGTGAGGAATATAAAGATGTAGTATAATCTTCCTGTAAGGAATAAGAACTCCTCCATCTGAAAAACTTACACTGCTAAAAAGCAGCTTTTGATATAATCCTTCTATAATTGTCACAACTCTGTAAGGGTTGCTAAATGGCTTCATAAGAGTTAGCCAGTACTTAGGTTTTCAGAAAAATTTTTAGAACTGCTAAAACATTTTCTGTAAAGTTTTGAATGGACAAACTATCAGGCATTGAAGAAATTCACAGCAAACAAATTCACAGATGAGCATAAACTGGACTGGCTCAGATTTTCTGTGGGATTAGATGACTGCTAACCATTATTCCTTTTCATGACACCATATTCAGTGAAATTACTTGTAAAATAATTAATATTACCTTTATCTTTCTTGAAGTGCTTGTGTGACAATTTCCTGACTATGGTTCCAGCTATTACCCTTCAAAGAGCTTTCATTTGATTATGCTGACATAAAGGTAAGCTGTTAGTGATTTCCCCTCTGCCAGGACTTTAATCAGGAGAAGCAGCAAGTGGAGCAAATCTGTGTGAGCTCCTTCCATCTACCCCTGGAACTCCAGTGATTGTCTCTCCACAGAGACAATGGCAATACTGGAAGTGTTGGGATTTGCTCCTTCTCGCTGTGGTCGGCGGAGATCACCAGTGCCTGGAAGTTCTTGGTGCAAAAATAAGGCTCAGAAAAAGCTTCTTTCCCACTCAGTGGTTTAAACAAAAACATTGGCCCTCCTTTGGTCTTTTTATACAATAACACCAAATGATAAAACTTTGCTTTAGGCTCATGGCTGAGTAAAAGTTGTTCTGTGTTAATGGAGTGTCTGAAACTAACACCCAGTGGTGACACTGGGCTGTCCCTGGGAAACATTTTATTGTTTTATCTGCCAAATGCTGACTGCTGTTCAGTCCGTCCAGTTCAAGACTGTTACGCTATAAATGTGACAACTTAGGAAATTCTGCATAGGCACAGATGTTAATTTGAGACAAACTTCGTTACTGCCTTTGAGGTAAAGAAGCACACAGAGAACTGCTTAAAAAACCCCAAAAAACCCATGAAGGTTCTTGATCCTACAGAACACAACTCAGTAACAGTCCATAACGACAGATGGAAGGCTCTTCTGTTGCTCAACAAAATCCTGAGGAAGCAGCCTGCCCACATTTTTGTTTCAGAGTTTGGAGAATGCAGCAGATAGAGCTTTCCCACGTGTCAGCCTCCCAGATACATCTCCTGAGTTAGATTATTAAATTAAATGCACTGAGAATAGCAGCAATCTTTAAGTATTCCAGTTTCTACTACAGTAAAACTTAACCATGCCAGCCGTCTGCCGTAGCTTTTGCATCTAATAGAACTGATAACAGTTTTAATCGATTTATTGTAGGTAAGTGGTAACTGATGGACTGAAACTGAAGTTTTGTCTCTAAACTCAGTTTACTGCACAATGTCATAAAGAAAAATTTATAACAAAATGAATTGAAAACCAAACCAAGATTAATTATTGTAATTTTATACTGCAAATACTTGGTTAAGCCTTCTTGCTGTCTTTCCTATCTCCCTCCTTCTGCAACTCTTTCCTGTTGTCATCTTAGTGTATATGATCTGCTGCTAGAAGGAAATTTTATTACTAACAATAAGAAATTGAAAAATAATTAAGACTTTACATTTTGTACCCTACATGATTCCCTTCGCATTTCAACCCACAGTTCCTGAGGTGCAGCTCTAACACTGCCAAACTTTTTGATAGAAATAACTATTATTAAAAAAAAAAACAAGGGGAGGATGGGTAGGTGATGCATGGAACAGAAATCATTTGACAAGAACCTTATAAACCCTTTAATTTTACTCCTTGCTATAAAACAACAGTGCTAGTAATATTTCTTGAATCATTTAGCTTCTATTATAACATAACCAGCAGACTAAAATAATGATCCAGAAAATATTTTATGATTTTTCTTTCTTCTCTATTGTATTCAATGGTAGAGTGTCATGCTACAGAATAATTTTAATAATCCTATGTTTTTTTGAGTTAATTGCTAAAACACTTATTTCTACATTTAAATAAGGAATCTAGTGAGGCAGGCTATAAACGTCAGTGAAGACAGCCAAGGTGAAGCCCAAGTAGTACAGGGGTGATATGCAATAGTAGATATTTCAGGGCACAGCAGGATTAGAGTGACAGAAATCCAGAATCAACAGGAAAGATCCTAACTGACACAGGATTACTGCCCCAGTCGGGGAGGGCTTATTTACTGGTTTAAGTGCTGGATGTATAATTTCTATAATTAGAGTCTGATCGGCTAAGCAACATTGCGATGCAGCTTGAACACCCTAAACAAATTTTAGACAGGCTATTAAAGAATGATTTATGAAGCAGGCTTTTGTTCAACCAAGTGATTAGAATTTAATAGTGTTGCCCACTAAGTGTTGAACTGGACATAACCAAGCTAAGAAACAATAAACAAGCTAAAACAAAAAAAATAGAAAAAGAAAAGTATTTCAATATTTTCTGTGCCACAGCAGTAAAGAGCAGCACCACGTTAAAGTAACCAAAAAATTTCAGTCTTCCATTTTAGGCAATATCTCACCTAAAATGTTGTGCTGAACTGCTGATAGATTATTTTTGAATTTGAAAAAAATTAAGAGCTGCAGAATGATGCCTAGCAAAAGCTCATCTTGGTTTCTGTGGGTTGAGGAAAAGCAGAAGGAATAACTAAAAAAGAAAAAGTGGGAAAGGGAAACACTTTCAATGTTATACTTTAAGAGAACTTTTTAAAATGATTTTTGGAAAAACAAATACAAGTGAAACAGGGAAAAAAAATATTTGAGGCATCTTAGAATTGGTGGTAATTTTTTCCTCCCTAAACAAACTTTCTTACTAAGTGGCATCCTGTCAATTGTCAGCCAAGTCTGAGACCTGATTCCCATTAACTTTAATGAGAGTCAGATTGTGTTTGCAGGTCATTTGACCATTAGTACACATTTCTGTTGGGAAGAAAACTGTCTTATTCATCCAGCCCCTCATAACAATGAATGACAGCAAGCCCATTTAGTTTATTTCTGAAGGTGTTGTTTCAAAACAACTTTGCACTTAACAAAAGGGAAATGATGGGTGTAGAAGGAACATAAACTCAACAGAAAGAGGCCCTGCTCACTAGCAGATGGATTTCAAGTACAGATCTTAGTTGAAAAACAATGTGCACAATTGCAAATTAACACCTACTACACCCACTTGCAGCATTATGGGATGTTTTCAGAGAGCTGTGTGTGCAGGCAAGTAACCAGCAATATGCCAAGAAACAAAGCAACCACTGAGGTTTGTGCAGAAGCCTTGGGAACAGTCCCACTGAATCCCACCAAGCAGCTCTTTACAATTATGGGCAGGTACCTGGATCATTCCAACACTCGTAGTACAATAAAGTTGCTGGAGTGCCAGCAAAACAAAACAACCCAAAAACCAAACCACCAACAAAAACAAACCAACCAGCAAAAAAACCACCAAAAAACCCCAAAAGATACACACAATAAGTAGGTAATGTTGGTAAATCCGTGGGGTAATCTGGGAAAAGCTGTCTCTACAACTTTCTGAGACTACTACACCACATGGTTCATCCTAGCAATTGTCTTCTTGATTTCCTGTTCTTATAATTCTCTCATTTCTTGTGCAAGAAAAAGGGTTTTAGGAAGGAGTGAACATGATTAGCCAAGCTGGGCTAAGAAAATTATTCTGCTTCATAAAATTGCTTGAAAATGGGTGTAAGGTGAGGAAAGGGAAGCTGGCAATATCTGTGCTGGCAGAGATCAATGAAGTATGACATTTGTGATGTGAAGACGCATGAACACTGCGCAGGAAAATAGAAGCTTGATAAGATGACCTTGATGGATGTATTGGACAGAATTAGAGTTGTAAAGGGTAATTTGAGAGAAACAGAGAGGGATGATGTTTTTAAGAAAGTAGAAGTTGTAAAAAAGGGATCAGTCCAAACTGAAGATGAAAGAGCATCTGAATAAAAAAGTTATAGAATAAATGGTTGTGATGGTTGGACACATTGGGGGCTTAAAGAAAAGGAAGGAGGGATGCTGGTTTGAAACTTTTACAGCAGTTAAGGTAATTTGATTGATAGAAAGAAAAAACATAGTCTACTGTGTCCTAGTTTCAAGAATGCCTGTGGAAAATACAGCTGACTCATGAGGAGAGGAAACTGGAGAAGTGAAGGGAATCGAACAGAAACCAGGATGGAGAGAAACGCCAGCCAGATAAAACACCACTTGTAAAATCTGTAATACACCAATAAGCAAATACCAGATCCGCGTTTCTCCATGCCTAAGGCAGGTTGCTGTCCCAGAGGGCTGAGCCCAGGCTGTCAGCTCCTGTAGGAATCACAGTGGGATATAACTGAAGGCTAATCCTCAGTCTATTGTTTGATGCTCAGACAATCTTGTACTTTATATCCAGAACATTTCTAGGAAGAAATGTACAATACAGTGCTCAAAGCATGGCAGGTTCTCCGCAGGGAAGAAGGGATTCTATATTCAGGTAACTAAACTTGACAATAACACAGAAGGAAATTAATGAAGTCTTTTTAAGGGTGGCAGTGACATAAGCTACTATAGTGGTTCCAAGTGTGCGATGAAAAATGTTGGTAACAACCCTCAGGGATCTTAAAAGTGTGGATGAACTGATCATAGAACCCTTCCATGAACTGCCTTTCAGAAGCTGGAATTCATTGGTGACTTCATCGATAGCAATGTAATTTTTAACCCAGCACTACTGCATGTTAAATATAACCATGTAACTAATTATTTGCTGTCTTTTTTATTTCATCAGCATCAAATGAAATACAATTACTCCTATTCTGGAGGCCTTTGAATATCTCATAACATAAATTAAAATCTTCATTTATCTAAAACTCAAAAATATTAACAAAAACAAGACTCTGTGCTTATGCACACTAATTTCTAATCTAGGTACATGAAGTAGGAGCATATTTCCTGGCACAATCATTTGACACATAAATCTTTGCTGTGGTCACAGGAATTAGGAGATGATAGATGCCTCAGATCTGCGGTGTGACTACCCATTCTACCGTAATAATTTCCTCTATCAGGTAGGGATGCTGAGGGAAGCAAGATGATAACGACCACTTCCTCTGTAAAGCTCCTTGGAAAACATTAACCTGAGTTTTCATGATCTCTGTTGTTTCGCACGTCTAAGTGGGAAACAGAACTTCGATTGTAAGGTGGCTTTGATCCATATTTTTCTTAATGACCACTTCTAGTGCAAGGAAAGAGTCCACCCAGTGCCTCAAATCTATGAGCAAAAATAACAAAATGAAATAAAGTACTCATTTTTGTTCAAAACATCAAGTAAAACCACTTTGAGTTGTATTTATAGAGATAAGGATTGCAGGCTTCTCTATAAATCATGTGAAATATACGGGTGCCAGACTGCATTAAAACCACTTGGTCTACATTGTGTTTTAAAACAATAGGCCATAAAACCATAATTTTCATTTTGAAATGTCTTAATTTTCTGAAACAAAGATGGAATAGAATAAAATTCAAATAATGAAAGCCATAACAGACAGAGTAGATTAAATATTTATCTTCTCTATAAGGAGGAGAAAATTTGGAAAGACCAGTACTACCTTGCAACCCTTTAAGAGTGGCCGAGATGGGCAGCATTAGATTTGTTTTCTGGTGTTGCTGCAGCAGTCCTTGAACATTCCCAGCAGTGCCATGACAGGGCCAGAGAGAGAATTTTTAATGACTGTACAACCAGAAATGTTTTGCATGATCTACATCCTAATTGCTCCTGTTCCCAAAGAACAGAACATCGAGTTTTACAATACACAGCAGGGGACTAAAGACTCTCTTTAGAAACCTTATGATGTAAATATAGGACAACAAGGACTTTGAAACTCATTCATACAATTGCCTTTCACAGTAACACTTCTGCTTCAGTTGCAAGAATACTCATTTACAGAACTAAATTGGTATGTTTCCCTTTACACCATCTTTCCCTTAGTTAAAGACTTTGTCTCAAAAATCTTGGAGTTTTATACCGCTTCCTGTTGCATGTGATAATCCTGACCTAACAAAAATCTCTCTTGTGGATTTCATTGAGTTTAAATAAAGCCTTTTAACATTAATCCAGTTTCTCCTGTTCCGGGTTGGAATGTTATTATTTTTAGACTAGTTTGTCAAATCTTTTCAGATTTATAATATAAATTTATTTCTTCATTATATCTATATCCAGTCTTATTTGGGCTGCATTAATTCCCTCAAAGTCAAATCTTGCTTTGTTTATGAGATTATTGGCATTGATTTCAGAGGCTTAAGACAGAAAAATACCTGCACTTAATGGAACAATTATACCAGTCCCACTCTGTCCATAAAGGATACATCAATTGTAAAGACATCTTCTCTCACCCCCACATCCTGCCTTTCCCCTCCTCCCTGCTTTGGTAACTGAATTAGCTGTGCTGTTCCTCAGATAAGTGCTTGTTTTTCAAGTAACTGCTTCATCTCTGACCCTTCCTCAAGGCTGATTTTATCTTTCTTTTTTTCTCAATTTGTCTAGAGATGAACTTTACCTGACCTCACATCCACAGTGATTGAAGCCTTTATAAACTGAGTATGATGTCTAATTTTGTCTTATTTTAAGGGGTTTATTCCTGCAAAAGACACTTAAGTGAAAGTTACAAGCCTGACATATTCTCTTCCAGGCCAGTAGCTTGTTGGATGTGATTCTGAATGCTTGCTGGGACGCAAGAGCAAGCAGCAGCTGAGATGCAATATCCTCAGATACAAATAAAACCCTCTATTTCATCCATAATCCCAGGGGACTGGGAGTGAGCATCATGTAGCCCTCTACAACTTAATGCAGATGTAGCTGCCCAGAAGGTTTGAAAAACCTTTGTCTTCCCACCAAACTCTAAAAACATCTCTACTATCCATTCAAAGCTTCAGATGCTGTGGAACTACAGGAGCCAGAATGTGACATGGGCAGGAAGCAGGAGGGATTGAGAACATTGATATCCCTGGTCATGCCAAGAATCTAGAAACTGCCAGGAAGTATTTCTAGCTGACCATCCAAAGTGACTCACCAAAACATCATCCACAACATTTGTTTTCATTTTAATGCACCACTTTGAACTGAAAAGCCTTTATCATTGATTAAAAAATAATTAATTTGAATTCTACGTAGTCTATTTCCTGTTCATTAGCAAGAAGAAAAAATGGTATATAATATGAAAAATAAAATTAAAATTTAGTTTTGATGCGGTAAGGTTACCTCATAAAAATAAAAGGTTTTTCTGGTAATTCTTGGCTACTTCTAGGAGACAGGATGCTACTCATTTAAAGTTTGGGATAATTTCCTTCACCATTTACTTTTTGCTTTGTTTTTTTTTTTTTTCTTCAAGATCTTTTATTAGCTATTTTATGGTAGGTGTCATTGAAGATACCTCAAATCATGAACTGAAAAGAAAAGCGCGTTCATGGTGCCAAAGGACAAACAAAAGACTACATCATTTATCACACTTTCATTAACAGGGGCATGTAATCATCTAGAAGTTTATTTCTCTTTTAGGAACACTGAGAGGTCCATTAAAGGTAACATATAAAGCCTGATTTTTCTTGACTGTAAAAATTTTGATCCAAAATAAAGATCACACAGCATCTGCCACTCTAAAAGACGATGGCAGTCATTCAATTAATGGTGCCAAATTCCACTGGCTTAGCTGAAGAAAACAATAAAGAAAATGCAGAGAAAGGCAGGGAGGAGATTTCCTCAGAATAAGCTGAACAGCAGAGTATAAAAAAAAATAGGAGAATGAGGTCACTGAGAGGAGCTGGCCAACGTTTCAAAATGCAGAAACCTGGGTAAAACCACTTGTATGTAGGAATGTGTACACACAGACACACTCTCACAAATGTACCTGCTCTTGCACTCTAGTGGAACTTAATATTCCAGAGATACTTATCTCAATTCTACATCATTCTACAGAGCAAACTTTTGTGTTCAAACTGTAGACAAACACACTTCCCCTTTTTTTTAGTATTAAAGCCTACATTATGTGAAAGAGGAATCCAGTTAAGGACGTCAATTCAAAAAATTTTAAAATGGTCTTTCATGGGAAAAAATACAATTCCCATTTCTACTTCTTACTGGAGTCTCTTTCAACAGATGAAAAAGAGAACTGTGCATATTCCTTAGGCAGGTTCTAATTCAGTTACATAACGTAATTATTTTTCCCAGCAATTTACTCTCTGAAATACTGAAACAAGGTTTTAAGCAATATTTCACAAGGATCTAGATTTAATATGCATTAGCTGAACCAAATTAATTTACTGTTAAGTGTAAAATAACAACATCCAGTATAAAATAATTAATCCTGTACTTATCTTAAAATATGGACACTATTTATTCTGGATTTAACAGTGCAGTAATTCCATGCTAATAAAATATAGGGTAACTCGCTTGCTTTAACTATAAATACCAATTAAAGATGATATTTAACAACATCAGAACATCCCTCAAAAATAATATGTATTTATAATAAAATGAATCATTAAAAATAGGAGAAAATAGAAAAAAACTACCATATTGAAAACTCAAATGACATACTCCTTAAAGTCTTGCTTTTCTGTTTTGTTTAGGAATATTTTCAGCTAAAGCTACCACTTTTCAAACAGGGTTACACCAGCAACACCTAGTTTGAGACTTACTTTTGTTCATAAGCCTTTTGCTGAATCAAAATTTTTGTTTCCATGGAATATTCCTACTTATCAATTCCCATTTCTTAGTCTGCCATCTTGAAGGTTCTAAGAAGGTTCTTGACTAACGTGACATTTAACTGAAAAAGTTAAATTTACGAAATAATTTTCCATTCCATTTTAAAGGGTTTCACTCGTCTTCACTAAATATAAATAATCTCCTACAAACCTGTTTCTTCTTTAAGCCCATAAAAACAGACATGTTAGTCTTCAAGGTAGTTTGGCACAGAGAATACATGACTGTTAAATAAGATATTTTTGTAGGAACATTTTTCATCCTATGAGGTCTACACATACAGTGCAAAACTGGCAAGTACTATTTTATTTTTAACTGAAGGAAATAAATACCCAAATCCAATTTCTTCAGTTCCTGGCTCAGCATTCCAGCATCAGAGGATGCCCATGTTTCTCAAGGCTGTGGCATCTTTTTTCAGCAAAATGAAGGTGCCGCTAAACTTGCCAGTTTGGCTTGGCTTCACAAATTAGAGGCACTTGAAACTGGAACTCACAATATGCTGATGGGAAAATTGGTTATTTGTAAAGTCAAAGATAAAAATTTTCTATCAATATCCAGGAGAACTGCAGTCTATCTGGGTCTTCAAGAGACAACAAGGGAACCATCCTTTGTGTTGGCCCAGCTCCAGAATTTGTTTAACTTGACACGAGCTCCAACTACCAAATGATTGGCATGGTCCAGGCTCATGAGCAGCCCAGCTGCTCTTTGATTCAGGCCAGACTTATTTAAATAAAATAATAGTTTAGGTTAAAACATCTTTGTAATCTAGGCTTTTGCAGTTAAAAAATGGAAAAAGCCAGCAAAAGCTCAAGAGTGAACAAAGGATGGGGGTTGGAACAGGGAAGGGAGCAAGAAAGAGAACTGAGATCTCAATACTGGTATAGAAAAGCAGAAAAAACTGGACCGAGACAAATCACAAATGATAAGCTGCAGCTTCCAGGCAATGGGCCAAACCTGAAGTACTCCACAACTGCAGGAAAAAGAAGGCTACTGCAAATCCTCTGGGAGACTGGGAAGGAGAAAAAGGTGGTGAAGCTGGCCAAGATCTAATTGTAATATTAAAAAAAAAAAGTCAAAGTGCCTGTTTAAGGCATGTAGATTTAAGTCCCTCAGGTAGCAACCCTTATTCATACCTTCAAAAACTGAATTTAGTCCTGAGACTGAGACGTCAGTGACTGCAAAGAGCTAAGTCACAGCCTCCCTCAACAACAGATTCTGTTTTCCCTTTATAAACGTTGTTTTATTTGGTCTCTAAGAAAGATCACTGACAATCACAGTAATAGGAAAACAAACAAACCTCGACTTGTACTCCTTGCCCACTTATACCGGTGGCGTAAACTCACAGGCTCTCACTAGAGATGAGCAGGGTCTATATCAAACAGCAGTATAGAAAACTGCTCTTTTCTCATGTCTGTGAGGAAAAGGGCTTAAAATCAATTATACTTACAAGGATAACCAGTCTAACAACTGTTTGAGCTCCAGGAATACTTTGTTTTGGATGAGGCAATGTTATGTACACTGAAGCCAGACACTCAACAGGATTCCTTTCTTTCATTGCTTGTTTCATTAAAGGCTGTTTGGAGTTACCAGGTCTTATCCAGCATTGTACATAACTGTTACCAAAGAACACATCAGTTACTGCTGGTCTACAACTCTTGTTCCTGTTGAAGGATTTCTGTACTTAGCAGAGAATCAGCATGTTTCTCAACCAGTCAGCAGGGATGCTGCAATGCTGACTTTCCAGCAGCAACCAAAGGTAGTTGCATGGCTGTCATCAGGGAGCTGTGAGTAAAATCCTGGCTCCAACCACACTGAACGCTGATTAGTTACATTGATCTTGAGTGGATTCTTTCTGCCCTGCTGATGGATCAGCATCATGACAACTCTCCTTACTTATTTCAGTGTGACAAAGCAGACTACCGACTTTCACTTCCGCTATAAAAACTGAGTTTAGCATCTCTCCAGAGCCAACTCAAAGTCTGTTTCATATCTTAGTGGCCACAAAATACTTGCTCAGGAGATGTATAACTGTTGAAAGGGTGACACACTGGTACCAAGGCATTAATGCCTGCAAAGCACTTAATGCCGTCACAATGAAAAAGTACAAGTATTAGAAGAAGTCGTCTATCCACATTCTATTTTGATACAGTTACAGTACACTGGGACAATCTCGCAGACCTCAGCACGATCTCCCCATTTTGTGTTTGGTAATATTGGACAGGAGTGCCAGAATTTTCAGAGTTATGGTTTAGTTCCTCACTCTTTTGTTTTTGCACTCTTTGGAACATTTGTTTTCTCCTTCAGTCTAAATATTGGTTTTGAATGTTAGAGACTGCAATTTGGAAAACTAATCTAATTATTATTATTATTATATCTCAGTACACAAGGTCATTAACCCAAATAAAATAACCTCACTAAGAAAATAATTTAGCAGTTTTGTTTATATAAGGCACAATTACAGGCACCTACAATAAGATGCTTCTTCTCATTATTTTACTTACTGTTTGCACTTATGGGTACATAATTACCATCAGAAGGAATGAATTTGTACTTTCCATATGCCTTCACCAGGCCAAGCTAAACCATTAACACACCCTGATTCTCACACTGTTGACAGCATTTTAAATAAAGATTTTCTGTTTACATTCACATTGGCCTTATACATTCCCGCATACTATCAGAGTCCACTTCATTGTTCTACAGTGATTTTCTCAAACAGAATAGAAAAATTCGAAAAGATGCCATCTAAATTAGCCTGTTGCTAATTGTAGCTGTTGAGAATTCAGTCACTTTATTCTGTTCAAAGCCAGGTAATTATACTGTCCGTACATGCTCCGCATTTCACCCTGCCCTGAAATCTACTCTCTTCATACACCTGCATGTAAATGTTTTAAAACAAGAGTAGATGTAGGTTTGCTCGTGGCCATTATGCAAATTTTTCCATCACTGATTAGGATGTATATAAAGAACTTTTTTTTATTATTATTATTTGTAAGAAAGAGGATTAATAATGGACCTCTAAAACACATCAGATTTCTATATAATCATTATGGCCAAGCAATTTTCTGTGCAAGATGCACTGTACATTTATTCTTACAAAGACGTCATTGAAGTGCTATAAATAATCAAAAAATAAAGCTATCAAAATCATGATGTGCCTCAACATAAAAGGCTTAAATCTGGCCAATGAGTTATGCACAATGAATAATGCAAACAGCTCTATTCATATGTACAGTACTGTATAAAATTTAATTTAGGAATTTAAGTATTTGCCTCTTGTGTGACTTTTCTGCCTCTAATTTAATACAATTTACTTTCTCTGAGAAATTATCACAGTACATTTTGACATCTGTTCTTCAAAGAATTATCGGGACGGTTCTTAAAAAATATATTTCAGAGTATTTTATACAAACCTGCCCATTTCTATCAGACTCTACAATAATAATTTTAAGTTATGAGGTATTGCTTTTCATTTCATTCATATTCATTAGCAGTGGGCAGATATCAGAAGTACGTGGGTGACTGAAGGGAGCTCCAAAATTGAGAATTAATATCTACTATAAATTGCTACAGGGAACAGAAATGGAAAAAGTAGAACCTGTCTTTAAACCAAATAACTTTTAGGAGAGGAAACAGCTTCTAGACATCTTTGAGCTGACTGTCCATTTTAGAAAATTTCCTAATTCAGCCTTCAGTACTAAGCATGGAAAGAAATGCTAAAAGGAGCAAAGCATGCCAGAAACAATTTTAGCAACTGTTAATTCTAATCACTAATAGTGGTCATAAGTGTTTCATAGAGCATTTTATAACCAAAATATTTATTTTGCTTCCGTTTGGTCAAAAGATAACCTGAGATACAGAAATTAAGACAGGCAAACAGAAAATAAAGCTTTTTTTCTTTGTGAGCTACTCCTAAGATGTCTGTCTACGTCTCACTAATCGTAGCACTTCAAAAGGTGAAAATCTAAACTCAAGAGCAAGTAGGAAACATTACCCAAAGGAAGAGCAACACATTCATAAACTGCTGCTGAAAAACAGGGGAAAATGTCTGACAAATCAAACAGAAACAAAAAAAAAGAATTTATTGCATTGTTCATTATCTCTAATATGAGGTAGCAGATGTGAAAGGTGGCAATTTTAAGCATCAATCGATTACAAAGCTAGTCTAGGAGCTGCAATGCAATATCTCATATCAATACATCTGAGGGAAATGTCTTCTGCAAGACAATTGTGCAGTCAAAGCATATTGGCTGGCATTGCTTATTACATTTATGGTTTATTTATTAAATGAGTAATCACTATTTGTGTTTGCACAATTACAAACACTGCCAACTCTTTCGAAAGCAAACTCCAAAAAAGAACATCACCTGCAATGGAAGCCTCTGCAGTTCACTATCCATCCTTCTCAGCAAGCTTGTTTCATTCGACAGTAGCTATACTGAGGGTTACATGTCCAGGACAATAAACATTTTCTAAATTAAATACTGAAACATGTTTATGAAATTACCTCAGCTCTTCAGGGGAGGAAACGGGCCTTTTTTTTGTCAAAAGAAACAGCTATATTTTTAAGCACGTCATTGAACTTCACTTGCAAAGAGACCATCTTGCAATGATCAAGGGAAAAACTCTCAGCTGAAAAAATTTTGCTGTATCACTAAACTTTTCTGTCAAGTCTAAAACCATCATGATCTCAGAGAACGCTTTTATTCTATGTGAAGTCTCATATCACCACTGTGTTTTCTGAATATCCTGTCAAACTCTATACAACAGAGATTCAGTGACCTCTTCAGTAAAATCCTGATAGGCTCGTTAATATATTTACCAGATACCAAAGCTGCTCTTATTCTAAAGAGCAAGTCAATCCTATTCACACAGAAATAGCAATATCGTCTGTAGACAATAAAAAACTCATGACATAATAACAGCAATTAATGATACAGTAACAGATACTTCAAATGTCATTAAAGCATTACAAATTTAGAGTAATCAGATTATACACTAAGCAACCTCTGAGCAAGGATATTTCTGCTTAAGGATAAATGGGTAATGATCCAAAAATTACAGAGATAGTTTGCAATAATTGACTTTTTAACATACAAGAAACTGAAGAGGCTCAAAGATCTTCTACAAAACCAAATGCCTGCAATATGTTAAAGCAGTTCTATTTATACGTGACATTTTAAGGAGGAGTATTCAAAATATGCCTCAGTAGGTACACAGTCCAGTTCAGCATATTTATCAGACTCCCACTCTACATTATTTCAGTAAGACACCACAGGGCCACATGCTGCATTCAAGGCCAAATACAAAATGCTGAGAACCACAAAAGATTTTCTTCTAGATACAGAAGGAATCAAGGGAAAGCAGGTAGTGTTTTATTTTTTTGTATTTTTCCTGTTTAAGGAGACGCTCAGTCCTGCAAGACTCAAGTGGAAGCTACCAGATGGAGAATACTAAATGCCAAGTTTTATCATTGTATGTGTACCTGTGCCCAAGGATCCCTCTCTCTGCTGGGTAACACTCCTGCTGCAGAGCTGTTTGCCTCAGCAAGGGACTATTTCTGTATGGCAAATTAAATGATCTTTACACATGAGATTTTGCTGAAAACAAAGGAAAATATTTGCATATTTTGCAATAGAGTAAGAAAAGATACCATTTTCTGAACAAGCACTACACTTAAATGAAAGAAATTCCACCTGATCCACATCTAGTTGAAGGATACTTTCATAAACATTTGCAGCCATACCAGACTGCCCTTGCGGAGCAGGCAAAGTGGTCCAAGTTTTACTTCTGTTTTGTTAATCAAAATCACCACAAAGTGTTTTAATCAAATGGAAGCAGAACTGCACAATAGAATTCCTGGGTGAGAGATGTAGACATATTTTTCAGTGGTAGTTTGTGAAGCAGAAAAAAAATATTAAAAAAAATTAAAATAAGGAAATCTATATTAAACAGGACACTTCATGTGCCTATGTATGTCCTTCTGTGAAATTAAATATTGATCTCATATCTTTTTTTTAGTCTTCCTTCAAGCTCTGCAGCATGAGTTAGCAAATAATAATTGAAAATATATTTGAAAATCAGTCTAAAATAGGTATGATTTTCCCTTACATTAATTAAAGCCTTATATACTTTAACCACATGAGTATTTTGGGGATTTGATTTTTTTTTTTTAAGGCTTCCCCTCCCTCTGATCTGTTCTTCTTCGTGTTGTAGTTTTCCTTCCAAGTATATATTTTCATGCTGCAGAGGATTGCTCTGGAGATGCAGTATCAGGAAACTACCTGACACAAAAGATTAATGTAGAAGTCTGTTTGAACTGTTATTGCATACCAAACAGAGTTCCCTGCCCTCCTTTCACCACTAATTCCAAGGCAGAAAACTCTTTTACTCATGGGCAATTTTAATCTTCATGTAAATGTCTCCTTTTGCTTTCCTTCAAGAGAACTGCCTCAGTAGGTTTTTCTTGGATTCTTATGGTAACTGTCTTTCCACTGTTCTTTCATTTTCATACATTTTCCTCCAGCCACCTATTTTAATTTCACTTGATATTTCATTTTTTCTGACCTAATTTTCATGGAACAAAGGGCCCCCAGATAGGCAAGAGAGAAATAATGGTTACAAAGTCCTTTAATGGAAAGCACTTAGACTCGCATCCCATTTGCCACGGTATTGTATTTATCAACAGAAAGAAGAAAAGTCCTGATGATGCTGGAATAGAAAATAGTTTATGCAAATTCTTTGAAAAAATCATGTCAATATTAGAACATCAGCCTTGTGATGAGAACACCTACATTGCTTCACTTCTAAGTGTTGGGTCAGAAAATTTCCCTTTTAATCAATTATTTTTACTCTGAGCCTGTTTTGCATGTCTTCAAAATCTATTCTTTCAATTTATATTAAGTTTCTTCTCATTCAGATATATTTATTATTCTCATTATTAAATTTGTTTTGGTTAGTACGTGACATCAGGGAGCTCCAAACAAATAATAATTTTAGTGATTGAAGACCTACAATAGGCTTTTCCTAGCTATTTTATTCTGATCTAGATACATGTATGCCTAAACAGAAAATTTAATCCCCATTAGTTTGCTCATATTTTGTAGTTTCTCAATGTCATGCTAAAATAAGTAATAGCCATTCCAAAAAAATAGCAGACATATTTAAATTAGTTACATGAAAGATGTTACCTTCAACCAAAGATGCCTTAAATTAAATTTTGGAAAGGATTATGCTTGTTACACTGCAAAGTTACTGCTGGTATAGTTAATATTGACATTCTCTACCCGCATCAAACGGAGACCAGCAATGCTTTATGTGTCCCAAGACAATCTCCTACAATTTTTTTTTTTTTTTACCAAATAACCTTGGAATCAGAGCTGTCTCAGGTGAGGGATTAGCCCCTACACTATTAGAATACCTATGCCCCACTCATGGCAACTGAGCTGCAAGACTTGCCCATAGCCAAGTGTCCCAAAGTGATTACCTGGCCTAGTTACAAACTCTACTCCTCATTAGTCTCCTTGTATGATCACCCTTTAATCTCTAATCTAATTAATTTATTTTATGGCCCTGGTTTATCAGTCTCAGATCTTCTCAAACCTCATTTCAGATTGTGTAAAAGGTAAGTTTCTAGGCTTCCCTAAGCAGACCACTTACCTATCAGAAACATAGGGGTTCTGTTCCCTATTTTCATACTCTAAATTATATTCCCCAGTATTTTGAGTGATTTTCTTTCATTATTGTGTTCTCATATGAATGCATTTAAATTAGCCACAGCATCATTAATCTGCTACTGTACTTACATACCTGTAGTTCACATCCTTGGCCCTCTAATATTTAAATCAAGAACAATATCTTAAATTTTAGCTATAGAAAGCCACATTAATTTCAAATTCCTAATAAAAGTAGTGACTGAGATGGATCGGTTTTTTCTTTCAGAAAAGAGCAAGCTCTTACATTCCTAGGAAGACAATGCAGCTGACAATTGTAAGTATTTTTGCTGAGTCAGTCTGGATTCTCTAAAAATAGCCATTGCATGAGTTTACCAAGATCTATGACTCAAAATCTGAAATGTAGCAAGAAATAATTTTAACATTGGCAACATTCAATTAATGTTAGAAAAATAGGTATTGCAAAGCAGCAAAATCCTTGCAACAAAAGATCACAAGTATCAGAACAAATGCATTCAACAAAAGACTTACAAGTGCTGAACTGACAGCAACAATACAACATCATGAGAAAGAAAAAAACTAAATAAAGAATCAGGATCTAGCTAGAAATCTTTGTAACATATCAGATTTATAGATGTTTTTCTCTAAAAAGCCTGCATTCTGTTTAGGATTAAGAAATCTGATCTAAAGAAAGAACACTTATTTTGTCAGATCAGTGGCTGAAAGGCTCAGTAGCTGGTATTAGTGCAGTGGGGGCATTTTAACTGCCTTTTGAAATGAATTATAGATATATTTTTCCCAATATTTTCTCTCTCCTAATGAGTATAGTCTAAACAGTGGGAAAGTAACACCACAGAATCCTTCTAAAACTGGATTTGACTGCTTGATCTTGGGAAAGAGTGAAGGAGGGAAAAAAGAAGGGAAACCTGGTACATGAAGAATTAAACTCTGTAAAAATGCGTTTTTGCACAACTATGAAAACAATTCCAGCAAAGAGATGATATTTGAGAACGTTAAAAACAATTTGCACAGAAAGTCTGGAAAAGTTGATAGGTTCACAAAGCACATTTGAAAGAGTGAGTTTTTTTCCTTAATTTTAATTTTCTCTTCCCACCAGCAACAACCTCCAGATTGGTGGTGGAGAAGTTACGATATCCTGCTACAGATTTGGACAAATGACTTTGAGTCAGTCTTTACTCACAGAGAAGCCTGCTCAGAATGTCCAGCTGAAAGTGTCTGTTTGCATTAGGGGACCAACTTTGACTTAATTGCAGTTGTAGACATTTAATTTTTTTAGTAATACTAAGAAGTACGTTTTACTTAAGCTGACCAAATGAAGCAACTGTAATTTCTGTGACCCATTGATCTGATGTTGTCTCAGAGGAAAATCTGATGAGAAATTTGTGTGCTAATCCTCATTACATTCCTGTCCAACACCTACAGGCTTCTGTTTGGAGGCTGGGGATATACCCTGAAGAACTCTAGCAGCAGCAGCACTGTTTGGTACCTTCATCAGTGACAAACACTGATGCACATCAAGTGCACCCTCAAAAGATTTGCAGATGACACTGAACTGAGTGGTTTGAGTGACACTCCTGAAGGATGGATGACATCCAGAGGAACCTAGACAAGTTTGAGCAGCGGCCCATGGGAATCTCATGAGGTTCAAAAAGACCAAGTTCAAGATGCTGCACCTGGGTCGGGGCAATCCTCAGCATCAATCCAGGATGGGAGATGAACAGATGGAGAGCAGCCCTGCAGAGAAGGATTTGGGAATGCTGGTGGATGAAAGGTTGGACACGACCTGGAAATGTGCATTTGCAGCCCAGAAAGACAGTTGTATCCTGGGCTGCAGCAAAAGCCCTGTGGACAGCAGGGGAGGGAGGGAATTCTGCCCGTCTCCTCCGTGCTGGTGAGACCCCACATTAAGCCCCCGATATAAAATGTGGGCCTGTTGGAGAAACTCCAGATGAGGCAACAAAAACGAGAGGTAATGCTTTTTAACTAAAAAAAGAGGGTAGATTCAGATTACCTATAACAAAAAATATTTTATGCTCAGGGTGGTGTAATGCTGGAACAGGTTGCCCAGAGAAGTTTTAGATGCCGCATCTATTTTTAAACAAGACCCCACGTTTAACATGGTTTTTAGATATTCATTTACATCATGGAGTGCTTCAAATTTGTCTCAGTATTTTCAGTCCTTAAGATGCGACAAAAATAGCACTCTCACTTTGCTTTTCAGATCAGTCACATCCTCCTGATTATTATGAACTTAATTGGTACACATGACTTAACAGTAATCTTGATATTTTTTTTTCCTCTGGTTTTAAAATCTTGTGCGAATTTCAATTATGCTCCATTAGACCCAATACTCAAGAATATTGGATTCTCCAGAAATTTACTCATGCTAAAAAATTCCACATATTCAGATTCCATCCTTTGAGTTGTTTTTTTTTTTGTGTGCCACCTAGAGATTTCAAACCACCTAAAAGTTGTGTGCACTCTATTTTGAGTACAATTCAGTTACACCTTGTTCCAAAATAAAGTGTTTGCTGTTTGAATAAGTGAAGGTACTACATCATCTTTACTATTGCATTTCTATGCCAAACTCAGACACTTTTCAGAAAGCCTTGTAATTCGCCTCTGAGAACGTAATTTTTACTTGATCTTTAAAGCTCTGTCCTTCCATGGTAATTCACCAAACTGGACACAGATTTAATGAAACACAGAACAGCAAGAGCCCCATGTCTTCTCTTCCACTCAGTCATAGCGTTCACACACAAATTTTCCAGAATCAGAAACTTGAGTTTAAGGTCTAAAGGAAACAGTTTAAAATCCTACTTGAAGAGCAGAGCTGCTGGCTCTCAACACGTGCTGGTCAGCAGTTACAGCAGAGCTGTCATCTCCGTTGGGATCTCCTCTCTCTGAGATCTCCTACTGCTCTTAGCCAAAGGAGAAACTGCAGAATGCTTAAGAAATGTAGGCCAGACAGGAAAAACATGGGGAAGGAGGGCATGACACACCTACACAAGTCCCATGAGGCACTTTGGTTCCTCCTCATTAGGCAGGCACTGATTAGGTTCAGACAGATCCATAATGAAATGCTTCTCGATTTGCTTCAATGAATTGTTTTGTTTCATGTGATTTGACCCAAGATGCAATATATTGTTTACATCTCATCAAAAGGAAAACAAAGGAATTTTAGTTTTACCCTGGCGTGGCCACACTTTCCACTGGACGAAAGAGGAAGTTTAAAAAATTCTGGTAATAATTATTTCAATATTATCATATAATGCATAACAATTTAAGGTTAAAAGCACATTCAGGATACCAGTGCTTAAAAACCAGTGATGAAGATAGAGCTTCATGTGTAAGACTACTCCATCATTCGCCCAAACTAGTTGACATTTTTCACACTATTCAATTTAGACACACAAATCCCAATTTTGCTGGAGAAGAGAGTAAGGATCCAGTCCTGTTTTCAACTCAGATTTTTATCTAAGTTTTATATTTGATATTCTTTTAAATCCCAGATCTTAAAATCATGTAACTACAACAGAATGCCATATCTTGCTTCTAATTTAAAAAAGTTCAATCACAAGGAAAAATCTTGAGAATGTGAACCATTATGTTTAAAATAATTTTAACATTCTGATCTTGATTTTTAGATCAGTTATGACCTTTATATGAAGCAGTTATCACTGACAATATTACTGCACAATGAAGAAAAACTTTAAAAAAAAATTGTTATAATAAGCATAGCATCTTTTAGCTTACTCTGATGAAGAGGTTGTAAAGAACTCCAGTCAAAAAGAAGCTTTATGAAGTACTGACAATAGAGAAAGTCCTCTTTTTTTTGATATATACATGCATGATATCTATATTTAAATAAAATTCTCCAGCCTCCTTTATGCTGTGACAGTTATTGATTTGTTTTCTTCCTTTCTTTGAGATATGTCTGAAATAAAGCAGGCATTTCCTGGCTTCACTTCCCATTACTTCCAATACTAAAAAACCCTGTTAATCTATTGAGCCATTTCATGAACCATCTTCATTGAAATAAATAATTTTTATTGCCATTTTAAAAGAGGTTCTTAAGACAAAGAAAAGTGCTTTATTTCTTAACCGAATTAGAATATACCTTCCATTTACCTGTCTTAATATAGTAAAAAGAAGTGACCTTCTGTTCTATGCAAAACACATCTGTGCAGAAATGTAAAGATTATTCCACTGGACACCTGAACCCACCTGAGAGCTCCATTCTCTTGACCTCTGGGCTAGTAAATCTATACAGGGTGCCTACGTGTCTCATACTATTAGTATAAGCCACTATAACTGTATATTTTCCTGTTGAAATAAACACTCTGAGCTGTACTTAAAAGTTGGAGCTATATTCTGTGCTTATCAGATTTAAATTCAAAGTGCATGCAAAGAACTCGACAGGTTGGGAACTTGTAAGATCTGCAGAATTTGAAAATGCAATGCTTTGACAGACAGAATTCATCTTAATACTCTTTGCAGATACTGTTTCTTATCAGAAAAACAAACATGAAAAACCTCTCGAACTAGAGTTTTCCGAATATGTGACCCCCAGCATGCACACTGACAACATAAACCATGTGAGAGACATAGCAGTCCAACAGCTGTAAGCCAAGTGATCATTTACTTCTCACAGAAAATATTTTGCACATTTACCAGGCACACCACCCCTTGCCAAATTCACACAGGTAGCATTTCTTCAGTAGTAAGGTTTTTTTAGAACTAAAGTATTAAAATCTGTTTCATCCAAACAGAGCTCCCCTTCCTCTGGACGTGGTAATAAGTAGATCTCTGAAGGAAACCACCAACAATAACTTATACATAATCTCTGCCCTGAGACGAGAGATGAGAAACTAATCTGAGATTCAAAAGCATCGACAAGGGGAACTTGTCCCACACAAGAAAAAAGATTAATGAGTGGAGATTGCACACCTTGCAAAGCATCTACCCCTGACAATTATGCTTCCTTTGAAGGTTGTACTGACTCTTCGTGTGCTATGTATGCAAAAATCAGAAGTCAAAATTTCTGGTATTGAAATGGCTTTACAAGTGCTGTAGAAATCATGCACTAATCTAAATGTTGCTGATATTTAGGGAGAAGCAACTGCCCCTTCTAAAGGATGATTGTCTTGTAAATTAAGACCAACAGAGCCAGGAATTTATTCTGAGAAGATAAGATCCAAATAGCTGACTGTTTAATGAGGCTTAGGCAAGCAATAAAGAAAGCATTAAAAGGAGTTGTAGCTTTCCTTTTTGACAAAGCTCAGAATTATGACACCAGAAGTAGACATACTCCTTTTGAAAGTCAAAATACTCTAGATCTTAAAGGTATGAGATTTCCTAATCTTATGCTTTCTAAAGTAAGCTGCCCAAAGGGAATAGGTGTTTCTAGTTCTGTTCCCTTTCAGCAGAATTCTGACACATGTACCGTGTGGTGATGTTAATGAATCTGCCTTTTTTTTCCAGAGCTCTGCTTCTCTTTAATCAACTAATGTTATTAAGACCAACAAAAATTTGCTCCTTTTATACACTTGGCTATAGCTTAGTTCTCAGACATTCATTTTCACAGAGTGCATCGTATTAACCTGCCATACTTGATGAGACCAAATTTCCACAAGCTTCAAAGGAAAAAAATTAAATAATGACAATACTTTGGGGTCCAGTAAAGTAACTGGCTAACATTATATCTCATATTAGCACTGAGCAGAAGAACTGCTGGCAGTATGGTTACTCATCTTCGTATTTTCCCATTAACATCTACCATATGCCTACAGTATCTATTTAACACAAAACTGTAATTATTTTACCTAATTAACTGATACATTAAATCAAAGGCCGACTCTGCAAAGTAAGTTAAACCACACCAATTATGGCTCGTGATGCGTATTTTCAGTCTTACAATTGTCAATGGAGTTTCTCTGACTATGATTAATGCAAACTGATTAACTTCCTTTTTATAGCTTTAATCTTCCTAAAATGTGTAAATATATTCTATTATTAGCAGAAGGTCTTGAAATTACAGCTGAGAGAATTCATTTTTTTTTTTTACTGAATGCAGTTACCATCAGCTCAACCCCACAAGTGCTTTATAACCCCCCCAAACCATCCATGTGATGACAAAAAAAAAAAAAGCAGAAACAAACCCCTAAAAAGTTTCTATTTGTCTTCTATTTTTCAAGCTTACCTTACAGCTTACAGAAAAATACTAAACCACAGAGTCTTTCCATGACCTGCAGTTTTAATGTTTGCCCAGCACTATAAATAAAATGGTTATTATTCCAAAGAACCCCTTCTGGATTTACAGTCTCATTGCAAATGGTTAATGTCCCTTTGACCTCTCTAAATGCACATTTCATCAACTGACCTCTCCTTAATGGGCTATTTTGATGCAAAATGCACACATATGTGCAGTGATTAATCACAAGGTGTATGAAGAAAACATTTTAACTTTATCAGTTACTTCCTTGCTCAGTCGCATATCACACTGAGTGGTTTTATTCTCCCTGACAGTATTTCTTCTTTGCTCTCCAAGTCTTAAACAAAGCGACCGGTTTAAAAGAGCACATTCCCAGTTCTGTTAGAGTTTCATTAATTTTCAGCATTATCATCAGTATAGTTGGTTTCCTTTTGCTTGCCTATCATCTTTGGTACTCATTTTCTCCATCATCTTATCAGCATGTCTGTTAGAGGGTAGGGGGAAGTTTAAGAATTCATACAGAAGAAATTGTCATACAAGAGATAAAAGCTTATTTCAGCCTCCCACAAACTCAGTGCCAAGTTCCAGCTTTCCTTCCATTGATGAGTTAGCAAAATCTTGGGCATTACTAACTAAAAAGAATAGTGGTGGTCTTCCATGCATTCAGCCTTAGTGTATCTGTACCAATTGCTTTGGTAAAACACAGGTGAGGACTTCATTTTGCTACTATGCCTCTGTGTATGTTCCGTAAAAGTACAGTGTGTAAATGGCAAGAACTCTCCCTGGACCTCTTCTAAAGTAGAGCTAATCCACAAATCAAAAGCTACTCTGTCCTAAACTGCATCTATGCTGTAATTACTGTATCACTTTTACAGCCAGTCCGAGATGAAACTGAAATGAGAGATGACTAGAAAAAAAGAAAATATTAGTCTATGCCACTTGCTGGCTTATTTAAATTGAAATGTCACATGAAATAATTTAGTTTTGACAGTGTTTAACAGATTCAAAGCAACATTTCCAGATTCACATGCCAAGCCATGTTTCTGTGGGAAAGCTTTTTCCCTTCCTCTTGCTATCTTCCTTGTTTAGCTCCTGGCAGCTCACCTGGTGGGCTGAAAGCCTGTGGATGACCTGGAAGACTAAACAGGAGCTCCTGACATCGACAGCTCCTAGGCAGGCTGCCAGGCGAGCAGCTTCAAACCAAAACATCATTTTCTTTCCCAGAGAGTTTCAAAACACTTGGGGATCTCAAAGAAAATACATTTGGAAACACAGTCTTCCACAAAACAGAATTACTTTTCTCCAGGCACCTCTGCCTCATATCTTTTTTTTTATTATAATAAGGAATCATTAAATATTTCAAAACTACTGAGTTTGCTCTTTCCCATTCAATGCGCTTTAAGTTCAAAGAGGTACCACAACAAATTCACATTTGAAATGTTGTCCTTGTAAAGGAGAACATATTTGTCTGAGATTACAAACCAGTAGTTATTTTACTTTGTTGTGGCATGTGCTTAATAAATATGAATAACATATTAACTAAATTGCAGGTTTCTCCAGAGACACCGTGAGGCATACTAAATATATGCCAATTCAGAAGGTAGTCACTGTTTTTGCAGGTGTAGAGAAGACTACTACAGCAGTTACTAGGCTATATTTGCCTCTCAGAACATAGCAAATTAGAAATAAATATGCTGAAATGAGTAGAGGTAACCAACAGAAACATGTAATTAAAAAAAAGTAGCTGGTTGAAAGGTTCAAAATTAAGTGTTTTAAAGAAAACAGTGTATGTCTAAATATTTGACAGCTAGAGGCCTTGGATCAACTTCTCATTTAAAATATGTTTCACTAATAAAGTTTTGTATAATTCCTTTTCAATTCTTGCCAGGTTAAGTTAAAGCACAATTACCCTAAGAGATATGCAGGTGTGATCAATAAGAGAATCACTGCTCAGCAGCATTGAACAACCTGAACAATTATGTCAAGCCCAACAGGCAAATGACTCATCTCCCAGTGCTAAGTGTTCTGCAAAGTACCAAGCACAAGTCCATTGTTCATGTAGTACAGAAATTACTCCAAAACTAGGAAATTTCCAACCATTCACCCGAAGAGAAGTCCAAGAAGAAACTCTACATTGCACCAATACCATACAAGCCCTGGAATGCCTAACCCATTTTCCTCTAAAACTGAGCTAAGCTCATCACTCAACAAAGCAAATATCATAGGTTCCACGACATTCCTTCAAAAGAATCTGCAACTCTCTAGTCTTAGAATTCTAAGCCTTTTTAAATACATAAGGAGCTCTCACAGTGCTGGTATTTGGGCCAGAATTTCAAAGTAGTTTAGCTCTTATTTTAGCCCCTAAATAAATTGGCAGATTATCAGGTAGGCTCGGGTTGTTGTCATCAAGCATTTTCAGAGTGAGAAGGAGACAGAGCACAGATGTTTTGAACACAGTTTGAACATTCTTTAATTTTCTCTCCAGAGAATGTTGGAATTCTGATTCCAATCCTAGGTGCCATTTAATTAAATCATCAAGCATTAGGGTCCTAAAAAATCTCACACTCAAGAGAAACAATGTCAACAACTCAACACTTACAGTTAATGGGACAGAGACCACGCTAAGCGGACCTTATCTGGTTATATTACAGCAGCTACCCTAGGCCTGTGCATTAAGATCTTGCCTATAATGCACCTTTCTTACTTCAAGGCTTGTGCTTTGGTAGGAATCCCTCTATTTGGGCCATACAGTACAGCCATCTACTGCACTGCGTGCATCAGGCCAAGTTCTGCAGCCTCAGAAAGTGGTTTTATACTTTCCCAAGTTTGTCACACAGTGCAAGGGATCTGGTTTGAGGGGATCCCTCCACCCATAAGCATAGAAAAAACAGCAGAAAATGTTTAAAATGCTAATAGAAATTCTGACCAACAGCAACTGCCAACAATTTATGGTATGGCACGTGATTCAACATTAAAGTTACTCTTAATTAAAAAAAATAAGGTATAGCAGCGTGACAAGAAAACACTGAACAGTGAAATCCTTTGTATTTGCACAATAAGTTGTTAAAACAGGAGAGGGGCCAAGATGAGGGGAATAGGGAATTATGTGATGCAGGTTGCTAAAGAATTGGACATTAGAATAAGAAACTAAAATGCCATAATCTCCCTATATTGTACACTCCCGTGCTTTATAGTTATAGACTGACCAAGTGGTCTTTTATTGCCAAATTAGATTCTTTGAGTTTGGGGTTTCTCCCCAGGCTTGGTGGTTTTCCAGCTGCTGACATGCTTTGCAGTGAGAGGTGGCATAGAGAGGGCATTTCTTTGTCCCCAGTTCAATTCATAAGACATGTGCTAGAGGACTTTTTCAGGTCATGATATATCTCTCTGATTCAATGGCAACTGACAGCTTCCACAAGGAGAATTGTAGGAATGGTTTTCTGTCTTTCTAGAGCAAACCATTCCTGAACAGTGCTTTTCATCAGCTATTTTATTAACAGATGGCTACAGTTTATATAATGGGACTCAGGGCCACAGAGGGGAGGAATAAGTTGACAAGCATTACTGATGAAAAACCAAACTTGTTTCCCTTTCAACAATTTAATTCAAATTGTTCTAAATCTTTTCTCTCTAGAAACAGCTATAACTGATAATGAAATACACTTTGATCATACTTAAGTTAAAATATGCATTGTCAAGTAGCCTAGAGACTACACTTGCTCACATTCAAAAATTGTATTAAACTAATGATTGCTCATTACAGAAATAATCATGTAAAGGTATAAACAAACAGAACTGTGCAGGCATAACAACACAGTAGTATTTTAATATTTTATTAAATGCAAATTGCATGGATACAAACATAGCAACCCTTATTTCTATACCATTGTTCTGTAATTTTGGTACTAAATATACTCCAAATAGTGTTGTTCCAATGAAGCTCATTTACAAAATGTTGGCCATTTCACCAGCTTGCTGCTGCTTTTAGTTTCTCAATTACTCCTTATTGGAAGAATTAAAAATGCGCCTTAATTAAAACTTTCAAATTTGATACCATGAGTTTGCTTAGTTCTAACTGGTTTTAATTTAAAATAATCTCATTTGAAACTTAACTTTTTATCAGATAATACATCAATGTACAAGATGTACCTGAAGGATGTCTTGGGTTCTCAGATTTTGGTTGGATTAGACAGAAAAGTATTTCAAGAGCCCTATTCTAGAAAGCCTAGAGATCAATTGTACAGTTTTAGAGACCTAAAGCAACAGCACCAGGGATCCTCATCACCCGTGCAGAGAGATGTTGGGAAATGTGCAGAATATCGAGAACTACTGAGAAAACTCATTTGCCCAAATCCTCAGTTTCTCCTTGCAGTGTTAACCATAAAGTCCTCCGCCCAGAAAAGTCTTCAAGATTTTCTGAAATGATTAGTGACAAATGATTTGTGGGAAGCCAAATTGCTCCAGCTTACTGATTCAGTTATAATTAGAAATTGTCAAGTGTAGCCTCTGGACAGTTCACTTGTTCCTCAGCTAAAGGTTTTGTAAGAAGCTGCAGAGCTGTAGTGTGTCTTCCCCAAGCCATGATGGTGACATCATCACGTACTGACTCCATTAGAATTTAATTAATGATTGACTTCCCTTCATACATCAGCCTGTGAAAATGGAACTCCAAAACATCCCCTTTAAGATTATAACCTCACAGCTCGATTTTCAAAGCTCACAGATTTTTTAAAAATCAATATACCTTGCAAAGCAGCATAAGTTTATTACCTCGAGAGAAGAATCCAGAATAGCAACCTTTAGAAATCAGACATGAGTCAAGTATTAGCCCATGAGTCAGCAAATCAGATACTGAAAGTGATGCATTTTCTAAAGCAGAGCTCTGGAGAAGGTAGTGTGTGATCCTGCACAGGCTTTGAACACACTCAGCTTTCACTGCCTTAAAGAAGAATCTTTGCTAAAGAAGATTTAAAGTAATATACTCTAATAAACACAATGCTAAAGAACTGAGTCCCTCAGCAGTCCAGAAAGGAATATTGTAACTCCTGAAGACCTTAAAACTCATTTAAATGGTCAAAGTGAGGTAGGAGGCCCTGAAGCTCTAATCAGATGTATTAAAACTGAAAGAAAATGTCAGACATGGGAAATGATTGTAATTAAAATTTTAACACATACAAACACAACAACTTCAACATTACTAGATCGAAATCAAACAGCAGTATTTGGTGTTAAGGGACTGAATAATAAGCCACCCTCTAATCACCCCCATCTGTTCTTGTAAGTGCATACTTTGCAAAGTGTTATATTAATTCCAGGCTTCAGAGAGTTAAGTATCCCACAGAGGATGCAAGACTTGCTGGCCTTAAACCAAAAGTAAAAGACTTTACTTTAATAAACAAACAAATTTATTAAAACAATCAGGGTAGCTTTTCTAAAATCTGTTTTTTACAAGTTTGACTTAATTTCATCAGCTCTCAGAAATAAAAATCATTGCTATTATCAAAATAAGGAACTCAAAGTAGCAGTTGAAACTTATCTTCTTGAAGCTTATCTGCTGCATTAACTTCTAAGTGCACAACAGCTGCTACTTGTGACTTATTTCCTAGATCAAAATGTTTCCCAGTTCCTCTGTAATAGGCTGGCAACTTTAGGGTCAAGTTGTTTTTCATTTTCTCTTATTATCATATTTCTGTCACAATCTTTAAAGCTCTCCCACATAACAGGTTTAAAGTCCTTTCTTGGCATCCCTTTGGAAGTACAGATCCAGGAGCAGCAGGTATCAGCCAATGGAGTTGTATTTTGCAGTTGGATTATGGAAAGCTCAAGGCACAACAGGGTGCACCTTTCTCCGTTTATTTATTTATCCCCTCCCACTGCTATGTATGCTGCTCCCACTTGGCTCATGAGGACAGAATATTCCATTTTCTCAGTCCTAATGCTCCGTTTTCCCACAGAGGCACAAGACACTCTTGGGTTTGTATGAGCAAGTATTTTTTCTTAATTAAATTGTAAAATGTACATGTGGTATAAGAACTGAGAAAAAGAGAAGTTAAAATGTAGAGAATTTGCTACATGAACATATTTGTCATAGAAATTTCTTTGGTCATTTCCAAGTTCCAGCCTCGAATTCTCCTGATAGAGCCATCTCTTTGCCATGTCAACACATCTATCAGCTTTCCACAGATCTGATGGATCTTCATCCTATTCTGTACCGCTTAAGGAAACCTTGCTGGGAAGAAAATGTTTGCTTTGGAGTCAGGTTTAGTCTTGCAACCTCCTAGTGCTTTCCTCTTTACATTTGATTCAAAGAGCAGTCAACAAAAACCACCAGCGTTGCTCGACTTTAATGACTCTTTACTACTGAATAGTGGAAATAAAAAAATCCCTTGCTTTTATTACAGCCTCAGATCCCACCCAGGCTGTTTTACACGATCTGCCAACACCAGTAGGGTTATGTGATAATTCTTCAATCTCACAACTTTGTGAATTTCTTTTATTAAGCAACGACTTTTCTGATAGTATCTGTCAGCCAAACTCCTTGATTTCCACAGGACTGCACTTGACAGATTGCCACATACCTACTACTTCAGACCAAGTAAGAAAAATGTCTTTTCAGTGCTGGCATCCAGTCTCCTTTTCTGACTGAGAACAGAATGAGCACTTTTAGCTGTAGTTGATATCCCTGGCCAAGTGTCATCAATCCACTGAAACGGAAGTTTCTTTCAAGTCTTCTGGATGTTTAAGGAACAGAAAGAAATTTTCCTATTATCTTCCTCTTTCCCCTCAACAGTCTCAACTTTGAGGCAATAAACAGCACTGAAATATATCTTTGAACCAAGGAGGTTCAAAGTTTTTTTTGCCTTTTTTTTTAAATCACAACCACAGTCGTTAGCAACTCCATGATTAAGTAGCAGAAAGTTTTTCAAGTTACAAGAAGGCATTTGAATACTGCTAAAGCTTTACATATGCTATTTCCCTTTTTTGACAAAATCCACAGTGGGGGGAAAAAAACACCTTTTAAGCTTACTTTGCAGTCTATCTAGACTCAAAATCCACTTTTTTTTGTCCTAACAAATTACAACCTTGTTTCAGGAACATCTTTATATTTTTCTGGAAGCACTGCTTGCAGAGATAGATAAGATCCCGATGCTTTGATTTGGATTTGGTAGATCTCAACAGTTTGGATACAGAGTATGACTCATTTATATTTCCACTATGCTTTACATAAGCACTAACTGTATAATCTTCAAAATAAGCCAGAGACGATGATCTGTTCTGCAACAATACAGCCCAGGGTTTTCAACAGAAATAGTACTAGCTCTCATGAAGTTTGCAAGTTTTGCCGAACATCCATGAGTATTTGAATCTTATGGGAACCCAAAGAAAATATTGTGAGTGAATATCCACCCATAATTCACATGCATATTATTCCCCTCAGATGCAGAATTCTAAAAATTGAATGGTGATCAAAAGACTCAGAAATAGGTACCGGGATAGAACAGGAAATTCAAATTCAAATATAGGCTGGGTGGAGAATGGATTTAGAACAGCCCAGAGATGAAACACTTGGGGATTCTAGCAGCTGAGAGGCTGGACAGGAGTCAATAATGAGTTCTCAGTCCAGAAAGTCCAACTGTGTCCTGGGCTGCGTCAAAACCAGCAGGTCCAGGGAGAGGATTCTGCCCCTCTACTCTGTTCTCATGAGACACCACCTGCAGTCCAGCATCCAGCTCTGGGGTCCTCGGCTCAGGAAGGACAGGAACCTGCTGGAACAACTCCAGAGGAGGCCACCAAGATGCTCAGGGTGCTGGAGCACCTCTGCTATGGAGACAGGCTGAGAGATGTGGTTTTACAGCCTGGAGAAGAAAATACTCTAGGAAGACCCTCAGAGCACCTTCCAGTACCTAAAGTGGCTCCAGGAGAGCTGGTGAGGGACATTTCACAAGAGCATGGAGCAATAGCCAAAAGGGAATGACTTTAAATTGAAAAAAGGTAGGTTTATATTAGATATGAGGAAGAAATTCCTTACTCTGAGGGTGGAAAGGCCCTGGCACAGGTTGTCCAGAGAAGCTGTGGCTGCCCCAACCCTGGAAGTGTCCAAGGCCAGGTTGAATGAGGCTCTGAGCACCCTGGGATAGTAGAAGGAGTCCTTGTGGGTGCCAGAGGTGTGGTTACTAGGTGATCTTTAGGCTCCCTTCCAACCCAAACTATTCTATGATTCTATTGCAGTAGCAGTTTAATGGCATATTTATTTAATGAGACACACAACACTGCTGCCTTAACCCATCCACTGGGGTCAACACCGCTCCCGGTCCCCGGCAGGGCTTCACCACGTCACCCTGCAGTGCAGATCCCTGTCCTTGTGATTCACTTGTTTCCTCCAGCCTATTTTCATTGTTATGTTAATCTCGTGCTCTGAAATGCAATCTTTATGCAAATTTCAAGCAAAATTCCATGTTTGTTTTTCTTCTTTAAGAAAACTGCAGTAGGTAGTCGAAGTGCTTGGGAGACACCTGAAGGTAATCAGGCTCTCTGGAAAAGGCTATGGATACTTGGAAAAAGTAAATTAAGAAACCAAAGACAACATAAAATTGCTAGAAATTAAGGCCTCTTCTATTATGAGAAACACATTAATGAACAGTTCTGAGTTCAGTATTGGTACTAACTCTAGCTTCTAATATAAACCTATAACCATGGAGTAACAGGGAGCACTTTACAGTCATGACACACTCCAAATGAAACTGCCTTGGACTCTCAGAAGTCCCATATAGTAATTCCAAAGCCAAATCTCTGAAATTCTGAGAAAGCCCAGAGATAAACAATAAAGTTATTGAAAATATTCTTGAATAATAGAACATTTTCTCCATTAATATATGTATTATTCAGCCATTTCATTGTGATCTCCATGTCCTGATCCTCCTTTAAAAAACATTTGGTCATTAGAAACTAGTTTGCCTGGCCACCACTATTAACTCACTACCTGTGACAAAGAAAACCAGCAAAACACATGCTAATTTTGTTTTTGGAAGGAGGAAACAGAAAACTTATCATTTTTATACAGGGCAAACATTCAAGTAGAGAAGAAATAACTTTTCCAGCACTAGTCTGTTGTCAAGCTACAGAAATCTTGAACTAATGACAAATTTCAACCTAATTAAGAAACTACTCGCACTCTTTGAAGCTGCAGACAATTGTTTCAAATGAAATGGGAATGAGCTATATAATAGTCACCATTTCTACACCCAACATCTGCTTCAAAGCCTTCATTTCTTATTATTTATACAAGAGGAGAATAAAATACTCACTGTCTCAACAAATAACATCTGCTGCAAGTTTCTTAGTACACAAAGCTATTGTGGAAACTTTCAGCAATTCATTCAGATGGGACAGTTGAACAGGCAGTGAGAATGGGCTGTTCTACTCCAAAAGAAACATTTCAGTAGTACAATATTCTGTAAATCAGAGATTACAGACTTCTTATGCTACTTGTGGGAACTAAGGCTGTCATACTGATTCTAATCAATATCTCCTTTATTTTCTTAACCTATGATATAGAAAGTCCATTATAAAACTGGAGTGCAGACACCATGTTTTAGGCTGCCACAGCCCATCATCTTTTGGTGTTTTATTTACTATTCAATGCCATGGTGGAACTCTGTACTGCAGACAATAATCTCAAACAACCTCTACTAGAGAGAGGTATATAATTCATAACAACAATACATGAAAAAAAATTAGGTACAGATTTGCTAATTATGACAAGGTGAGTTGATTCATGGCAACTTGGACACAAAAAATCTATGCACAGCTTAGTATGACTCTTGTCTTTCTAACTGTCAAGATGAAGAACAGCCTTTCTGTAAAATGCTCTGGACACGAAGTATGGAAATTTGATAAAACTCAAAACGTATCAGTTTTATGGCTTATACATCCCCTTTTCCAAGGGTCCTGATTTGTATCCCACATATATCACTGATATTATTTCCCTCCTCTTGATTTTTATCTGGCTGAAGTGATGTAACTAGAAGAGATTGCATTAGCTGTGCTGGCATCTCTGAGCAGGAACCAAACATTTCCATAGCAACTTAATACTGCTACACTGCCTTGGTAACCAATTTAAGATAATTATTTATGGTGTTTACCTGCACTAATGTTCTAGGGCTGAATATTTTAGGAGACTATAATTCTTAAATATATTTGCTACTTTCATGAATAAATCAATTTATGAATAGGCACATTTTTATAGTTTTGTGTAATATCTAATAAAACTCCTTCCCAGATACACATTTCAGTGTCTTCAGTCTGTAAGTGTCCTCAAACTGACTAAAACCATCAAGAAAACAAAACCAAGCTGTCAAGCAGGACAGGTTTGTAAAGAGTAGAGGAAAAAAAGATAAATCATTTTTGTTAATGACCAAGATTTAAAGGAATTTAAAAATAATTTTATTTTCACACAATGCTTCAGTTTGAGATTATTTTCCGTGCTCAAAAATCTGTTTCAAAAATCTTGAGACTCTGATTCAATTCCTCTTAACTGCATATAAGCCATATCTAACTTTTAATCAGAGGTAATAAATCAATCAATGCAGTAGATTCAACTGTTTTGAACCTCAAACCTGTTTTTCTAGTGGCTGCATTCAAGACAACTTCAAGCTGTGTGCTACCACTTATTACCATACCACAGATTAAACTGTAAATAGAAATTACAGGCACTTCATCTTCATATTCCATGATAGCAGTTGTTTGGATTTTTTATTTTAAAAATACTTTCCTCTTAATAAATTACAGTAAGCAGAAAATTGTTAGACCTTATTTAACTTCAAGTATTCTGCTTCTTTGTGTTTGAATTGTAAGTGCACTAAGAAAAAAACACAATAACAAAAAGAAAACAATGAACAAACCAAAGGTATGAGATGCACAAGGCAATTTAATACATTATGTGACTGCAAGAGCAGGAACTGCACTAATAAGCACTTCCAAGGCTATTAAAAATAGTTTTAAAAAAACCCTTTTTGTCATAAAAATGTAGAATGGTTAGGGTTGGAAGGGAACTTAATTATCTAGGTCCAATCACCCTGCTATGGCCTGGGATGCAACTCACTAGTTCAAGTTGCTTGGGGCCCATCTGAGCTGGTCTTGAACATGTCCAGAAATGAGGCATCTAGCTTTCTGATAAGGCAGAAAGTGTTCTATTGAGTTAGTTTTAAGGTTACAAAAATTTAGTATGAAATTTAACTGCTATAAACTAGTAGTTGGACAGGTCTCGTTTTTCTTATAGTTCAGTGTTATCCACATTAAAGTACTTGGGAGACAGCGAGCACATATGTTCATAACTGCAGACATTCAGTGTCTTAGAAAGTGCCAGAAAAGCACCACTGTGCCAAGACAGCAATCACTTAATGACATCGATTTCTTGTAAAACATTCCACACTAGGGAAACAGCAGATATTTTTTTCACTGTCTATTGAAAGCAGGGAACAGAGGTCTCAGAAAGAGTAGTGAAAGCAAAAGAATTTGATACCTAAAGTTCTAGTCTAAAGATACATTGTAGACATTGTAATTGTGTGGTCCTTTTTGTGTGAACAAAGCCTGAGGCACCAGTTCAATACAAGGATATCCAGCAATAAGCAACGTGGCAGCTTTTCAACTTCTGAAAGAGCAGATTCAAAGTTTGATGGCAAGCTCTCTGAAAGCTAGCTGCCTAGCAGAGCTCTCTGAAATAAGAGAGAGGAATGCTGGAAAGAGGAGTCTTCTTTAAGCTGGTCCCTGGAAGTGCCTGCAGTGGCAGGAGGCTGGCAGAAGGGTAGACAGAAACATGTGAGGAACAGACAGACATGGAGTGAAAGATAAAGCAGGAACATAACAGTGCAAAGTCTCGAAGGGAGGAATCAGGAATATGATTTAAGGATGAATGAAGAATTTCTGATAAATGGTTTAATCCGAAACTCATGGAGGACAATGCAAAGACTTTGAAAATGGTTTGATATGAGGCTTGTAATCTTAAATGACTGCATTCAGAATCACTGCTTGACCAGCATATCAAAACCAAGCGAGCACTTCTTAAAAAGTGACTTCATAAAACCACTTCTGAGACGAAGATGCCACGGCTGCTTTGAAGATACAGTCATTAAAGGATGAAACATGTGAACAGTCAGTACGACTTCTCTGAAGTTTAACTATAATCTCCTTATTATTTCTTACTGAGTTTTTGAAATCTTCTCTGTTGAAAACAGAAAGCAAAAGTGAGGCAAACAGCTTAATCTAGAAATTACCTGCAGACTAACTTTAGTCTCAGCTCTTTTTTGTGTGTGTGTATGGGCATGATCATGCCCAATTCTAACAGCATTTAAGCTTTTTACTGTTGCATTTACCTGAACAAACAGTGAAATGCAGTGTAATTTTCCTACCTTACATTAGCTATTTGTTACCTCTGCTTGTCACACAGTGAAAAAGGCACATTTACTTTTGAAATTTCATTGTTCAGTTAAGAACAGTTAGATGTTCCTGTAAGGCAAAAATTCCTCTATCACAGGCTAAATTTTGTTTAAAAAAATATCTTTTTTGAAGCAAAGTGATGTTTTTGTGATTAAGAAAAAAGTCAATGACACTAACATAAAAAAGTTTGGTGTGAGTCAATTCCGAAGCAACCTCAAATATGTACATAAGTCCGTTCAAATACATTCATGTATGATGACTTGATGTAGATATTAGATGCTGAATGAGGCATTCTTGTCCCAGTGCAGAAAGTTCATCCTTGTTTCTATGGAAGGGTTCTGAACAGAAGCCAGGATGAAAAGTGATGTGCTTGTATTAACAACTGACATTCAATTTTGGCGATCTCTGTTCTCCCCATAAGAGCCTAAAAAGATATAGGCTATGTGCTCTAAAGTACAGCCAATGTCCTGCAGTGTTTTTGGGTTTTTTTACTTTGATTTTGAATAATTGTGTAAAACAAGACTGCAATGTTTGAGGAATGACAAATAAAAAATACAGGTTAAGAGTATGAGGCACCAGTAGAGACACGATATTTGTAGAAGAGTTATCCACCTTGGATATATGGAAGACAAGAAAATAACAGCACGGTTCTCAGAGATGTTTTGCTTGGCTATAGACTGGACAGTCCAGACCAAGATCATTTCCAAGGGGACACATTTTATACTGTCTCACTGTGCTTTACTCTGCAAATGAATACAATCCAATCACTGAGTGGTTCCAGGAATGATGCCAACCTTTTATGAAGAAGTGTATCAGTCAATCATCCAGTCCCACAGAATGGGCACTCATTTTACGTATTTCATGACCTAATAGGAGCCAGATTGTTCATGTATTTACCAGTCCAAATAGAAGTCAATGCCTGGGAGTAAAAAGAAATAAAAGGCCCCAAATAGATGTCAGTGAAAAGTTATTAAGCAGAGCAGGAAATTCAAGGCATGACCCAGCTAAAATTAAGTTTTAATCTTTCAAATATTTCTTTGTACAAATAACTGTGGTGAAGTTTGGGGTCTTTTGGGTGTTTTTATTAGTTTGCTTTATGGTTTTCTTTGGTTTTGTCTTTTCTGTGAGCTTCTTTTTGTTTGTTTGGGTTTTTTTTTTAATGCAGGAATTATGGAATAATGTTTGTTCTTTCTTTGTATAGAACAGGCTACAAAGATCTACATTCTTTCTCCTGATGCTTCCAAGATTTCTTTGCTTTGATATCACTTCCAAAATTATGCTTTGCTAGTCAGAGAAGAATTGCCTGTGCAAGTACTAAACACTCCTAAAACATGTTAAATGCTTTGGTAAATGGTTTGATGGAACCACAGCCCTGATCAAGTAGATCAAAGCTTGTGAGCCCTAAAGGCAGCAAAGCTCCACCTACATTTGTGATACATCAACACAAGCAGAATTAGCAGCATGGAATATAATGGGAAGAAACAGAATTGAAACTACTCAAGCTCAAGTTTTGGAACAGATGTAAGAAAATACCTACAAGCCTTGCTCAGAGCCTCATATAGTAAAAAAAATGTTTAGCACAAAAAAATGACGAGTCCAAAACAAGTCACACACATCAGTACAGATTCAGCTGGAATCATCAGGTGTCAAATTAGTACTTCATTCCTCTTAATTTAAAACACTTAAGATTCTCCCTTGTATAGTAAAAGCTATAATGGTCATCTATAGAAAGGCTGTCTTTCAACTTTCTGCCAGAAATCATTACTGAAGTGAAGAAAGGGGGACACCTAGGGTCGTGTTTAATGAAGGACAGCAACCAGAAAAGGTCGTTCTGTTGAATATTGGAAATTCCCCATAAAAACCATACAACTCATGAAAGGATTGCCTATAGCCAGTGTATGTGTACTGTCTGGATATTAATTACTACTTCTTTCATCTAATCATGGATACAAAATGAGTAATCCTTACGGTGATAGGTGGACAGGAGCAGCCAAAGTGAGCAGAGGACACAAAAGGTTTCTATGCAAAAATGACAGTCATCCTCCTACAAACGAAACAAAAATATTCCAACTCAGAACAAGCTTTAAAACCTTGTACTCTTATACGTCAAATTGCTGCATCTCTTGCTTCAGTAAACCCATTGTGCAAAGGACCAAAGCATTACTAAGGTAACAAAATCAAAGAGTGAAAATTCCACAAGGGAAAGCAATATATGTGTACCATCACCCCTTCCAAGATAAACATTACAATCTACATTGAACAATGATGTACTCTGAGTACAGTGTCACACTACATAAACAAGTGCTTTTCCAGTGGCAGATTCAATGATTTTGACTGAGCAACTGATTTCAGGCACATACAAGCAGAAAACAGAATAATGACGTTTGTCCAATTCTTTATGTCAAGGGTGAAAAATAGATTGATGCTTTTTCCACTCACATTTGACTAGCCAAAACTATGCGCTACTCCATGGAGCAAAGAAATCCTGCAACAAAGAAGCAAAACAAACCTCTAAAACAAAAACCCTGCATACATAAATAGCCTAAAACTCTGTCTGCTGCAGCATTTATTCTGTACAAGCTACAATATCAAACTTGAAGTGTAGGTCCATAGGCAGAAACTGAAAAGAAATAATAGCCAGCTTTTGAAGCTGATCTCACATTTCTCAGCTTTACAAGGAAAAAAAGACTCAATATTTATCATCTCCCAAACCATTAATGAGAATGTGAGAATTACTACATTTCAATAGTTTTCTTAAATTATCATCTTATTAGCCAAGAAGCATCATTATTTACACTACAGAAGCAGTTTCCCAAAATCCTTATTTGGGTCTGTGCTAAAATGCTCCATCATCACAGAATTCACATCCTGAAGAAAAACAACAGGGAAAGAGACCCACACTGCTGAATCTCCAAATCTCCTAAAAAACCATCTATGTTAAACTATTTGTTGCAACAGCCCCATTGCAAAAGAACAGGCCTACGTTTGTGCATAAAACTAACGACTTCCCTAAATATTTTCAGGGCTGAGAAAGTCATGTTCTTCTGTGTTCACAGTTTCATTGTTTTCATTAAGACCCAAGGAAAAGGACTATGGAACATGACTCAGAAGTGGAATAACAGACCCAAATTTAGAGCAAACACAAACATAAGTTCTGATTCCATCATCTAAATATTTGATCATCTTATTAGGACAAGGTAATATTGGCATTATTCAGTGTAAGCCCTCCAAGAAGACAAAGATTCTCTTGTGTCTCGATCAAAGCAAAGTTTAATGCAATTAATATTATTTATTATGCTGCAGAAGTGCTACATTTTCCTTTACCATCTTTATTTATAATTAGCAAGAAAATAAACTTTTGCAAATGCTAATTCCTTCCTTAAATGTATGTTCTGTTTCTGTAACCCTTTAGAAAATAACGCTATTGGTTTCAAAGTTATGGCTGCTAAAACCAGAAGGGCCGGAAATTCTCCTTCTTTCAGCTAAAATCTAATTGTAAAATAAGTTATTATCTGGGAAAGAAAGCTTGAGATTTCTTAGTGGCTTTTCTTTTAATTTCTCATAGTCCTGCAATAATCTCTAAACTATTGATCAAAGGGTTCACTTGGGTTAAGTGAGCTTTCCTGTCTGGCCATCCAGGTGCTATTCCTAGGATCACAGTCACCCCACCCCAGGCTGTCACTGCCAGGACCGAAGTCCCTTCGCAGCGGTGGCTCAAGTGACCTGACGGGTCCCCGTGGGTCCCCTCCACACCCCACATTCACACTCAGACCAAGTTTCCTTACCATATCCACCCCAGGTTTCCCACAGCAGGCTCTCAGACCTTTGGATCCTTTAAGTAAGTTTACTTAGGAAAGCCACATCTAGATCTCAGCCCGAGTTAGCCTTGCATTCGCCAGGCAGGTTTCACCTCATGAGCCATTGGCTGTTTTGGGAATAGTTCCTCTCCGACTCTTCTGTTGGGCGATTTGGCTTCATATGAATAAATATTAATTGCAGCAGAGACAAACAGAGTTTTTCCATAGCCCGCATGAACACTACAACCACTGAACTGTAAAATCAGAGCTTCTCTGCTGCTCTCTAGCACAATAGATATTTAACCATTCAAACAGTGAATGAAAGAAATCAAGACACAAAAGAGAAACCATCTCAGTATCCCAGTAATTAGGTCTTTGATGGAGAACAATCAGCACCTGACAGTGATGGAGATCTACAGTTTTCTCTCTTAGAGCAGCAGAACAAATCATTCAAAGCAACACCCAAACTCTGGTCATGCACCAAATACCACGGAGTACTCCGTGCTAAAGAAGGTGCCATTCCTCAGCTCCCTTCTAACCTGTATGGAAACGGACCTTTAGCTCTTGCAACACATGAACTACAAAGCAGCCAGGACAATAATCTCCTCTAAAAACTGGCTCCTAGACAGTCTATTTTAATTTCCCCGCACTGAAATTCACAAAAGCAATTGGAAAACAGCTTTCAGAAACAACTCTTGCCTTTAGTATCCTTGCAATGATGCGGAACATATTTATATTTGTGGAATTTCTTTTTCCTTCAATCTGATAAATATTTCATAATAGAATTTAAAAAGGACCAAGCTTTAAGCTCAGAATTACATGGAAGCAAAGGAATGCATCTAAAGAGTCAAAGAATGTATGGAATGACACACTCATTTATGCTTGCTTTCTTATAGCAGAGGATTCTTCATTTAGATATGAGGCATGAAAAATAGATCTTCTGCTCCTAGAGAAATTAAATGTTACTGATGCATGCATTTTTCCTGAAGTCTATTTTTGACAGACATCTATTACACTGAATCATTCTGGTTTTTATCAAGCTTTGCACAACTAAATGTTGACAATAGAAGGAATATTTTTGCTAAATATTTTTAGCCAAGACTAGACTGTGGGGGCAGAAATCACTCAGTCATTAAACGAATCCAGTTAACCTTGTACAGTTGCTCTAGTTCTTTGAAAATTATTAATATAAGAGATGAGGAAGGCTGTGTAAGTGAATAAGCCTATGTAGCAAATCTGGTTTATTATTTTGTGATAACTATCACATTACAATATGTACTGGCTGCACAGAATTAATGAAATATGAAAAGAAAATCCACATTTAACCTTGGAAAAAACCATGAAGTTCACTGACCTGTCCCTGCAGGCAACCACCAAGTTGGGATCGGCTGCTTTTCCTGCTTTCAACAGCTGGTCAAGCCTGATCTAAATTAAAGAGGAATTTGAAACACAGAGGAATTATTTATTTACAGTAAGGAATGTGAATGCTGTACCAATGCTTTCACCTAAATAGCAGCATCAACCCAGTAGTGCCAGCTACAGATTTAAATAAGTGCATTTAATGGAAAAATGTTATTTCTCTGAACCACATGTGTTGAGTTAACTATCACCTGTCTCCACATATACATTACCACTAACTGTCCACACATGAACAAAAACTGGAACTATACTTACAGCTACACACATTAATGTAATAAAGGAAAGTATGAGTCAAATAAAAGTGAAATAACTTTACTGCAGCTGCCAGAAATCTAGGTAACTCTGGCTGCCTTACAAAAAAACTGAACAAGAAAGTAATGGGTCTTGTATTTTTTCCTTGCTTTCCAGCCTGAATTTACCAAGCTTTCAAATCACAAGGAGGTTTAAATTTCAGCAGAAATCTTGAACGGTGCAAAACACAAAATTCTGAAGTCACTAAAATGCTTTGGAAGGATTTCTTCCCAATTCTGATATTAAAATATGCATTCACAATATAAATACCACATATGCAAAGATGGTAGACTGTTTAATGAAAAGGGCAACAGCTCACGGAGATGGGAAATAGATGTCTTCACAGAAAGGTTACAAAGCAAGCCATTTCCAGAGAACCGATCTATTTGCTGGAACAAATAAACAGAATTCTTATGACTGCCAGGTATTGTATTTTCATACAAGATCAGACTCCATCTAACTGGCATATTTTACACAGCCTTCTGAAATAAGATCTTTAGAACTGCAACCAAAACTCATAAGATTTTCAAGCATACTCATTGCTTGTTCTGCCCTCTGAACCGTAAAATTCCTCAGTCTTTTTGTGCTATCACAGAACTCGTGCGTTGTTCCACTCCAGTGAGACACTAACTGGAATCCAGCCTGTCACTACCAGCAAAAGCGATGGGCCACAAAAGCACTCCAATATTTAGAAATTCATTTGTCTCATTACTATTCACGAGTTCGACAAAGCAGTTAAAAAATGAAATTCAAACATTAAGTGCCGGAGAACAGTAGCCCAAACAACTTTAGCTTTCTGTGACTGGGAATTCTAATGCATACGATCCATGCAAGCATCGCCTTTGGCAGCATTACAGAGGAACTCTTTAAAAGCATTAACCGGCTTAAGAGACAAGAGACGGCAAAGAGGCAAAAGGCACTGGAAAGCAAGAGCATGTTCCTCATAAAATAGTGTCAGTTCCATCTGAAAAACAACTCTGCATGAGCTCACCCACACAGCAACTTGCACCTCAGCAAAAGGCAGCTTACATAAATAGGAATGACTACAGCTTATTCGGGCAGAGGTAATGTATATTTAGCTATGAGCATTTAAAAGTAACTCAAATTTGATTTTGCTCAGATCAACGCTTAGCATGCGAAGAACCTCGTTCAAAGCAGTATTTGAAGGAAGGAAAAATAGAGACTGTCTCTTTGCTGCCTTCCACCTGCAAAGAGCTGTACCCCATTCATGGCTCTCCCATTCACTGGCTGTAGAGTTTGTGGGCACAGTATCTGCCAGAAGATAAATCCAGAAGAAGTGCTCACATAAAAGTAGTGATGTAGAAAAACTTCTTGAAACTGGTCTTTCTCTTCCTGCACAAGATTGTTTTTGGTGTTGGATCAGTGGGGTTTAATAGGTATAAGACTCCTTCCCCCCCGAAGGTTTGTTTGGGTTTTTTCCCTCTTTCGCTGTTGTACAAATATACTGTATTCTTTTTATTTATTACTTTATTTTCTAGTGTTAACATAATATTTCTGCATAAAGGACATTTATTTTCAAAGAAAAATAGAAAAACTTACAAGTTCTCTAAATTCTTAGTTGACAGGTGGTGAGGTGGTGAGAGATCAAAACCCATTCCACACTGGCTTGCCAGAGATGGATATATGACTATTTTTGTCCAAAGACGGCAGGATGTTAAGTAACAAGAAATAGAAGGAAAACGGGCATCTTGATTTCTCTACATCCTCAGTACTTCAAGTCAGAATAAGAATGGACCTCTTGGATCATTCCCCATGGCGAGAGAAAGCACTGAAATGGAATTAAACACCTGGTAAAAAGCATGTCTCCATTGGTAGTTTCATGCATGCTTAGGTACCAGATCACTTTCTCACTCCCCAACTACTTAAACCTATTACTTGGAATGAAGCCACAAAATTGAGTGATCCAAAAGGCCCCCAAAGAGATTTTACTACAGAAGAATAGAACCACGAGTCAAACACCAACATGCTTCATACAGAAAAGTACAGAGCTGCTGAGATCAACCCTGTTGTCTAAATTCTATTATTATTATTGATTCCTAATCACTCCTTCCCTTGCAACAATTCAAGAATACTATTTAAGAAGTGTCCCTACACCAGGAAATTTTAAGAGATATCATGCTGTTAATTATTCTGATATCTTTCTTTTCCTTTGCTTCAAAAATATGAGGAATCAACATGTTTGCATATGGATTTCAAAAAACAAAGTCAACTGGCTTTCCTTGAGCGCATGAGGAAGACTAATACTTGAAAAATTATGTGAAATGGCTATCACCTTCTCAGAAGAGATGCTTATTTTTCAGCCTCAGGACTACTTTTTTTTATGAAAGGAAATTGGGTCTTGAAGCCAAATTTTGCTTCATGATTTTATAAACATGGCAGATCCTAGGCAGAATTAATGTCTTGCATTTCAGCAAGATGACGTTGGCATAATCTTCCTCTGAGATGTCAGGAATCAGGCATAGCATTTACCCTCTCCATATGGAAACTTAATTGATTTCTACTAGCTTTATATCATCATTCATAAAACTTTATCAATGCCATCCCACTCTGTACCAAAGTCAGGATTAAGAAACCCTTCAAATTTTCTTGTAGGCAGTTAAGTTAAAAACAACCAAAAAATTCATTTTAAATGTGAACTTAACATCTGAAGCAGCTACTAGTCTTTCCCTAGATAATTGTTTAATCACTTGTCTATAAATAGACACAAATAAACCAAGCTCCAGAATTTAATAAAGACAGAAGATTTTACTTATCTCAGATTCTTCCAACCCCCCACAGAACCCATTTATTTCATCGTATTTCTTTTGCACTCAATGCAACCATTAGGGAGGCAGTAGAATGGGAGGGGGGCCCTGATAGAACAGGCTTGGATCTTTTATTTTTCTTGTCCCAAACCAGTTTTATCTAATATGAGCTGGATTAATGTCCACTCCCACGTCTATTATATTTCTTTCAGATCCTTGACCTAATCATCATCAGGGACACAATTTTCTTGTTATTGTAAGACATGAACACAATTCTGCATCCACAAGAAGTTAGGAAGGTGATAATACTCAGAAGGAACTGAATCCTAAATATCTTTGATCAGCTATGCCTGTTTCAGTAAATGCATGCGGATGGGGAAACAGGAAAATTGCTAGACCAAAAGAACAAAAGGAATAATGTATGAGTGTCACTTGGGATATTCATTAGAAAAAAAATTCAATAAGGTTGTCACCTCTTCTAAAATATTTCAGAAGGGCAGTGGATGAGCAGAGGTATTTTTAAAATATTCATGTTGGCTGCTCACTCCACACTGCAGAGACAAAATCCTCCCTTGCAAGGTATTATGCAAACTATTCAGGAAGTGGATAAGAAAAGCCCTAAAATAAGGAATTGAGCCTATTTAAAATGGATTACTACCTAGTCACTGCTGTGGTTTGTCTTTCAGACATACCTGTTCCATTCAGCCACATACCATGACGAAGGACAGGAAGTGGTCAGCAGCTGTGGGCAGGTGTCTCTCCAGGGACAAGAGCACCCCAAACCTCCAGATACCCACAGCACTGATCACACACCCACTCAAACCTGCACCCTCTTCTAGCACAGAAGGAGAAATACTGTCACAGCAAGTTTTAATGTTAGACCTACAGAGATTCTGTGAGTCAACATCCAGCTTAAATATGGTCCCTGGCTTAAAATAATACATACATAAATATTAATCTTCTATTGTAGAATAAAATTTTTGAATCATAAACTACATGGGGACTATATGTTCAGTCTACCAGGAAAAAAACTTATTAAATTGTCATTTTAAACTAAATTATATACTGCACTATATTCAGTATACTTCAGAAAAATATATTCATAACTTTACTTAAACTAAGTTCTCTTTAGGAATAAATTTACATTTACAGTAGCACATTAGGATCAAAACTAAGTTACAGTAGTCAGACTTTAGATGAAATATCATCTCTAGGTATTCCATTTGTAAAATAATGCTTTATTATTTCTCTTATAAGTTCTTCTCAAAGAGTAAGTTACTAACAGAGGAATTGGTGCTGGAAACAAGAAAAAAATATTGTAAAATATATTTATTCACATGCACAAAAGAATTTAATATGTTTAGAAAGATAGATATTTCCCCAAAAACTGAAAAAGGTGAAAGCAAACTCTTATTCTTCGAAAGAAAAAAGGTGGTTTTCGAAAAGGTTTAGAAAACAGTTAGAATTACTTCTCAGTTGAAATAAAATTAATCTCCTTCAGCACAGTCTTATGGAAGATAACTTTTGCTGAACATGCCCATTTTCTTTCCTGGACATGTTTACAGATATAATCAATATTATATCACATTTAAATTAAACCAATTGCATCAAGTGAAGCAAATACAAATAAATACCTGGCTGAGTAGCACACATCAGTCCTGTTAGTGAAGAGATATGAATGAGAAGGTTTATTTCTATTGGAAGATATTGCTCTGAATAATTTAAAAATATCTGACTGCAAAAACCCCAAATCTAAATTCCATCTACAATCATGAAAACGGTATTTGCTAACAGGAGTTTTCTGCAAGCATATTAAATTAAGCAGTAATTTCTAGAAAAAAATATCTTCCAAATTGGAATGAAAGTCTTGCAGCCCCAAGAAGGAAACCAGAATTAATTCTAAATCCAGTAAGTCCCAGGTGTATAATTTAAGGTCAGATCACCTTTCTCAGGCAAATGATGGTTTATAAGATTGATATTTACCAGACTTGGCAGCCTGCTAGAGGACATCACCAAAGAGGAAGCAGATTAAACCAAATCCATAATTTTGAAGAATCTGAATGTTTTGATACAATGGAAAGCTTTTCCTAACTTGTATGTTTATAGTCTGTAAGTCATAACTATGCCTAAGATATTTTCTATGCACTAAAATTTTTATTATACAATGTTTTTCTTCAGAAATACCTAACATAGAATGATTAAACTGTAATATACCCCAGCTGTGAGTAAACTCTAACGAGCGACAGCAGGACTTTTAGCAACACCCAATTAGGCTACTTATGTTTCTTACACTGCTGACTATGCCCTCTCTACTTCTTCCTTTGTGACCATAAGCAGATATGAGTGATAAAAGGGGAGAAGTCTCCAATACATAAAATCCTACAGGCCTGATTACACAGAACTGAAACATGAGAGCTGTAATTTAAATGGGAATAATGCAGAACCCATAGTCTGTAGCTGGACAATAAGCCAGTTTTTCCAAATGAGCCTAAAGTCAGGGTTTTTTTCACTTTTAATCCAGGATTCCTTTAGGAATCTGGCAGTTTGCATTCCTGTGCTTCTGTACTGATGCATCACACACCGCACAATGAGTATCACAGATGACTACTACTAGAAAGCCAATAAGATGGACGTGACAAAGGAAAAAGGCCAAACAATTCTCTTGAAAAGAGATGAAAAATTAGCAATTGCACTCTACAACATCAAATTTATATTACAAAAATGTGACACTATAAAGAGGTGTTGAAAATCTTCATAATAAAACAGGGCACGAATTCATATGAGTAAAGTGTCAGTTCTATATTGAATATTTGAAATGAGAAGTTACTTATAAATAATGCACTAACAGTTCTGGATATAATAGTAACAAAAGCCAAAAGCCAAACTTGAGGGAGATTTAATGTTGTAACATTTGGTCCACTCAATTTCATTTTAGAGAGAGCTGGAAAAGACAGCTCAGAGCTCCTCATCACCCTGACTCGTCTTGGCACACAACAGCAGGTACAAGTCAGATTTCACAGGGCTAAAGAGACAAATTTTACTTCTACATTAGTGAAATGAGATTGGCTTCCTCCACTTGCTTTCACCCTTTTAAATATGATCACACCTAGAGAATAAATAGTGTTATAATAACAGCTCAAACACTGAAATGGCACAGAGGCTCGTGATTTCAGATGGAAGCTGTGGAGAGTTGTTTAGTTCAAGGACATTTCACTAGAAATAATAACAGACCAAATTCTGCCAGCCATTGTATCTTTCAATAATACTGGCAACTGAAGGCATGATTTAGCAGAAAGTTAGAGGTAAGCAAAGTCTATCATCTGAAGCTTCCTTTTTAAAATTAAATTTGAAGTGAAAAATATACTTCATGTCTTGATTTGCATTTAATAATTACAGTCAGCATCATTATTAATTATAACATTTTATGGTCAAAACACTCATTTTATTCACAGTTGCATCCATTTTCACTGCTCTGGAGTTATTTCACACTGCAGACTTTTTAATGTTTGCTCTTCTGAAACATGGCAAATGCAGTAGAAGTTCAATAAATTATTTACATTTTTAAAGACCAAAAGCTTATTAACATTTGCCTGGAAGAGTACATCCGTGCTTTGCTCTGAAGCTGAAAATGTGAATTAGCATCTTCTGGCCTGATTCTCTTCTCACTCTGTCAGTGTTGTTCTCAGTTAGAATGATCCAAATGAGATAAATCAAGCCCAGGGCATATAAATACCTCCAAGAATAATTCCTTAACACCTTCACAGCTCTACCTTGAACTTGGATTTTTCAGTTGCTGTAAAAGAAGAACACTGCAGACGCTCACAACATCAATACTGAGAAAAAAGTCTCAATAACAGAAATTCCTACTTCAGGATTTTAAAGTGTAGAGGTAGCATATATACAGTGGACCTCTTTGGCTTTATTGGCAATGCAGGGGGGCACTTGAGGCAGAAAGAACATAAGGATGGACCTCTTGATCCTGATTCTCCTCCTACTCTGAAGAAAGCAACAAACACGTTGCTGAAATTTTTGAGGCTTTATCAGTAGTAAATGAATGTAACTGATCTAATGTCCGAAATACAAGCAGAGAGACCCAGCAGCAAAATAAAAATGTCTACACTTATTGTAAGAAGTGAGTCATGCCATATTCTACCAATTTTCTCATAAAATACAAACAAGAATCTGTGTGGAGTATGGATGAGGCAGTGAGTCTGTGTAGGTGAAGACTCTTGACTGAAGCAAATAAGGAGGAAAAGAAGTTGGTAATGAGGAGCAGGGTAGAGAAGAGCAAAAAATTGAAAAATTACAAATAAGCGTGGGAAAATTGAGGAGTTTGTTGTTTTCAACCCAGTTCCTGTTCAGAGTCTGCGTTCCATCACCCCATAGCTGAAGAGCTCTTCCTGGATGGGATGTAACAGGAAGAAGCCAGGATACCTGCTGCTGAACTCCATATAGTGTTTTGTTTCTAATCCTCATTACAGCAACAAAACACACAGCAATACCTTGTATGATGCAGGAAATTCCCCTCTCCCTTCTTAACACTATCTTAGACTAATAGCTTGAAGCTGATTTATTTTCTTTGGATCAAATATTATTGTGCTGCACAAAGTTCAATGAGCTATAGAATGCCCCAGAAGAATACAGTATTACATTAATATGACAAAGTAATCTCATCTTCTCTCTATACAAAAGGGGGAGTAATTTCCTGTTGACAGGAAAATATTTTACTAAACCAGAGGCATCAGACAGCAGCCTTTCATGGAGAATGGGACTGGGGAAAACAGTTTAATAATCAGCAGTTTATATGTCCTGACGTCCTGTGTACAGCAAGCATTGAAGATGATTTATAGTCAGGAGTTACAAAGAGAATAAAGGTTTGAAATGACAGTGAAAACCAGCAGAGCTGCTGGTCATTGTCATCATGACAAAGTGGGGTTTTTTTAATTTGGTTTTTCTTTTTATTACAGGAGAGAGATGGTGATTTCAATCTAAAAGCACTTGCTACCCTGTCATGCTGTTCAGCCTGACCAAGTTTCCCCAAAAGAGAGCACACAATGCAGATCAGATCATCTCAATAAAGAAAAACTATTGCATGACCTTCCTGGAAAGACAAGACAAGTAATTCATTTTAGTGCAGCAGCATTAGCAAAAGGCTGACAGAGGAGCACACGGCTTTCTCTTCCCAAGTATCACTACCTGGGGCCTGCATGAGCAGCGGGGAGCCAGCCCAGGAAAAGCCTGTCTGTTAACATTTAACATGGGCAAAAAGGGCAGTTCAGCACTGGTAGATGAAAAAAAGAGCTGTGTTCCCTGATGTGTTTCCTGGGAAGGGGAATCTTTGGGAGGATAGTCTTTGCAACACCAAAATGCACGATGAGATCTGTTTGGTCTGTTTGAGGGAGTGATCCACTCCTTCAGCAGTCTTCAAAGGCTCAGAGTCCTTAATTTCCAAAGAAGGATATGAGCACAAAGTGGGAAAGTGACTTTATTATTAGTATCTCAAGAAAACAGTTGGTCTGGCAAAGGAACCTGAGTCTTTCCTAGTGGAGGTTCGCTACTAGCAGGTTTCCCCTCCTCTCCAGAGATTAGGGCAACATAACTTGGATTGCTAAACTTCCCCTTCTCCTCTCCTCAAATCTTTCAGCAGGGAAATACAAAAAGCCTTTAAATCTCTCATCACTCACTGGCTAAATGTCTGAACACGGGCACACTGATATTATATCACAGCACTTTGCCCTGGGGCCACTCTTCAGCTCACTGTTTATGCAGGGTCTGCTGGGAGCATCATTCAAAAAAGGCTGTTCAGAAATGAGTATATCATTGTAGAGTGTGCACAAATCCAGTGATGTGTATACATTATACGTTAAAAAAGACAGAATATTGAAATATCATCCATGCACACTGTACATTATATACTAATGAGATTATTTTGGGATGCAGATGATAGCAATATGCCAGCAGAGGAATTTCACAAATGCTCAGAGCAGAACTCTTAGACTTTGCACTTAAGGTAATCTATAAGCAGTACCTTCGAAAACAGAGTAGGACCTCAGCTCAGAGTCCTTAGGCAGAAAGCTGCTTTCCTCAGTTAGGTCTTGAAATAACTGAGCACTGAAACAAGTGCTTTAATCTCAAGTGCTAAAAGTAATCAGGACTTCCACTTGCCGACTCGGAATCAGCCCTGTAACTTGCCACATCACGACCTCTGAACTCAGGCTAGAGAACCCCTCCAGGGCAGATACAGAATTGGCTTCATTATCTCTGTTCTGCACTGGGGGTAGCATAACTTTGCGTCATCTTGAACATGGCTAACATTGTTGTACAGTCTCTCAAATTAGTGCTCTGGTTCACACGAATTTATGAATACTGGCAGATTTTGGGGTTAGGATCTGAATGTACAACAGCACTCAGCAATGATAAAGAGATGGAATTTTTTAACCATTTGAGTGAAAACCAGGCCCAGAATGGCATAAGGCAGTTTTACAAATTACAACAAAATGCTTTCCTTTTATTTTTTTGTACACATTCTGTTTTATGATTATTAAGATTTAATATATCACATCACCTAAGCTATTAGTGACAGCAATTTAGAAACTGCTTTTCTCCAGGCTGAGCTCCATCAGCTGCTCCTCATCAGCCTTGTGCTCCAGACCCTTCCCCAGCTCCATTCCCTTCTCTGGACACGCTCCAGCCCTTCAATCTCTTTCTTGTCGTGAGGGGTCCAGAATTGGACACGGGATTTGAGGAGTGGCCTCACCAGTGCCCAGTCAGGGGGACGGTCACTGTCCTGGTCCTGCTGGCCACACCACGGCTGGGACAGGCCAGGTGCCAGTGGCCTCTTGCCCCCCTGGGCACGTCTGGCTCATGTTCAGCTGCTGTTGACCAGCACCCCCAGGGCCTTTCCCACCGGACCCTTTCCAGCCCCTCTGCCCCAGCCTGGAGCTGCAGGGGTTGTTGTGACCCAGGGCAGAACCTGGCACTTGGGCTGGCTGACAGAAACCTTCATGCAGTCCATTCTGAGTATTAACAATAAAAGTTTGTATTCCATCTATTTTCAGTCAAAACATTTCCGTTTAGTAAAATAACCCAAATAACCTCCTTAAAAGCAGTGCAATGCTAGAAATACATTCCATAGCCAGTAAGAATGAGTTACAAAAAAAAGAATAAAAGTAACAGCAAAACACTCCCCAAAGAGTGAGCTCAGCCGTTATATTCCCGGGTCTTCAAGAAGCTGAGTCAAATCATGCAACACTTCTCTACAATATCCAGCAAGAGGTGCTACAGAAAACAAGAAACCATAATGCTGTAATGAACAAAACAATGAAGGAAGATTTATCAGGCTTCTTTTGGATTAAATGTTCATTTATAAGTGGTTAGATGATTAACAGATATTTTAAGTATTCTTGTTTCTTTTATAAATAGCACACTGCATATACATTTAAAAGAAAGGCTGTAGGAGTTAGTGATTTATGAGAATAAGCTACAGCCACAGCTTATGTAATTAATGACCTGTGTACCCTATTGGGAGATACTATTTATTATTAATATCTCCTAATCACAGATTAAACTCTTCAAATAACACCTTATTATATGGTATGGCAGATATATATGCCTGTTTAAGAGTCTAATGGTGGAACTGCAATATCATTGAACACTCACAATTATTTATTGAGATTTGTCAACCCACAGTTTAGCAACAGAGCAGCTACAAATAACACGCTGAAATAGCCCTAGTGCCTTACACAGTAACTGGACAAATCCAGACCTACAAACAGACTTTTACTTCATGGAAATATGTGCTGGACATACTTTGTGACAGGAAACCTCAGTGTGGCACAAAGCTTTGCAGGAGGGCCTAAGTGTCAAAAATAAACAAGTAAGCTGAGTTATTATGTGACATTGTCTAGGATTATGTACTAGCAATAAAAACTCACTAGATTTTACTAGCTTACTTTCTTCAAAACAAGTGCTAGTTCCATAAGCAAATCAAATATATCTTCAAACAGACAAGAGTCTGAATACTTTCAATGGCAGTGTTACCATAGCTGTGATAATCTAATAAAATATGAGTTCCAGTTTCTAATCTTGTCTGTCTTATCTGCTTAGACTAACTGCTTATTTTGAAAAGTATTACTGCATCTCACCTGGTTCCTCCTTCAGATATAATATAAAAATATAAACTTAGAAGCTAAAGCTCAAAATACGTAGCTGAGTTTAATCACAATTTAATCCATTAGACCATCTCTTTTTCACAGTACGTTTTTCCGTGTTCCACAAGCAGTAAATTATTTTTCCTTTTATTTCTCATTAGAGAAGGAGAGCACCTTGAAATACCTTTGCACACCAAAGTGGACCTTCTGCTTCGTAGCTTGTACACTCAGCTAGTTTAACTAGATACCTTAACCAGTCAAACCAAAACCAGTTCTCATTTTTCATTTGGCTTGGAAGTTTTGCTCCCATTCTCTCCAGAGTGGTATATTTAATTTGGTGCAGAAGTTAGATATAGCCCAAGAAATTATTTAGACTGTCCACAACTTAAATAAAAAAAATCCAATTGGAAGTACCCTCAATAATAGGGGAGAAAAACCAGTTAATGGCAAGGATTAATATTGTCAGACAAGAAGGAGAAGAAATACAGAGAACTGTGTTAAAACCTTAAAAATTCTGAAGAACAAAAAAGCAGACAAAAAAATCTGCCAATCACTTAAAAGAGAAAAAAGTGGGGTTTTTTTAAATAAATTAATTAATTCTGCCCCAAACTGCTTTTACATATTGCAGAATATGCCATCTGTCATACCCAAGCAATCCTTCACACGGGTGGATTTTACGCTAAGTAAACATTTGGAATGTAATAACTCCAACTGAAAGTTGGCTCTTCCATATGAGGAGGAGGCCTGGAAACATTAATATGTGGCAGTAATAACAAGCTTCACCACAGCTGTTTAACTGCATTTTATATGAGCGTAATTAAACTGATCTCCAAGAGGTATTTTACACTATACAGTGGATCCAAGGTCTTATCTTTATTTAAGAAAACCACTATGACAATATAGAATTTAGAGTTAAATCATAGCTGGATTGTCATAATATTAAGGAGACTTCCATTTCCGAGCACCCAGGAGCCACTGGCAGTCACACTCACACTCATGGGTTTTTTTTGGTTTTGAGATCATGACACTGTTAGAACTTCCCAAGTTAACGGATGAGACCTGAAAACCAGATTCCATAGTACAGGAGTCCTCCTCCAAAAGAAATATGTCAGCTAGCAGACAAGCATCCTACTCTTTTAAATCATATTTACTACATGGCTCATAACGGGCCTTATTCACCACAGCTTCCGAATGTTCAGTGGGATATCTGGCACACAAATAACCAATTTCAATTAATTCAGTTTAATCGCAATTTGAATTTGGTTTCTTCTTGGATCATTTAACATTACTTTGGACAACAAGCACCTTTCTGTCTGCCCTACACTGCCCTTTACATGTCCTCCAAGTTGTTAATCCCAAAGGTGTTATTCCTTTAAAGTGCTCATTAGAAAAATCAAATGGCCTTTCTGTCTTAGGAAGGGTGGAAGGTCAGGCAGAACATTAAAATTATAGCATTATCTAATATTTTCAACTACTATGATTAACTTAAATATGAATAAGTGAAAGGAAAAAATTACATTATTATCTGGTGAAAATCTTGCCACAGGTAAATTGATTTGTTTCTGTCCAAGAGCATCATGTTACGCATGCAGATTTAATCTCTGAATCCATTCTTCTCCAGTCAAAACTGCAAATGCCCTACTACAATTATTTTGTATATTAGTTTGTAGACATATGCACTAAAACTCCTTGTTCTTCATGCAACATGAACACAAAAAGTATTTGCTAGCTCCCTAAAAGGAATATTTTAATGAAGAGAAGTATGATATGCTATTTAATACTTCAAATGAAGGTTTCAGAAATTAAACAATTTCTGTTAGCAAGGCCAGGATCCACGTCTCATGCAGATGCCAGTGTTATGCCATTAACCAACCTAATAATAGCTTTAAGTCGATATCTTGAAAAATGGCACAATAATCCAAAGCAAACCTTTCCACATAATACTTTAACCTGAAGAATGGTTTAAAGTTACTCACTTGAACAAATTCTGCTTAAAACACATGTCTTCTTAGAAGAAAATTGCTTATTAACAAGCCACAATTTTCCTATGCTGTTACAAGGTTAGTTTATAAACCCAGTAAAGCAATAGCGCAACACTAACAGTTAACAAGTCAGAATGCAAAGGTTTGTTTGGGACATTATTGTTATGATAGATCTGTAGGTATATGTACTAGTTTGAAAAGCAAACTAGTGAGAGACTCGAAGTCAGAAATACAATTTAATAGGAAAAATAAAATAAATGCAATAGTTCAAACAAACAACCCACTGACAGAGTCAGAGTACAACCTGACCCCCTGACGGTCAGGGGGATTGTTAGCAGTCCGATTAAATGGTGGCTACAGTCCTCCTGGGGTGATGGTCCTGTTGAAGCAGTGATTCTGTAGAAAAGGTCTGGTCTTCCCCTGAAGGTCCAGTTGTGGTGTAGAAGGGTCTGGTCTTCCTCTGAGAATCCAGTGGAAAAGGCTGCTTGTGCTGTTTCAAACTCCAGATTATATCCACATGGGAATGCGTGGCTCCTTCCCCCTGGGCGGAGCCCCACACGACCATTCCATTCACAATGGAATGGTGAGTCACAGGGCAAGGCATTGATGGGCCCATTAACAGGAGATAGTCCGGAGGGAGGAGGCAGCTCATGAGGATGGTAATAGAATACACTGCAACCCAGGACAGTATAGCTAAATAAATTAAGGCTATCATAACTATGAAATCCATCAGAAATTGCGTAATGATGAATGAGAATCCTCCTCATGAAAAAACAGAGACACAGAAGTATTTCAATTTCTAAATTTATAGCAGGTCTTGTTTCCTTCCAAATACAATAGTATTAAGCAGACGAGAACCACAGGGCAAAAAGGGCATTGTAACTGATTTCTCTAATACTCCAGAACATTTGTAGGAGAATAAAATAGTGGACACATTATAGATTATATAAAATGACATCTTGAAATCAAAATGGTATAAAAATCTTTGCTGAGGTCATCTAGTCATTAATAAAGAGAGTATGCTACAATCAAATGTCTGGATCAATGTAATTGCACTGAGATGAAAGGAGATTTTCCCATTAAAAATCTCACTATAAATTACACAGGCCCCCTACTTTTACTCCCACTGGAGTCAACAGCAAATATTCATCAGCTTCAATGGGATTGCTGATGGCCCTAAATGATCCTTGAATGTACATTGCAGGGCACCTAATTTGTCTTTTAGTCTGATGAAGGCTCACAGACACATAATTTGAGCTAGCATACCCTTCTTTAAATATAGAATCTGGAATGAAGACATTTCCCTTTATTGCCAACCTTTTTTAAAGAAAATTAACACCACGTCAGCTCACATTATTGATGAGTTGCTCTGCTTTGCTGGATCTTGAGGTAGATCAAATATCTCTACCATATCTCCACAACTTCTCTCGGCAACCTGTTTCAGTGCCTTCTCACCCTTACAATAAAGAATTTCTTCCCAATATCCAATCTAAAGCTACCTTCTTTCAGTTTTAAGCCATTCCCTCTTGTCTGTTACTCCATGCCCTTGTAAAATGTCCTTCTCAAGCTCCATTGGTGCCCCTTTAGGTACTGGAAGATGTATAAAGTGTCCCTGGAGCCTTCTCCACGCTGAACAACTCCAACTCTCCCAGTCTGTCTTTATACGAGAGGTTCCCCAGCCTCACTGATCATCTTCATGGCTTCCTCTGGAATTGCTCCAACAAGTCCATATCCTTATGTTGGGGACCCCAGGTGAGGTCTCAAGAGCAGAGTAAAGGGGGAGGACCCCCACCCTCTACCTTGTGCTCCCTCTTTTTGAGGCAGCCTGGGATATATTTGGATTTCTGGGCTGCCAGGACACAGGCTGGGCTGTGTCCAACCTCTCATCGAGCAATACCTCAAATTCCTGCTTCTTAGAGCTCCTCTCCAAACATTGTCTGCTTGTGACCATGAAGGTCAGTTCCCTTGAGTTTCATTTCTTGATTTTTGGATTTAAGGCAAATCCTTTCTGATAAGACCATTAGGAAAGATCAGAACATATTTCTAATAAAGATCAATTCAGTCTGTGAAACCCTAATCTTTGCACAGCCTAACACTCCATCAAATCCCACATCAGCATAAAAGGAGAAAAAAGCCCCTCAAAACAGTTAGAAGCAACACATTCCCTTAACTCATTTCCGCTCTTTTTTATATACACACGCTGAATAATCCATTATATCTATTATCAAATCATCAACAATAGGATAGTACAACAGTAACTTGGATTTACAGTACAGTTTAAATCCAAACTGTTTGGAGCAGACTCTAACAGGATGATGTGGCAAGAGCTAGCAGAAATTTAACAGTAAAAAAAAAAGAAAAAAATGCCCTAAAAACAAACACCCAGCATGTTCCTGTCCAAAGTTTTCTGCCCAAGTCCAAATACTCTGAAGGTGAGACGGAGAATAAATAGGCGAGAAAAAAGCCCCAAAACCCATTTAAATGGTTTCAGTCTTCTGTACTTGAGGGTGGGTGGGGAACAATATTATGAATATTGAAAAAGCATTTTTTGAAGTTTTCCAGCAGCAATCATTTAAGCTGTTATTGCAAGAGATAGCAAACAGACAATGTATGTATTCTTTAATTTCTCATTTCACTTTCAAAGAAGCGTTTTGTGGAGACATGAATATGGATCCCAGCTGTAATGCTGAATACCTGTTTATGCTTAACCTTTTGAATACTTAGGCTTTACATAATCTTTAGCACATTTTGCTAGTATCCTTGAATTTATGTCCTTGGAATGTAGAAGTTCAGAGTGAAGATTACTCAAAACCTGTAACTATCTGACTGAGGACTTGGGAAAGGAGTTTTGGGAAAAAGAAATTAATTTATACGTGGGACTTTTTCACAAATATAGTCAAAACCAAACCAACCAAACAAAAAAACCCCGCCCAATATTCTTTCACTTCTGAGATAAAGTAAGACAAAATTACGGTTGAGTTTTGTTCTGATTTTTTTTCCTGCCAATTCATTTGTCCACAGTTTGCAGGGGGTGGGGGTTGGGG
>VZTD01003620.1:1883187-2059113 GCA_013397725.1 Rhagologus leucostigma | reverse complement strand
GGTGGTGTGGGTGGGAGGTGGGGAAAGATTCACACTAAAATACCATATATACCAAATATCTCTGAGACTATGCTCCAAATAGGTTTTTTTTGCAATGTTAACACTCCTAATACATAAGTATACAAAATGTTCTCAAAGCAGTTTTTCCCCCTTTGCCCACTTGCATGTTTAGATAGCTGATTGATGGAGTACAAACGAGAAATATAATTTCACTGGCTGTTTTTTTTGCGAGCAGATGGTTCTTCAGATTTACCTTTTTAAATGAATACAAATTCAACCTGCAAACAGCATCATTTAAAAGTATAACTACACCGCAAAACCCCATTTTCAAAATATTACATGCATGGAACAATAGTTTTTATCTACGGAAGTGTTGAGTCTGGCTGTCTGAATAACAACTAACACAAAGCAGAAGGAAAACACGGGGGAACATTAGATTCATGGCACAGTCATCAACAAAACCTTGTTACAGTATTTCCTTTTGAATCGAGCTGGCAGCTGTGGGGGATAAGCTGCCTTTCGTCTTTCCTTCAGCTCTGCCTTGGAAAGGCTGGGAAGTTGGATGAGCAGTGGTTTGCAGCTCACTCACAGCCAGCTAGAGATAGAGGACTGGTCCAGCACAGCCTGGGAAGGAGACGTGTTCACTCTGTGGAGAACAGGGCCACTCTTGTAACAGAGCTCTGTAGCACTTCCAGCACCACTGTACATGAGAAGGTGCACAGCCCATGACAGCCATCTTCTGCAAGGGGAATATTTTTAGAAAACACTGTGCTGAAGTTTGTAAAGGACTCTAATTTACTGTACCCAGTGCAAATGAGGTAGAGAATTGACTGGGAAACAAAGTCAGGTTTTGTAACTCAGACCAAGGAAGTTATTTTTACATATTTGTTAAACACCACTACAATCTGGAAAGCCTGATGGTCCACAGTTAAGAGCCATAAAATTTAAACAAATTTACACCATATGGGAATAGGCCTATCCTTCACACAATTCCAGCAACATGGTCAGCACATCCACAACAATCCTGCTGAAGGTCACTGAGCAGTTTCTGAACCAGCCCTGGGGCATTGTGCCCAATCTATTCCCTACTTCTACTCCAAAACTGCTCCTTCCTACCTCTATCCAGTTTATACCTTTCAGTGTGTATGCCAGCTCTGATTATCTTAAGCAGAGGAATGCATCTGACATTGGTTCCTAACTTCTGTCCAGTGTGTTCAACAAATTCCAAGACAAATTATCCTTAATCTCTTCAAAACCTAAGACAGGAACTACAAATTAAAGTAACTTTCAGGTGGTAAACTGAGGCAACATTTCCCGCTTTTTAAAGGTTTTCAAAATGTCTTTTTAAATAAATCATAAGTAATTCAAAATGTAGATGATTAGTGGTGTAAGGACTTCTTACAGAAAAACAAGATGATAAAGCTGCAAATACATCTGGTTGCTCATCCATCCTCTTCTGTTGGAAATTTACTACATATCTGCAATACTGGTGGAGAATAGGGTCACTTCTTGCTCAAAAATGCATCTTGCAGAAATTTACCACTTCCATTCACACTGATTTCTCTACAGCAGAATGAATACAAAAAAATTAATTTCAATAAATACTCTCTGCAGAACAATCCATTCATTTCTACAATCTCCATTTATATGAGCTCAGTACAGTTATTTCCTCATATAAAAACTTCAGCTACAAAAGTAACACGGTGAAATTATTTGGCTTAAGTTACATCTTTTAGCATTTCAGCCTGTAAACCATCTATTTCACTACTTTTATTCACAACATTCCAACCTCTGCTTCCCACCTCGCTATTTTAACAAGTTTTTAAATGATGTAAATTTTTGTGTTTTCCTGAGAATCATGATACATTATTTTACAAAGAAAATAACATCCAATTTAAATAGCCCAGGCACGTGTTCTACAGAAATCAATTCTGGGAGTGATGTACAATAAATATGGCAAGAACGCAAAACATAATCCTGTGCCACTATATATTAGATTAGAGGAAGCTACTTGATCAAGACTTTTAAGATTCCATGGCTACAAAAGAGGAGCTATGCCTCTTTTACAGAGGTCTTTCAGTTACAGTACATACAGTATGTACAAAAAAATAAAAGAAAGCTAAATTATAATACAGTAATTAAATTTATTTCATTCAAATTACTACTTAATTACTCCAAATCAAAATTCTATGGAAAAGCACCAAGATTAAAGACCAGACCATACCAAATCCATTTATTAGAAATGGTAGTCAGGCATAAGAGTAGTTATAGCTTTAAAGGCAGAGGAAGCATGATTCAAGTACTGAAGTTTAAAAAGACCCTGACACATTAATTTGCAGCAGCAATGGCCTTGGAAAGTGCTGTGAAATGATCAACAAGTACTTTGCCAACAGCAACTGCATATTACAAAGATGAACATTCATCACAGAGCTCTTTTCTGTTTTCACTGCTATATAATAGATGTGTTTAAACTATCCAAGTTTGTCTCTGAAGTGCTAAGGCTCGGTATTCAGCTTCAGGGAAAATTGTACAGATAAACCATGTGTACCAGTCAGCAACAATTGCACACTCATCTGGGTGCATGCAGCTCCATCTCTACTTCTTCTGGACATTCCATTACTTCTTAAAACATCATCCCAGCATATTTAGGAATAAAGAATTCCTCCATGCAGCTCTCACTTACAGAGTTCAAACCCCAAAGCATTTGAATAAAGTAATACTTTCACCTTATAAAACTATCGGGGTTGTTGTCCTGCACAAGACATATACTTTAATAGCAAAGAACGGTAATGTTTAATCTGGTATATGTTATCTTAAAAGAGCTCTGGCAAAACTACTTGGTTTCAGGATTTTTGTTGGTGTTGTCATTTTTTAAGTCATTCAAAGGCAGGCACCAGCAGTTAAACACATAGGCTCTGGCCCCTTCTCTTTGTGGTATAATATCAGGGAACTACTATATAAATAAGCCTTAGAGATCACGTACTAACCTTAACTACTCAGGGAGCCTGTGGAAGAATGAAAAGAAAATGTCAGCGCACTTAACTCTGAGACCGATAAAACTACCTTATATACCCTGGGAAAAGACATCATCTGGGCCAGGCTGGAGCCCAGTGGGGAATGAAGCGTTATCAGGTAAAGCAAATGATGCAATCAAGGATGTCCAGGGGTTCCAATTGCTCAGCCCGGTGCTTGCCTGCCACAGTCTGTGACAGGACAAACTCCACTCTTCCTGTTGTACTGTGTCTGTCTTGGTCATTCATAACACACCAGCAGGAGGAATTTGGCGTGTTGTACCTGGGGTTGGTGGAGGACTGTGGGAATGTTCTTCCTCGTGCTGGGGGGTGCTGCCTAACTCTCATCCCTGCCCAACTTCCTTCAACAAAGTAGTACAACAATACGCGTGGGAGGATATAAGTTTAATTGACAGAATCTGGTAACCTTTCCCAGGTGAAGCGTCCACAGCAAACCTTCTAACTTTCAACTAGAGGAACCAGTCCGTCATATCAGACATACTAACTTTAGTTTACAACCTTGTTTTGTAGAAGGCAGTGTGTCTACTATTTAAAATGTATACAGTCATGCCAAGCATCTGAAAAACAAACTCCATTTAGTGTTTCAAACTACATATTTTAAATGGAATGAGGCGTTCATAAAACACACCCACAGTTTTGCATCTGTACTACTGGGAAACAAAACCATTTTGCCTCAAAAGATATAATGCCTTGAATATTTTATTACACAACTAATAGTCACTAATCACTAATAGTGATTTTGTAATTAAGCAAATCAAAATTCAAGCTGTGAGAAACTGAGTTTTCCACACAGTGGAAAGCTGTGTACTATAAACAGAGGACAAAGAAAAGCAAGGAAGACTTTATTTTAACTGAACATTTCACAAAGATGACAAGGGGCAATTCCTCACCTCCTGTATGTGTTTCTACAGGCTGTCATAGTCCAAACACAGAAATCTTTCGTGCTCCAAAGTCTTGAACCCTGTCCACTAGTTTTCATCTTCATACAAAGTTTATCATGTCAAAGATTAAGTTACTGTCATGCTTCTATTTTCTTCTAAGGAAAAATATATCATGCACATCTCAGTGACTACCATGAGCTCTGTATTCAAAATGTGCATTGAAAAGGACAAAGACCAGATATGTAAAATGTCAGCTCAAAATGGAATTTACGGGTATGTGGATGAGAGGAGATATAACTGGAAGTTTTACAACCCTAGCTGTAATGGTTATTGCCATGGAGAGCTATAACAAACCCAAGGCTAACAGGTGACATCCCAGCCCTGTTTGATAGGGCTGCTTGCTTCTCGGGAGATGAACCGACCCGGGAAAAAAAGCTGGAAGATCTGTTGAAAAAAATAACTGAACAAACACACCTTAAAAGGAGTCTTCACTCTGTCATTTTCATTTATTTGCCTGCAGCTGCTAATTCTGAAGCCTGCTTATTTCACGGAAAACTGTCCATCAGTGACAGCTTCCAGAACAGCTGAGATTCACGGATGTAAAGACCTGTGATGTAAGATGAGCCTTATGGAACTTTAGGTTGTTTGGTGAAAAATTTGCAAGGAAAAGCTCTGTCTCCTTGTGCCAGGAATCAAGTTGCTGATCATGCTAAACTGATTAGATTAGTGGTCAGATTGCATGCTCTAATTAAGCACAAGCTGACAGTAAGAAAAAGCCAGTTCTATTTAGATAGCAGAGAGAAGTTCCTGACTACTAAAACTTAGTCTGGGAACTGTTTTCACAGACATTATTATTGACTATTCCAGTCAATACTACAAAATCCTTCTTACCAGTTGCTTTAGCCACTTGATCTCCTCACAGGATCACAGACTACATCACTGTAATTACCCACTAAGGGGCATGCTTTGAGCATACCGACTAAAACCTGCAAATATACAGGTGCACAGATATAATTTGTTCTGATTACTGCCTACATTTTTTTTTCCTGAAAAACGAATCCTACACCATTAAGCCTTAACCCATTTTTCTGACAAGTTTTATTTCCTGTATGGCTGCCCATCCCAAGACCTAGATGCCAAGTTTGATACAGCTCCTGCTGTCACGCATCACCTTTGCAAAATTACTAATCAAGTTTTTGCTCTCATTACTCCCCCTGATGACTCATATCTTCCACAAAACCACAGAGGAGACATAAAGAGGAAAATGATAGCCAGCTTAAAATAAAAGAATGCTTTTAAAAAATGCTTATTTATTCCTCTACTTTACTAAAGAAATGCTTTATAAGACTATTTGGCTTAGATACTCATTTGTGTTATCAGTCAGAAGTTAAATGTTCCATGGGATAAAGACCATGCCTTCATTCATTAAGGAAGTGCAGACCTTGAGTTCATTCAACCATTAAGAGAGTCAATGAAGTAATTCACTAATCAATTAGACATCAGTGAGCTCTAATGCTGGTCTGTACTAAACTGCAGTACAGATGTACCTCAGATTTAGTTGTTAAACAATTACCTGAAAATTCCTCCTTCTCTGAGTGGGTATTGCAGCAAATGACTGAAAAAGTGTTAATTATGGCTTCTAAGTCATTATTTTATCCTTCACCAAAAAAAAAAAAAAAATCACAATAAACCTAACCAATCGGGAGAGCAGAAGGAAGGAAGCGTAGAAAGAATAGACAGGACACAAAGAGAATAACACAGCTAAGAAAATGCACAATGAAAAGCACTTCTATTCCACATATTTTTTTCAATTTCTTGCTATACAGATTCACTGTAATCTGATCATGCACTATCTGGGACATGTTATGAACTACTTTCTAAGAGCTTTTTCTGCTCCCTCTAGTTTGAAGGGGTTTTTTAATTTCACACAAACCCTTCAAAGTAGTCAAGAGTAAAATCCTTTGGCTGTGAGAAATGATTGGCACATACAATTAGTTTAAAATTATGCAAATAAGACACAATTATTAACAACAGAGCAATTGCATATTNTAAAATTGAAGTCAACAGCACATGCAGAGAGCTCATGCCTGTCTGCAAAACAGGGAGTGTGCAGCACAGACCATCTTCTTGACATACTTTTATGATTTCACTTTCTCTAGATTACATAATTCATTTATCATTTCTGCTGCATTTCTCCTCTCTACTTTTAATGGTTATTACTTTTCCTGTGGAGAGAGGGAAATTGATAAGAGAAAAAAAAAGTGAAGCAAACAACTAAACAAACCAAGACAGAAAAACGTAATTCCAAGAAATTTTATCTTCATTTCATAGAAAACAAGGGTGTATCTGTATGGATGTTCCCCTTTACCTACCACCCAGAGGCCAAGAATCCAAAGCACCTCTGCAAGCACAGGTAATAAATGTGTTGTCTGGAACAGCACAGCTGGGACTGGGGCCCTGGATTCTCTCCAACATGCAGCAGAGAACATCCAGATTGACACATTTACATCCCATTTGCTGCTATTGATCCAAGTTTTACTTAAAAGTTCAAAGGTCAGGGAGGCAGCAGTGACTGGTAACAGCAGAATACTTTTGTATGTGACCAAAGTAAAAGATGAAAACTGGCAGGACATCTTACATTGCATTTTGCGTCCTGCACAGTTCTGACAAGAAAACTTAATTTAGAATACCCAATATCCTCAAGAAAGACATAAAAATGCTTCTACAGTTTCCATCAGGAAATAATTGTGTTAAAGCCAAGAAACAAAACAAATTTTTAGATCATGCAAGAAAATGCCACATGTGAAGGAAGAATATTATGTTCTAAATCAGCTTATACCTTTATGGAAGGGAATTTATGAAGAAAAATAGACAATGCTGCTACTAGTGATTAAATCTTACCTCTCCTGGTTAAGCAATACATTTTAGGTTGAACCGATTCTAGCTACAGCCAAGCTTGATAGAGAGGTCTCACATATTATATCAGTGGTGTCTTTATTTCACATTATCAGCCTTGAATAAAAGGAATTCTCAATATAAAGTAGAAGCTGGGACATGGTAAGATGGTTTTCCTGCACTCCTCTCAGAAACCTGTTGCACAAGTCACATATTTTTAAGCATAAATTTAAAGAGTGTATGTATGTTTAATTTGTCAGGTATTTCTCTCTCCAATATATGACCATCAGTGGCAGGGCCTAAATAGGAAAGACAGCCAAAATCATCCCAAACTGTGTATGTCACACCTCTGAGGGACTGACAGGACCCTTTCTGGAATGAATGGAACATATGGCAAAGTCCTAAAAACATGTCAATTTGTTTAAATGTTGTGAATTACACCTTGACAAAAGTGGTTCCTAATTTCTCCACGGCATCTGTCAACAGACCACACACATTTCAGCAGTTTCTTGACATTAAAACTAAACATTGCAAAACAGAACTGAATTCAAAATGGAACTGAATTGTTCTGTGGCTCGTCTACCTAACCCACTGAGCAACTCTGAACAGCTGCAAAAAAGCACCATGAAACTTTCTGAAGTGAGGAAAGGAGCAGCTTTCCACTCTGTATTAGGTAAGGATTTGGAAGATTTTACACTTATTGGGGACTCTGTGGCTCCAGCAAGAGAAATTATACATGAACAGAGTTATTTTGCATAAGTACAGCTTTTAGTGCGTGATATCTGATGCATCCTGACACTGAATACGATGTGCTGCCTGTGACTGCGGGGCATTTCATGGACACCTGACAGTCTAGACTTCCAAGCACCAGGAAAAGCCACCAAAAGCTATAAAAATGCAGCATAAATGACATCTTGCATGCGTTTTCTATGGGGCACAGTATTTACTAGTAAAATATGTGAAATCTCATTTTACAGCAGGCTGTCTGGATGCATTAACCATCGCTGCCGGATCCAGCCGAGCTTGGAGGACCCCCTCCTCTCATGGCTGGGGACAGCAGTGTTTCCACCCACTGGCCAGGATGCTTCTATCTCTTCCAGTAGCCCACAATAAAGGCATGTTATTGGAGCAGTTTAAAAATGCTTTTATTGCTGTGTGACTTGTTCCTCAGAGACAGAGAGGATTTTAGCCAATGTGGCACCTTTTACAAAATGTGCTGTATTGATTCCCTCTACAGCCTGCCCTGGACAAGTAGCTGCAGTTTGCTGGAAACTCTTCCTAGAATCCGTTAAAGGAGTAACATTTGTCTTTGTTAAATTACCATGAAATCAAATCAAGCCAAAATCCAACCAGCTCTGTCTGCCAAGAAATTTCAGAGGACTGGCACCTCCAGAAGAATCCAAATGGGCTGCAATGATGGCACAGCTCTGACTGGAACCCAAGTAAATCCCAAGTAAGTTTTATAGCAATGAGGATGTGTGGCTGAGAAAGTCAGAACAGAAGGAAAAATACAGAATGTCACTCTTCAGGTCACAGGCAGCAGTCCCGTAGAATTTGACACAAACTCAAATTATGTATTTTCCATAGAGAATCCTCACAGATGTCAGGAAACGGATTGTACAAAGATCAACAGACAAATGCAGCTCTTCGTAATTGCCAACCTTAAGATAAAAATTTACTTATCTGAAGCCTCACTTGTCCCTCCTTTGTTCCATCTCTTCCTTTTGCTGTATTATCTTTTCTTATAATTCTATTTTTTTGTTTTATTTTGCTTTTCCATTGACTCCCTAAATTCTGAGCCCAACTGATTCACCTCATTAAAAATATCAACATACAAACAGCTAACATGGAGCCAGGTACACCATTACTGTGATTTCACTATTTTCTCAGTGTCAGTGTGGGACATGATCATTCCCAGTGAGGTTATTCTTGATGTGACCGCATACTAAATAAAGGTGTAATGGCTTGATTTTATAGGATTTGCTATCCATGTCTTCCCTATGTTTTTTTTTTTTTTAATGTTAAAAGAAAGTTTAAGTTATTCCTGATTAACTAAATATGCAAAACATATGTACTTTTTAATGGTTCTGCATTTGACACTCTTAAAATATCACAAGTATTAAAATACAAATTTAGATTGTTATGGCTATGGATTTCAAAACTGGCTACCACAATTATTTCTTTAATATCACCCTGAGGTACCATACTGAAAGTAGTTTATAGCATTTAATTTCTCCAGTAAGTATCACATCAGCCATGTAACTTATGAAAACAGTACTCATAGAAACATGATGAAGCAGAGATTCTCCCAACTCCAGGAGCTTCCTCTGCCCCTGCAGGATGAAAGATAGTGATTGCATGCAACAAGCAGAAAGCAGGATTAACTTTTCAGCTTGCCTAACGTAAGCCACAGCAAACAGCAGAAAACCAAGCTGGCTGCTGAGCACGTCCATTACATTTTACAGTTGGAACTGGTGATGGATGTTGGCATCTTGAAAAATAACAGGGCCAGAAAACTGGATTCCCAGAGCTCCAACAGAGGTAGTTTATTACCTGACTCTGACATAAAGAAAAGGAATTACAGACTAAACAAAACATGTTTTAAGACCTGCCTTAGAATATATGCATTTAATCCAGCCCCACATTAGTGTGGAATAGGGTCAGGATATTCATTAGATTTCTTCCAGCTTCCCAGTGGCCAATAAAGGATACATTAACTGGGTTCCGTCAAAGATACTTCTTATGGATTCAGTCATATTCTCACTGTTTTGTCATTCTGCTCACAATCTCACACTGATTTTGTCATGGGCAGCTCAAAGGTAGAATAAAACAAAATTCCATGAAATGTATGGGTCTCTGACTGCTGCAAATACTCTCTTCTGCTTATTCTTCAAAATTCATTGTCAGAATTTATCATAGCATTTAATTTGATCCACAGTTTTTTGTTTTTTTTCTATTTAACTGCTGAGTTACTGGAAATTTGGTAAAATTGATATTTTGTATGAATTTTACTTTACAAGTATCAGATTTGCATAGTAACCCATGCATTGAAAATACCTCAGAACATCATACACTACTCTGATGAAAAACAAAAAATCTGTTGTGTCTATGTGTAATGCTCTTATGCAGCTGTATCATTTTGCATTCTGGCAGGGACAAGAAAATTCTGATGCATCATCTTGATTTTGACAGTGGGCATCTTAAACTTTGAAATACAAGTCTGAAATTCTACATTTTAGAATGCCAGGATCACGAATTTACTCTTTCAACTACTGCAAGCCCAAAGTCCATTTGAAGGTATGCAAATGAGTGTTATGTGGATTTTTGTCTTACTTTCTTCCTAGAGAATAAAATATTCCTTGCAAAATTACTTGTGGCTGAACACTTTTATTTAAAAATAAAACACTTGTAGCAAATTATTAATTTTATTTCACAGGAAAGTGGCTGTTCTGTTGAGAGGTTTTGTTTTGAGTCATCATATAAAGTTGTGCTCTTCTGTTAGTTGTCTTTATTAATGCAACGGTCCATGTCCACTACAACTAAATAAAACTTATTAGATAACATTTCTTTAGCTGAAGTATTTAAAATGACTCCGTCAAGTTTTTTATTCTGTGTTTATATGGTCCCACATTCTATTTTTATTTACTTTAAATTGCAAGTTTCCTTATTTGTTCTCTCAATCTCTGATGCTTCAGATAAAAATAGAATACTTTTTTAGTATCTAAAAATCCTAACAGTAATTAAAGATTCTACATCTTCCCAAATTACTCTGCACATGTATAGCTACTTAGTCTTACATTTTTAGGAGCAGCTCCAGTTTATGTTCTGTATCTGTATGGATCTGTACAATGTGGGCTACAGAGCAGGAAGTTATGTTTCTGTACTTCCCTGAAATGAACTATATCTCATAATAAAGGGAAAGGCCTTGAATGGAACACATGCCCTGATGTTCAGAGGATTCAAAGAGGTAAATCTTGCTGATTCACACAAACACTGCAGTGCCTTATTTATGCCATTTTATGATTAAGGCCTTGAACTAGCAAAGTTCTTAAGGACATGCCTAATTTTTAATTCAATGGAAGCATTCATCTGTTTGAAAAGCTTAAACGCTTTGTTGAATTATGACCCAAGCGAAGTGAAAGAGCAATGAAAAAAAAAGAAACAGTAAAATTTCCTTATGCAGTAAATATTCCGAAGCCTGTTTCAAGAAGCTGCAACCACCACCGGCTGCAGGAGCGCTCGGATTTGCTCATGCTGATAGTGAAGCTGGGTCACACAAATCAGATTCCTCTTCCCCAAGGACAAGCGTCTCTGTCTCTCAAAGTGCACACCTGTCTACCGTGAGACACCTGTGCTTCCTTCACCTGCTCCCCTCTGAAGCTCCTGAGAGAACAGCACTGAAGGATCCAAGGTGACATCCTGGCCCCCTTACCACACTTCAGAGAAGATAATCATAATACAGGAAAGTGTTGCTGTAACGCTCTAATTAGGACATCTGGCCAGGTAAAGAAAAGTTCCCAGGTAGCTTTCCTAAACGAATAGCCATATGCAAAACTATTCTCTAGACTCCCTGGATATTGTACCCTTCTCCCACGAAAAATCTCAATGAACTCCATCTTTATCTGTGATCTTCATTCCTTTTTTTGGTTTTCTACACCCATTTGAAGCTCTTCCATTTATCAAAATATTTTACTAGTGTTTAATATAAATGCACGTGATCTTACCTCTTTAATCTTGATTTTGGCTTTCATTTTAAGTTACCTACTTTATTCTGATGTGTCACTTTAGATTAATTTGTTATGCTAAGTACTTGCCAAAAAAATAATGAGCTTTTGAATGAGTCCATATGTAATAAGGTAAGGATTTAATTATTCCTAACACTATTAACATTTTACTATTGTATCAGGGTCATGGCTGAAAATATGATAGACACTTTTAGGATTGCCAAGAGCTCAGTCTCTCACTTGTGAACCATTATTACTGCTAAGACACTGGCATCTAATGGTTTGCAATAATGACAAAGAAGAGAAAATACTTTGCTGCAATCCCTGGAACCAGACATTCGTTATTTCAGTACCAAGCTTCAATCATTATGAAGTTCATTCTTACTGCTGAAAACTACTACTTTGGAGAGGAGAAAGAGAATCAAGAGTGTAAGATTACATAAAGAGAGGGTTTTTTCCTTTCTTTTATCAATAAATGTCTTTGAGTTAATTTTATTTCCTGTCTGATCGTCCTTGAAACCAATAATTGCATGACAGCCACAGAGGCTGCATTTGGGGCTCCACTGAACTGAAGATTCTATGTGAATTAAAGGTGGTCTCCTGTAAAATCTGCAGATTGACAGACCATGAAGGAAAGAGGAACAGATGTATGAGAGGATGAGGTGACACCATGCCACCTGCCAGAGGTATGTGGGGAAGGGATCCATGTTCTCCAGCCCCTAAAGCTGCTTTTGCCACACTGTGGATGCCAACATCTGGGCCAAGACAGTTTGATATATATCCTTATTCACTTTTCAAAATGTAGTCTGGCTCCCATGATTGTGTCAGACCTAAAATATACCATTGCTCACAAATTCCTTTGAGAATTCTTTCAACGGCACAGTTAAAAGTTGGAATATAATTTTCTTGAGAAAAAAAATATGCAGTTCTACGGATTTGTTTTTTTTCTGTGGTTTTTCTATAGCCATTCTGCTGAAAAAAATGAAGTGGAGGTTTGGAGAGTACAAGATGAAAAAAAATCTGTCACTTGCAGACATTTCAGAATTTACACCCATGATTACATAGTCAGCTCTCTTCCTTATTCTATCTACACCATTAGGAATGGACAGTTGGAAGCAGCCACTTGGAGCCCAGTCCTTTTTCAGTCCCTGAAAGCAAACAACAATCTAGCAGGATCAGTATCTACATGTCCTTGCATAATGCCAGGCAGAAATTATTTTCAACACCTTGGAAGAAACTAAAAAATGAATGTCCAAAACACACAGGTGCCATGAGAGAGCAGGAAGCTTGAGGGAATCACCAGCATTCCAGGTCCTACCAGCAGGAAGGAATTTATTAATGATTTTGAGACTGCACTGCCAAGACTACCCACTGTCAAGTGCCCATCTGCATCTAGAAATTTGGAACCTGGAAACTCAAAACACGTGTCCTGCGGAGTGGCACAGCTCCAGTCCTAATGTGTGAGTGAATTCCTGCACCTGCAGACACCCTGGGCCTAAAGGAGGTGACAAATCTCTCACAGAAGCCTGTGTATAAGTGCTGAAGCTGAACACCAACATGTGGCCAAGGCAGCAGCGAGGCACAGCCCTGCTCCGGGGCATGTGCTCTATTCCCAGCTGGAACAGAGGCATAAAGACTATTTCCCAGTAGTCCAATATCAGTCCTTACTCATGAAACATGGTGATAATGATTGTAATAGATAAAAGAATTGTCCCCAAATATTTCTGAGGGGCTGTGCTTTTCGGGTCTTTTATAAACTGTTTTTAACCATGCCAAATAAACCAACAAAAAGCCATATCAAAGTACAGGATTTTCACTATTTGTCTGGGTTCTGTGGAATTGTGTTGTAAAGCACATTGTTGACAAAACCTAGTGAGGGGGGCTGACCCTGGCTGGATGCCAGGTGCCCACCAAAGCCTCTCTATCCCTCCCCTCAGCTGGACAGGAGACAGGAAATATAATGAAAGGAACATTGAGATAAGGGCTGGGAGAGATCACATCAATTACTGTCAGAGGCAAAACAGATTCAATTTGGGGAAAATTAGTATAATTTACTAGCAGTCAAACGAGGGTAGGGTAATGAGAAATAAAACCAAATACTAAAAGACCTTACAGCCACCCCTCCCTTCTCCAGGGGCTTAAATTAATTCCTAGTTTCTCCACCTGCCTTCCCCCGTGAGGTGCAGGGGAACAGGAAATGGGGGCTGCAATCTGTTCGTTACAGGTTGTCTGTGCTGCTGCTTCCTCCTCAGAGGGAGGGCTCCTCACACTATTCCCTAGATATTTTTCACTTCTTCTCTCTTTTCCAAGAGTTCTGTTTGTTTAGATGGATTGTGTTCAGTGGTTGAGTGGTGACAAAACAGAATTATACTTGCAAATTTCCCCTCACCGGTAGCTGCCTACATGCAGCCCTTAGCCAGGATATAGCCCTTGCCAAAATTAGCCTGACAGCAAGGGAATGATATTTCCATTTGCAGGAAAAGAGTTAATGGGAAAATTCCATGTTCAGGGCAGTCATTAGAGGTCAAAGACCATGAAATGATTCGGGGGCCAAAATCGATTTCTGTGTAGGAAAAAAAACGCCATTTCTCACATAATTTCAGAAGATCGTACTTGATATTTTCCAGAAAACCCTAAGAAGGTGGAATATAAGTGAATTTCAATGCATTCATTAATGAGAAAATGAAATCTTCAAGAGGGTAGGTTAAGCATAATTATGCTTCATTCAGTCATTTCTTTCTATCAGCCATTTTACGCTGCTCTAGTAATTATAGCCAAGTGCATTTCCATGCGGGTTGGCAGTAGAAGTTGTTCTTTGCAGAAAGTTTGTCACATTGTAAGTGGACTTTAGAGAAACAGATATGATGTGATTGTTACTGACTGCACTTAACCTGGAAAAGTTACAAGGAACAAACTAATTACTTCAGTATTCATAGATGCGTCCAAGCAGGAAATAATTACACTGTGACATGGGTGAGCAAATAAAATATAAAACGTGGGAGAAGCCTTGGTAAGTACAAATAGGAGATTTTGATTACTCGGAACTAGACTGGAATACATTAAAGAAGATATAATGTGGATTTGGTACGAGATTGCTTTGGGGATCCATAGGTTATGTGTGAGTGCCTAGCATTAAGACCAGAGTATTATTGTCGTGTCTGGGAAGCAGTGCAGCAAAAAGCAGGAACTATATAAAGGCAGTGAAAAAGCTAAAGAACAGTTATTGCAGTCTCAGTATGGGTCAATCTCTCAGGCTCTTGCCTAATTTTAGTCAGTTCTTACTCATGCAAATCTCCCACTTCAAGAAATTTCACCTGAAGTGGAACAAAACCAGTAACAAGTTCTGGTCAAAGATTTTTTTATCCTATCTGGAAAAATGTGTGATACGTTGCTGTGTGGGAAGAAGCCATAGAAGTGAAGGATTTAAAAATCCACAGTGCACAAAACACCTTTCAATCAAATCAGCTGTTCTTTCAGAGATAGTGTCTAAAATGATGGGGTAAGACAGAAAAAAAGGACGCAGGAACTTCCTTCCACAGTAAACTCTCAAGCAGATATTACCAGCCGAAACATAAAAGGTCTAGAAAGCTCACACTTAATTTATCACCATTAGCAATGCATCTGTAATGTAAAAAATAATCATTCTAAATGGAATTCTCAGAAGAAAACCCATGAATGTCATGTCATCAGAGACACTTAGCATGAGATGGAAGAGTCACATTAAGGAGCACAATAGAATGAACTAAAATGAACATGGGTGGAAAAAAAAAGCAAAAAACAAAATCCAAACACAAACGAAAAAAAAGAAAAGAAAAAAAAGGAAAAAAAAAAGAAAAATAAATCACACTTCATGGTCTTACTTTCATGTGATAAAATCAGCCCATAAGCCACCAGGGGTGAAAATCTCAGTGACAGGCCCCCTGGCTGTGGGGCAGCAGCTTCACTCAGACTCAGCACCTGAGAAGCCAACAGCTCAACAGCACTGGGAAGGAGGGTGAGAAATTGGGAGTAAAGCCCAGGAAGAAGAGGGAGGTGGGAGTGAGATGTTTTAAGATTTTTTTTTTGTTATTTCTTGTTATCATGCACTGATTTGGTTGGTAATAAATTAAATTAATATCCCTCAGTCAGCTCCATGGTTTTTCTCTGATGATAATTGAGGAGTGATCTCCCTGTCCTTGGCTCAACCCACAAGCCTGTCAGGGCATTTTTCTCCTCCTATGCAGTTGAGGAAGAGGATTGATGAAGTGGCTTTGGTAGGCACCTGACATCCAGCCGAGGTCAGCCCATCACACTGATTCAGGGATCTGTGACAGTACAAAACTAACTCTCAACACACAGGAAAAATATTTTTCTCCCTGTTTCAAGATTAAATGATTTTTGGTGTGATTGCTCTCTGTTTTGACTTAAGGAGGAATTTACAGTGGTATTTCTGGTGTCTTCATTGCTTGAAGGCAAAAGTTTGAGTAGTTTCTCTGTCCTAAGATAATCTATTTCCTTTTAATATTAGAAAAATTAAATCACACGACATCTATATCAAAGTTAGAAAGAATTAGTCCCAGAGACATATTCTATCTTTGGGAAGTCAGAATTTTTTTCATCAGTTTGATGGCAAACAAACTGGTTAATAGTTGAGGCCAAATTTTATAGAAGTTGGGATGTTACTTTTAATTAACATACCTGATTTATTCGCCTAAATAAATATCCTGCATGATATAATGCACTAGTTATTTATTTCTCAATGCCTGGGAATCAAAACAAGTCTTGGAGGTCACTTACACTTGGAGGTTTTGTTCTGTCATTATACACTCATAAAAGTTAATAGTCCTTGCTGCTTGCCTGAGTCCAACATTAAATTCTAAGATGAGTTAAGAGAATGTGTTAATTACCGTTCATTACTGTAGGAGTTCATGTGAAGCTACTTGGAAATTACAGTCAACAGAGATGATGGAGAATATGCTGTGTTGGGTTTTTTTGTGAGGGGTGGCACCAAGAGAGAAGATCAGAGGGACAATAAAAGCTGAGCTGTTGAAAGTGAAACTTTTTGGCAGTATCTGTCTTGTTTGATGAAAATTTAATGGGAAAAGATTTCTTAGCCTCAAATGGGGACTGATTTCTCTCATTTTGCCAGGACGATAAAGTCACTCTTGAGGTAAAGTGACTCACTGCAGTGTGAGAGATTTTTGGTTGAATATATCTGTTTGATTTGTGCTAGGTGTGGAATCTCTGCCAATTTTCCTCTGTGCTGAAAGCACATGCAATCAGCAGAGGGTTTGGGGCCATTTTGTGAAGTGTTGCTTTCTCTCTGAAGTTTTCATTAAAATACTTCAGAAGGATCTATGTTCCTACAAACAAAGACAGATCTTTAAGAGATTGCAAGGATTTAAAGTCTTTTTAAGGGCTTGTTTTAAACCTGAGCAGGAGATGGATTTCCTACCTCCTTTTTTTTTCTAGTAAAACCCAATTAATATTCCATTTTAGCACAATTCTAGTCACCATCTCTCCATCTTTCTCTCTGTGTATGAAAAAGGTCTGACTTGGAGGTCTGGAAGCTTTTGTGACTTGATCTTTAGACATATCTCTGTGTGGTGAGAGAAAATGTGGAACTGGAGCTTGAATGTTTAAAAAAAAACGTATTCCCGTAGATTATTTCTGCATTTTACATCAAATTGTTGCTGGCTGCCTTATGGAGTAATTTTTTGTACATGAAGAATTCTGTTGGTTTTCAGCTTCACAGGTGAACTGAAAATTATCTCTCAAAATGGGGATCAAATCTGATGGAGGTACCTAGGCTCCTTATTCAGGTCTTTTTTAGGATATGGTTTTAAATTATTTCTGTACAGTTTGTGCCACAGAAAGAGAGGCAGGATGGCAGGATGTGTATGTCAACTCCATCTAACAGACTGTGGACAAAAATTGTCTGTTCTGCCCTTACCCCATCCCTGAAACTATCCGTGTTCCTCAGCCTTGAACTACTGAACAACCTCGAACAACCTCGAACCTCAACTACTGAACCAATGCTGTATTTTTTCTCTATAATCCAGATTTTCTCTTTAATAGAGGTCTTCCCACTAGCCCAGTTCACAGTGTAAAAATAGGTCTGAATAAGCAGTGGTTCTGGTTTAATTTTCAAAGTAATTTACCAGCAGGTTCATGGGTTAAAGTGGGTAGAGCTGTTGGGCTGATTTGAGTTATGGTAAAGAAACTTTAATTATCCCATCTGAAGGACATCAAGTTCTCTACATTCAATACTTTTTCAGTTTTGATAATGTCTGTACCCAAGGTAACCAGGGATATTTTATTTGTATATAATATTGCTCTTCTTGAGCCTAGGAACAGTGGTGAATACTCCAGAGAAAGATATAATAGTTGAAGAAAGCAAAATTAAAATATCAGCCTGCTTGAATACATGATCTTTGGGAGTGGCTATGGGAACATCCCAAACTCTTGAAATCTACAGCCTGTGGAAACCCTGATATCAACAGTGCTGAGGGTGAAACTTTCACTGGCTTTACAGCCTTTGAGACAGGCCTGCCAATAAAGGAATCTGATCTCAGCTGCACCTACTGGCTTCTAGAAATCAAACAGAGTAAGCCAAACAATATCAAGTTATTGTAATATCTGTTACTGTTGCTTTTCTTGAGCCATTTCAAATTAAATGAGATAGTATAAAATGAGTTAGATAATACACATTGAAAGATACTTTAGTGGAGATGACAGTGTTTAGAAGGAGAAAGACTCTCAGAAATATGTAATTTCCTTTTTTTTTCCTCCCTAAATTAATTTTCCCGCATGAAAGTCCTCATAGACTACCTGGGGAATTAAAAGATCTGAAATAATATTATCTTTTAACTAAGAATAAAAGGAAAACAAAGAAGAAGCATAATTATGAGCTAACCATTAGAAAGTTCTTAGTGCTAATACGCAGCAGAGGTCAGAATACTCATAATTTATAATCGACATCAAGAGAATAGAAGACTGCTAAGAAGGGCTCGTCTTCAGAGAAGTGAGAGAATGCTGCACAGATAATAGCATTTCCTTCATGCTGATGACTTTGTCAGTGAATACAATAAGCTGATTCATTAGACAGACCTATTCAATATAAATCCACTTAATATCTAAAAGGTTTAAAACATTTTAGTGATCGTGTCACACAGAGCTATTGTTAAAAGAGAGAACCGTTTGCCCCGTCTCACATTCAGATAGAGCTCAGGAACATGAAAACGATGGACAGACGGCCTTTAACTCTTTTAAAAGAGTATGATGGGACAATAGAGGTGTCTGAGTGTTCCTCATTGTCAAAAACCCTTCTGTACCACTCCAAGTGATCAGAGAGGCTGTCAAAGCCACAGCCAAACCTGCTCTGAAGGTTTGATGGCAGGGTAGAGTCAGCTGTCTCAATGTTGGCTTGTAATAGAGTTCTGGGACAGCAAAGCATCAGAGAGCCCTCACTCTCTGTTTCTTGTATGTGATGTCTGGAGTTTGATGACAAAATTGGAGGGGAAATCCACAAGGCTGCTCAGCCATTATATAACATCCTTTAGAGATCCCCAGTCACGGCCTGTTGAGCTTGTGCATTGATGGGGAGCAGGAGCAGGGAGATAGAACCCTCTACAGACGGAGTAACCTCCCCATGTTCAGTCTGTACAAGCCCTTGCAACTTTAGGAGTAAATAGTGTTAATCTTCTCACAAACAAGGGACAAAGAGATAGCACTTGCTGGAGTATGTAGAGGTGATAAAGATGTAAAAATATATAAATATTTCAATACATTGTGTTGCAGTGTAATGCAGCAATTACAGTAGATAACCTCGCTGAATTAAATTCTCTATTAGTGTTAAAAGGCAATGTCTGTTAGATCTTTAACAGAAAATAGGATCATTTTGAATTTGTGGTGGGTTCATCTTGGCTGGACACCAAGTACCCACCACAGCTGTTCTTTTTCTTCCCTCTTCAACTGGACAAGGGAAACAAAATACAATGAAAAGCTCATGGGTTGAGGTAAAGATGGGTGAGATCACTCAACAGTTACTGTCATGAGAAGAGTAGATTTGACTTGGGTAAATTAATTGAATTTATTACCAACTAAATCAGAGGACAGTAAGGAGAAATAAATTCAAATATAAAAAACACCTTCCTCACACCCCTCCCTTCTTCCCAGCCTTGAGTTTACTTCTGATTTCTCTACCTCTTCCCCTCAGGGTGTACAGCGGAAGAGGAAATGGAGCATGTGGTCAGTCCACCACACATTTTTACATTCTCTGTTTCTTTTTTTTGCTAATGGTCAGGTTTCTGATTATCTACACTCACGATCTTCAGTGGTGAAAGCTGCAAGAGACTGTACAGTAATTATCTGTGAAATTGCTGGCTCTGAAATTTTTGTTGCTGAAATGCTGAAATTTTGTAGGCAACAGCAGGAGACTTTCAGTGAAATAATACTTGGACAGGTAGGAATTCTACGCAAAGACTCCATTTGTATAATAACTTGATTGCTACCAAAATCCCTAATGAATGAGTAAATCGAGTTAGTCAAATGTCCAGGGTTTTATCGTTAAAGAACTACATGCACACANTAAATATAAATATAAATATAAATATAAATATAAATATTCTGAGCAGCAGCAAGCCATGCCTGCAGTATAAGAACATCTTTTTATGCAGCAGGTTTCATTCCTTGAAGTCTGGATACTTTAAGGTTCAAAAGCCTGATTCAAAGATGAACAGAATATTTATTAAACGCTTCTGTGACGGTGGAAAAGACAGCAATACTCTCCAAGTACCAAAGGATGGAAGTAAGAAAATATCTGACAGCATGCTTAGAAAACTTAGTGTGTCTCAACTCAGGTGTCACAAAGAGGGTTCCCCTCAGTGGTACCCAGTGACAGGACAAGACACAGGAATGCACTTAAATGTAAGAGAAAAACTTTTTCTATCAGTAGATGTGCCCAAAGATAACAAGAACAAGTTTTGGCATGGCAAAACAGAAGTATGACCTTTGAACCTGGAACAGTACCTTACCATTTTTCACAGAATCACAGAATTAATGAGGCTTTTAGAAGTCTTAAGGATGACCTTTCATCACATTAAAGTGTTCGAGCAAGAAATATTTGCAAGTTGTAAAAGTCAAGTAGTGCCATTGGGAAGAGGAAGGAGAAAGGACAGGATGTGGCTTTGGCAAGGGAAAAGAAAGGATTTTTTTCTAGCCTTGCAAGATGACAGACTTGTTTGATGAATGTCAAATTAATATTATTAAATATGTGACAAAAAAGCAACTAATATGCAATTGTAACTAGTCCTGGTTCAGTAAATGATCTCTTTAGTGGCAAGTGTTTATGTTTTGGGAAATTTGGACCCTGGTGGTTGCAGGGTCCAAACATTCTGAAGTCAATATTTTCCTGTTTTACATATTTTTGTTTAATTGATTTGCAATGATTCACCCTACAAAACTATCGTTCTTTCTTTTTGCATTGTAACTAACATTCTTGAAAGGCTAATTCCTTTCTTAAATGTATCATGACATGTTGAATCAATGCAAAATTTCATAGAAATGGAGTGCATTTAGCAAAATGTGGAGAAAAGAACTCACAAAGTCACGATCACTCTTACTGTACTTGTGCAGATTTAAGGTGGCTGCTAGACACGATAGCCTGGCAAAGTCCCTTTAGGAGTAGACTCGCTGATATTTTTAATCCTGTTAACATTTAAAAAAAATATGCATATTCCTGTGAATAAGATTTTAAAATATTTCTATAGGAGAAACACCTACATCTTACAAAATGCCTGAAAAATGGCCAACTTTTTTTTTTTTAATTTGTATGGATATTTTTAACTTAAATTTATAGCCTTTTTTTGGGAATGCTTTTGAAGAAATATCTATAGTATTCTCTGTGTTGAATTTAGAGAGTTTTTAAGAATCTGTCGTTAATTTCTCAGTAATACATTAGCAGTACTTTGCTGGTATAGCACACTATTAACATCTTCAGGATCACTGACATAAAGTTCAAGCTGCAAGGAATAAAATCTCATTTTTTCCCCAAAGACTTCAGGATAAGTGCTGCAATGCAGTGGTCTCCTTGACTTTGTGGTATAAATTATGCTTAACTACTGTAATTTTTTTCTTCAGTTTGAAACCGAGCAACTCTCAAATCCACTTAAGAATGTATTATACAGGGAAAAGAAAAGACAAGTAAGGCTGTGGCACTGAGATTCATACACTGCTTATCACCTTCTGTTTTCTTCTCTTTCATGTATAAATATATTAAGGTTATTAGTTAATTGGAGGGCATAGAATTATTAAGCCATTAGCAGAAACATCAAACACTCCCAAATGCTGAAACCCTTTTGTGTCTCCAAACAGCCCCTTTTTTTTCCCCCTCTAAATTGAAAAAGAGGTTTCAGACTATTAGTAGAAATAAACAAGTAAATAGGTAGTAAGATGATTAGGATGTGTGCAGATTCTCTGCCACAAGGAAAGTTGTGTGTACTTGCAAAATTGCTCTAAATCCTTGTGCAATAGTTAAATGCCAAACAGAGGTACAAGGCAGAAAATCACAGATTGTTCCATTAAGGAAATTATAACACAGGCCAAGAACACTCAAATCAAATCCTTTGCTGCCGGCACCAGGTACTTCACAATTTCTCTGGGCTATATGGGAGACATGAATGATAGGTTTGGGATAGAGTGTGATAGCTGATGATTTTGAAGACTTCCTTGTTTTCTTCCCAGAGGAGATTTTACGTCTCTCAACTCACAATCGCAAGGAACTTTCTAAAACTAGGAATTCATCACTACCTCTTTGATCCTTCTCCTAAAACGTTTTTTTATTATCCTCAGAAAGGTTTCTGCTGCTCACCATCATGAGAAAGAAATGTAATTAGACCTGGCTCAAGGCTTGGCACTGTCTAGAAAGTAGCACAGGTCAGATGCTGACTCCCAGTTTTGCAGTGCACTAGAAGTAGATTAAGTTCATTTTTAAGGCTGTTCAAAAACCTACTGTACTCTACCTCTCGAAGCTTCCAGCTGCAGCATTGTTCTGACAGTGGAACCAGCTGTCATTCCTTGCTATTTTTTTTTTCTTTAGAGTATTTAATTTTGTCTCGCATGCTTAGGGGCTCTCCATCAAACTCCAAAGGTCACCTAAAGCAGATTGTACATAACCAAGTATACATGCTATGCTGGACAAGACCTTTGTTCAGTCAGTCATGCACTCCATTTGCTGCAATGTAGTTAAATATGAGGGACCAGATGACAGAAGGTGTTCCTCTGATACTGAGCTCAGTTCCCATTGAGGTTCCTTCCTGCAGTTATGCCCTTCTCAGTTTAAGCATCTGAGCCTTACAATTTCCTTTGATAAACTGACCACCTCCAAGTGGGTTTTAATGCCCTCAACAGACAGATTTCATGAAGATTCTTTTCAGTCTAACTGAAAATATTTAAGATTTTATAAAAGGATAATTACACAGCATTTTTATTCTTTTGTGTCTTATGGCTACTATTTTTCTGTAGAAATTTTAAAAACCAGTTACTTCAGGGCAGAATTCTTTAACTTCTCTTGACTTACGACTTGTGTTTGGGTCAGCAAATGCCAAACATATACTTGGCTAAATCCAAAACAACTTGAGGCATGAAAAATTTTAGCTAAATATGTTCAGACAGTCTTTAGAAATGCTGTTCCAAACCAAGTTACTTGTTATCTGTGCAATTTTGCAGAAATACCCTGTTATTACTGCTACCAAATTGGTTTTAACATCTTTCAGTTGACTCAATGCATACACCCAAGCAGAAGATCTGCCTTTTTTTCACCAAATGAAGTGCTAACTACTTTAATAGAATTTTTTAATCCACAATAATAGCCGAAACTGAATGCAATTGTAGCATTAAAATACTGTAGATGCCGGTCAGGTTTTCCAAGAAAGACTATAATAAGCTTTAAGTCAGGGAGAGACAAATGAGAAAGCTAATTTGATCCAAGTGTAGTAGATTAGGAGCAAAATAATTTTAAAAGTTCATCCCAAAGACACTTTATTGGAGTATTCAAATGCTTAAGATTTTTTTTTTTATTATTTTATAATAAAAAGTGTTTGAATATTTTTTCTGCAGCTGCACTACCATGGCTCTTCATGGCTAGGAAGAATTATGAAGTTGTCCTTAGAACCTCATTTACTATCAGTATGTGTAGGTGTATAAAAAAGGTATTTGTTTATGCACTGAAAACTGGATTTCTTTGTAATATTTCTGTGCTACTGTTTTATGTTTTTATTAAATATAGTTAGTAGCACAGTAATACGAATCACTATGAAATTGCAGAATTGATTCTGAAATCTGGTAGTGTATAATGAAGTTTTCAGCTTCAGCTTTGAGATTGTATATATTATTTATTATTAATAAAGAATACGAAAATCTCTCAGTAAGGAGAGAGAAGATATGATTAGGGAGATGGCACTGGATATTGATTATCCTTCTAGTGCCTGTTATTGATGTATTTAGATGCCTTAACTTTCAGAAAGATATCTCTTGCAATTTCCCTGTGGATAAGTTTCTACTGCAAAGAAACTTCACCCTAAAGAGGTTGTTCCACAAAAGTGCTCCATAAATAACTGGATTTGTAAATTCCCTGAACTACCAGCTGAACATAATATGCATGAACCTGCTGGTTTCCTTCTGACCACTTAAAATGCTGTCGGAGAACATAAATTTCCCAGTGAGTCTCAGAGTTCCCCGTGTGGAGCCAAGAGAATGATAAGAAGTCACATCATCTTAAAAATGGATTGGCTTCTTCTAACTGCAGGTGAAAAGTCACTCTTACAGGAAACATTTTCAGACACCAATTTGTTCAATGAAGGTCACCTTCTGAGTTCCAGCTTAGCTGGACATAAAGCTGATCTGACTACAAACTTAGCCCTGCTCTGAGTACCTCCAGGAGCAAGTGTTTTTCTGTGGTTTTATACGTGTGTGTGTTATATTCGTTTTTAATTTTATTTAATTATATTGATTCCTGTGCAGTTTGGTAATTCTACATCTACTTCCTGGTCAGATTTTCTAACAAATGGAGTATCTTTCTTCTGAAGACCCTTTTTGCAACACCAATTCAAAAATTACTCTAACCAAGACAGCACCTATACAGGCTCTTTTGTATCTTCCCAGGTGCAGAAACGAGGTTCAGACAACTAGAGAAGGATGAGGTTGAATTACATATTTCTGCCTTCATTTTTGTTTCTCAAAATTAATTTCTGGCAATGGCTAAAGCATGAAGGAGTCAGTCTGTCCGGGGTGCTCAACAGACATTTGCTGTCATATTGGCTGACAGGAATTTTTATTAAATTGGAGGTATGACGAGTCTAAATCCTTACGGCTTGAGATAGGGAACCAGATTCTTTGACTCAGCTTTGTGACAGATTTGTATACACTAATATCAGACTTAAAACCCCAAACACACAAACAGCTCAAACATATTAATTGCATTCAACACGAGTGATATCATTAATTCACATTAAATTTATTTGTCTTTAGAGGTTTGTGAGCTTGAATGCCTTGTTTTAAATGCAATGGTTAATAGAGTTTATTTACCTTTGTTAAATCATGAAACAAATCTATTTTTTTCCTATACTACCACATTTTCAATGGTCAAAAGAAATGCTTGTGTAGAAATGTAACTAGCTCAGAGGATTTACAAACCTGGAGAGAATACTGATTTTAATGCATAATAACCAGAATCTTCTTATACTGTCTGCACATCCTAGTAAAAGCTGACTATTTTTTATTACGCCTCAGCAAAAATTAAACAATAGCACAGATTTTTGCAAAATTCAGCACCTTTGCAAGGATTAAATTTGCTATTTAAAACCTAAAGCAAATAGTTTAAAGCCTCTGATATATTGAAACATTTAAAAATAAATAATTCCATTTTTATAAAATTTCTGTAGAAACCAGCTCAGAGTAAAAATATGTTTTTAATAAATTTGTCAGAAGATGTGAATCTAAACTAAGTTCCTGTCCAAGGAATAGAAAGAGCAGGTTAATAATAAATCTGATTAGTTAAACTCTAAGTGATCACGTAGAACAGAATTGGTTTCATTCCCAGGGGTGCTCAGATGAAGGGGGAGATATTAAAGGTTACCTGTGTCAAAACAGAGAAGGCAGCTGTATAAATTCAGTGGATGATAACATCGTATTTTATGTAACAATATTTTTTTTTCCCCAAATGAGTCGTCAGAAATTGGTTGCTCTAAGTATTCTTAAAATCAGAGGGGATTCAGTGTTAAAAGCAATTGTCTCTGCTACTCTGCCTGGGGTGTAGTCAAATATATTTATCAAAACAAGCCTTAGTGGGACAACTACATTTGTTTCCTTTCATTTATGTCAGCAGTAGTAGGAATATTAGTATTTTTTATTTTTCTCCTCATCAGTAAGACTGTGTTCAAACAACTTTTAGCAGGACACTTTTTGAAAACAATCTTTTAGTCTGTATCATCAGTCGCAGTCATCCTCAGTAATCCCGTAATGTTCCAGCCCACTAAAATATCAAAAGTCTTTTTTTTTTTTTCCATGCTGCTGCTAATTTACACTGCTTTGATAGACAGTATGATCTGGGCTGAGAAATAAATGGAAGAAAACAAAATAGTTTCTTTTCTGTATTGGTACTTACAAAACTCAAAGGGTAAAACATAGGTAAAATCAGGGAAAGTTAAGGAGCAGATAAGAAGGGACAAAACGTCAAAAAGAAAGAGGAGAAGTCTGCTTGGATAAAATATTCTGTGTAGAGACCAAAAGAAACATAATGAGCTTTGGAGGCAAATCAGATAAATTGCTCCCTTATTTGGAATACCTGTCTTGAACAAGGGGTAAATAAAGGTAAAATTCCCAGTTCGTGTCTCCCCATTGTGATATATTCTCATGGCAGGAAATACTTGAAGGTAAAATAACAGATGAAGGTTTCTTTCTTTGTTTTGAGTTTTGAGGTTTAGGTTGCTGCTTGTTGCTGGGTTTTTTTCAGTCTTTGTTTGATTTAGTTTGTTGATGTTATTTTTTTCTTAATTATTATCATATGAATTACTGTCAGCACTGACTTTTCAAGGTTGTTTTTATGTGATGAAAAAGATCATTTTATTCATCATTCAAGTAATTTTTATATTTAACAAGTATTTAACTGAAATATAAATTTGTTATATGCTATCTCACTGTCAGAGCTTCAAATGTGTTTTTTGCAAAAAATTATTGTACCATATAAATTGAGTTTAAGATGAATGAACTACTCCCTAAATATTAAAATTTATGAAATTGAGAGTTTGTTCCTTCTTTACTAGGTTTCTTTTCCCAATTCCTTCTTATTTGGCTTCTCATTCATATCTTTTATTCTTGGAAGCCTGATCAAAACCCCATGAAATCTACTGGATTTTTAGTTGTGAGAAATATATGCAAGAAGCTGTTTTTCTACTCTGTTCCAGCTGCGTATTTCTCATGCTTATTTCCTCTTCTGGTCTGAGTATTTAATAGGATTTCTGTCCCTTTGCTATGCTGCTTTTCCTAGTATTTCTTATTTTCTTTCCCGGCTTCTGTTCAGGCTCCAAACCCCTAGCCATTCAACACCTTCTTCCCAAATAATTACAAGAGTCCAGAACTCCTGCATGCTAAATTACATTTCACTCAGGCTGTCTTTCTGCAAGCAGGAGACGAGAAAGAAAAAAGTTTTAGTGTCTCTCCTGAAATTCAATTTGAAAAATAAAACATGTGCTGCCAATAGCTGTTCTACACCCTCAGAACTGTGTGCATAGTTGGGCAGCTATTTGATATGAACATCAGAGTCATTCTCCCCTGCATATATTATCATTCCACTGTTCCTAAAAATATTCTTACATTTTTCATTATTTCTCCTGGTGCTGTGAAAGGGGCTGGTTCAGGAACATTAATCAACTTCCCAGATACATGAAGTCATTATTTTTAGTCCTACGATGCTTTTCTCATTCCTCTTCCCTAATAATAATCTTGCTCTAGCTACCCCTGATCAGTGAGTGAAATCAAAATCTGCTACTGTTTGTTCTGGCTCCATTCCCTGTTGCCCAAGGTTACTCGTGTCAGAATGCACTTTGGGCAGTGCGGGTGTTTATATTCTGTGGGGTTTCTTGGCTTCCAAAAAAAATTGCTCTCCATGAACTTTGGGGTCAATTCACTTTCATGGTTAAACATCACCTACTGGTCATAAGTCATTGTTCTCTTTTTCTTGATCTCACACACATAGGGAGGAATGGAGGTAAGAGGTATAAAGAAATAAATAGTAGCAGAGAGAAATCAAAGAAAATTTTCGTCGTCTTTTGTTATTGGAGAACTTTGAACCTATTATTTTTAGGTTAGTCATATTTCTGACAGACTAGAGTGAAAAATGGCAGCAGTGCTTCTTCAAAGGTTCTCTTGTGTGAAATCCTTTGTGTCTTGATGCCAGAATATAAGACTGGCAATCTTTTTATTGTAAACATCTGGTGCTTCCAGCCTAGGTTTGGGCAGTGGTAAAGAGGAATGTGTACTTGTATGCCTTCCCTTCATCTTCTCCACTTTGATTTTCAGGTTGAAAAGTGCAAAATTGGGCAGTTTGCTTTCAGTAGGATGGCTTCAAGTGATGAACTCTGTCTGCAGGCAAGCATCTCCTGGATGCTGCACAAAATGCTGCTGCAGCTCTTCTGTTCAATGTTCATCGTTCCTGGTCTCCAAGAACTGGATAAATTAAGCTGGAGAGTCTTACTGGGAATGCCCATCCAGTTATGGAATTCATTTGTTCCCACGCTATAAAAACATTTCTTCTGTTGAGGACTGCATTCAGTGCAGGTGGCCTGGGGTGCAGTGCAGGTGAGCTCTGGGTGGGGGTAATGCCGACCCTTTGGACAGCAAAGGGCACCTGCGGCTCAGCCAGATGAGAGACATGACAGGAGTTGAGAACCTCAGATTTTCTGGTGCTTGGACTGTGAGGGGATAAAAGCCCAGAGTTTGCGCTCTTTGGGGTCCTCCTCAGAGGCACCAGCTTGGGCTGTTTCTGCGTTACTGCACCAGGAATAAATTGCTTCTTGGAACAAGATATCTGAGACTCAGCTACGGGAAACCTGATGTCAAACCAGTAAAGAGGCCTGGGTTGAGTGTGGGGGAGTCAAGTGGGGACCTGTTGGGTCATTGGAGCCACCGTTGTGAAGGGACTTTGGTCCCAGCAGTGACACTCTGGGGTGGTGTGAGGATGTCTGCCAGAGAGGCTCCTGGATGTTCAGGCTGGGAAGTTTCCTTAACCCTTCCTCAGTTGTCAAACCGTGTGAGCCCGTTTAACTGATTTGCCTTTTCCAGCAAAAGAAAAGTCTTTACCAGTTGCCAATTTTTGTGCCATACATATATTACAAATGCAGCTGTTACAATTCAGTGCTCAGTAGGATTTTTTGTCCATCTGTACTTGTTGTGGTTTGCTCTTTCTGTGTGTGAGTTCACACCTCAGATTTCATTGTCTTTTGTAAATTGGTAGAACACGCTGGCTTTAAAGGAGCAGAAGGTGAAAACTCTTTGCAAAACAGTGAGCTCAAAATAACACCAATTAAACCAAAGTAATTGCTGGTTGCTCTTAATGAAAAAATCACATTTTTATTAGAACTACTTACCTTTAGTTAATAGAACAACCAATTTTCAGTAAATATCCTTTAATGGAGAACACTCTTAGTGCCATCAGTAGCATGTAATTGTTGAACAAGATTTCTGTAATGGATTGTTAGCTCTTAAAATTGGTTGGTTAGTTTTTTTTCTGATACACTTTCAATCTGTAAAATGACACTTGCCTACATCAGCCTGAAAGGGAAAAGAAAATGTGATACGATTTAATGGAAGCACATATCTTCCAAGAAAGATGAAGGACATTAGCCCCTATATTAATGTGCTTATGCCAAAATCCTTGAGATAAAGGCTCAGAAGATTTTGCAAAGATGCCCAAAAGGCCAATAGCAGCTTGAGGAATGAAGTCTGAAGGCAAAGACTTAACTTCTAATCCACCTTTTCCTTCGAGTTCTGTTGAGGTACCAACAGCTGAATACATATCCACAAATTAGAACTGAGAACATCATCAGCTTATTCTGCAGAATGTTTGCTTATAAATGTCTGTGATGTGATGCTTACTGGGTGTAGGCTGTATTCTTGACATATTCTTCGTAAAAAGTAAACAAACTCTTGCTTCCTCAGTAAGATCATTCCACCAGGGGAAGAATGATATGATATTTTGCTGTGCTTTATTGAACATACAAAAAATTACTGGGATTTTGTCCTTTGCATAGGTTCACAGGAGAGGAAAGGCATTGCTCTGAGCCTCTTAAGTCTCTCAGTAACACAGTGCTGTTAGATCAAAGGTTAGTTCTTAGCCCTGCAACCTTTTTGCTAACATTACACAATGAAAGTATCTGAAGAGATCTGGCTGAAATGCCTAGATGGGTTTTCCCTCTTGTCGTACATCTCCTTATACATTTAATTAAAATACTTTGCCAGTGTTCTGACATAAATGCTAGCTTGTGACATAGCTTTTGCTTTGCAATACACAACATCTCATTTGTCAATCGGTAATAACTAAAGGTGTTCTCTTCAAATTTCATAGGAAAAATACAATGAATTGCACATCACCTTTATCTTCAGATTACCCTTTCAATCAACTACTTTTGAGATGCAAAGTCATAAGGACAGGTTTTCTGTTTCAAATTCAGATACAGGTTTTATATCTGTGACCTTAAGATCAGGGGAAGAGGTCAGGAGGGAGGGGTGGGAAACAAAAAAGGGGCAAAAACTATGTAGCAGTCCTCCAACAATAACTAGGGAATAAAGTCATGGATAGCAATATTTAAAAGCAGGTGATCTAGCTTAATAACAATGAGAAGGAAAGGCACCTTCTTGCTAACATGACTAAGTGCTTGATTCTGACCCTGATTCTTTCCTTTGGAATAAGTAAAATCCCAGGATATAACAGGCTGAGCACAAGCAGTTTTTGTAGTATGGAATCTGTTTACCAGGGGAATCCTTGATAGACTTTTGAGACCTGCACATTTTTAATGTTTACAGAGGGGGTTTTGGATTTGAAACCAAAGACTGGATTGCTTAGATTTCATTATGCCTGCCTAAATATTCTGGAATCAACAAAAAATATGGCATCTCAAGCTGCGCTAAACTCTGTCGATATTTGATATAAATAAATATAAGAAAAAAAAACCAAAAAAACAAACATCAGAAACAAACAAAAAAATCTAAACATATCTGGAATAGAGTGTTTATTCAACAGTATCTTGAGTGTTACTTTTAAATGTTGAACCAGGGCCCAAAACTATAAAACTGTTTTTAGTCTGTGAGGTACTGGTAATTAATGGAAACTGTGATGCATCTGTTACTACACTGTTCTAGAAAGGTAGTGCAGCTGTTCCTCCTAATGTGAACCTTTTGGGAAGGTTCATAGTGGAAATGTTTGGCAAGACTGAAGATTATCCACTCATAAAGTTATGCCACTGAAGAGATAATATTATGGAGTAAACTTTCAGGGGAAAAAACAGATGCTGAAAATTTGTTGATATGTTGCATTTTATGCTGTGGCCAAGAAGATTCTTTTAAAAAATTTCAAGCTCCTCTCTGAAATTCTAGACCTTCAGTGAATTTTTTTTATTTGCACAGATGAAGTTCTTCAGGTTAGCTGGTGTCAGGTTGCTTCTACCAAATGCCAAAGCTGAAACTCTTAAACAGATTTTATAGATTTTTAACAAGCCCTGCAGGCCTCCCATCTCAGTCAATAAGGATGGGATCTATGGTGATATATAGTGAGTTACAGAGCCCAGGCTAGGAGAATTACATTTTGAAATCAGATCTTCCCAGAAGATTTCTACAATTGATTATTTAAAACTTTGTTATCTTTCTATATATAAAAAAAGCTATCCTACTGGTGGCACTCAGGAGTTATTACCTTCAAAAGTACTGTTCTAAAGGCAGATTGTTTTTGGGGTTTTTTATTTTTCTGAAAGATCAACTGTTTTTCCCTCTTCGAAACTTTTCTGAAACATTCTGCATTAAAGACATTGGAAAATTTCTTCCAGTAGAATTCAGAGAATGCTGTTTAATGGATTTTTTGTGTTTCTGTAATCTGCATGGTGTTGGTGAAAGTGATAGAGTGAGAAAATGAGAGCCCTCAGCTGTGCACTGACCAACCTGTAAATGGAAACAGAACTAAGAGTGGGATGGGCACCAGAGCTCATCTCCTTGCAACAGCTGCGAAGAGCCCAAGCTGCTGTTGTACCTCTCTGTATGGCAAGCCCAGGTCTGGTAAGAAAATTTCAACTTGTCTGTGTTTTTGTGCTTCACTTGTAGAGCCCAGAGCAACCCCTCTCTAATCAGCTGTTGCAGTTTTTGTACTGTGTGTATCTGTGCAATTGATCTGCCTTTTGACTGGCAAAACCTCTCTTGTTTTGTTTATAGAATGACAGAGTGTCCTGAGCTGGAAGGAACCTGCAAGGATCATCAAAGTCCAGCTCCTGGCCCTGCACTGGACAACCTTCAGAATCCCAACCCGTGCCTGAGAGCATAGTTCGGAGAGACCTTGAACTCTTGTCATGTTCCAGTTCCCAACCACCCTCTGGGTGAAAAACCTTTTCTTAATACCCAGCCTAAACCTCCCTGATACAGCCTCATGCCATTTTAGTTCACACAGACTTCCTGCTGAGAAGAACAAACATTCTGAAGCCCATTCCTAAAAATCAGATTTTTAAAGTTTTCTTTTAAGAATGTTCATTCTTACCAATATTGTTCTTCATGCAGAAGGGATTTTCTTCTATGGTCTCTTTCCTAATCTGATATTGGGAAGATCTGAAGATTCAAATCTCTTTTGCAATACTGCAACTCCAAATTCTTAGCCTCAAGTGTTGAGAGAAAACAGATAAATTTGGCTGTCCCAAAATGCTCACTGAAGTCAGCAGAATTTTTTTCTGCATTTTCAGATTCAAAGTTTTTTGTGTCAAATTGAATCCAAGATTAAATGCCACACTAGTATTTTCAGAAAATATGAGTGACAGAGGTTGACCATGTACCTGTATCAAACATGTGTTGTACGCTGGGCCTGTGTGAAAATAGTGCAAATGTAATATAATCTATAGTGAAGTTTGAAGACAAAGTAAAAGCTTGACCTAGGCAATGATCAAACCCAGTCTTTTCCTCTAAATGATTGTTTCCTCATTATAGTACTGAGTTCCCTCATTTCACAGTTTAGCTATAGGTCATCTGGCAGTGACCTGCACAATGAGGTTTTACTGTGAACCCAACACACCATTCTGGGACATATTGTCTTTGATGTGGTGACTTATTCCACAGATGATGTAAAATGTGGAATAATTAATATTTGATCTTTACTGGTAATGATAAAGCATTTACTGTTACAAATGATAGATATACAAGGATGTGAATAGATGATTTCTCACTATTCTTGTCAAACCCTTTATTAGGAGTCTGAGGTTGACGATACCTATCACTCAGCCAGAAAAGATGACTGCACTCTAGTTTGTAAGGATCTGGTCATCCCTGCAATATCTTGCTTAAGAAAATCATAATTTTATATGAAGGTATTTGTAAGGGCAGTGAAATACTGAAAAAGAATCTTCAGGAGTCTGCTGTGCTTGGACTGTTGTTTACTTTGTCCTCCATTCTGAGTGGGCTGGTAAAATAAATATGTGGGTTTGTTAATCTGTTGCAGTAGTTCTTGTGCAGAGAGTACATCTCTCATCAGTGCTACTAAACTCATTTTCAAACCTCTGCACTATTGCTAAGGACGTAATAGGTATTGCCTTTGCCCACAGCTTTCTACTGCCACTTTGGGATACTTGGAATATAAATGCACTGAATGAAAACTGATACTTAATATTTAAGATCCTTTAAAGAAAGGAACTATGTGAATGTTAAGCATCATTATTAAGCAATAACAACTGAGTTGCAGCCATTAACCCAGTCAGCCATTAATCCCAGAGAGGTCTTCTATGTTGAACTTCTACTGTTAATGTTTCAAGCACAGTACAAGGCAAAGAATCAATCTCATAGGTGTATTGACTCCTTAGTGGGTGCTGCTGCTGCTGTTGTAGCGCTTGCTATAATTAAGGTGAATATTATCTGGTCTGTTCTCACTGCAGCACTAGTGATAACCAATAAAGAAGGGAAAGAAATTCTTCCTAAGTGTTAAATCATAATATGAGAAATATCTGCAGTCTCCATGCTCTAAGGAAAGCTACATGAAATGAGTCTCCCTCCCCAAAGATGGGGACTTGGGCAAAGTACCAAAGAGGTTCTTTATCTGCATAGCAGTTTCCTGTTAGGAATGTTCTCCTGCCTCGCAGTCCTCTCTCCCTGCAAGCACAAGGAATATACTCCCTACCCTGGTCAAAAAGCTCAGGAGGCAAGTGTCCTTAATGAGATGCTCTGGGTCACAGCCTTTCCAGCAGCAGAACTTCCTAGCTTGAGGAAAAGGAGGCCAAATTGTCACATGCTCTATCCAGACATCTAGACAGAAACCCACACCTCTGTGTCCCAGTCAGGACTAGAAAGTGACAGATGATGAGGTACAGCAGGCAAGCTCTGATTTTGAATGAGATGGCAGGCAGAGTTTTAATTGCTAAGAAGGGTTATGTAGCAGAGAGAGAAAAGAGGAGGCAGCAGCACAATTACCTACCAAGGGTCTTCCATGGACATCTAGAGCTCAGGCCACTCTGTCTCCTCTGCTGTTGTTTTCAGTGCTAGATGCAATTGAGCTTGTGCATGCTGCAGTCTTGCTCTGTAGGCACTTTCCTGACTGTGCATTTCTTTAAACCTTTGTTTGGGATATTCTTTTGTTTCTCTCTCCCCACTAAACTCCCAATTTCAGTTGCAATGCGTTTATATCATCTCTGGTTCTTTGGAAAGAAATGTTCTCAAAGAGAATCTTGAAACAGATTAGTGCAATCTTTAGAATTTTTTTGTGTGTCAATATTTAAAAATGAGGCAGGTAAAACTCTTTACTTGCCATTTCTCATTTCCATGAAAAGAAGATCAATTTGTGCCATTCTATGTGCTACGGAGAAAGGAAGATGCTTTGTATCTCCTCTGCCTTTCATTAAAGGGTCTGACAGGATCTGCTTTAGTCTCGTATTGACAGCAGGGTGGGCCTTTTCCCTGACAATTTGCTTCACCCAAGTATAGTTCAACTGAGAAAAGGAGTGGGTTATTCAATGACAGTCCCCTTATTTTCACATTTTTAAACTTCAGTGCTGGCAGAGGGCCAGGGAGGTTTAGTGAGAGGCTGACACAGCAGGTCAGTCACTGGCCAGGGGTCACTGAGGCTCTCACAAGTCAGTGGACGTGCTGCACACATGTACAGGGTCACTCCCCAGAAAGGACAGAAACTGGGAGCTATCCAAAAGGCACAATCATCCACAAACAATTCATCTGCACGTATTCGCCTATCTAATTCCTATAAAAAAATGCTTGTCTTTCATCAAAGAAGCCGAGGCTTGTGTAGCAATTGGTACCATAACAACAAAGTTTTCAGTAGAAGAAGCTTTAAATCCAGAAAAAAATTTGGTGAAATGTTTTGAACAATTTCAATTCTTATCTTTAGAATAATTTTAAATGTAGTTGTATGATGTTATTTTCCCTTTAAATGAACTTGTAAGTGGCAATTTGGTTATGAAATGCTCTATTTTGCGAAAACTGAAGGAATAAGAGTATCAGCTAACTGTCATGTATTTTTATTTCCTTGATCACCAAAGTATCTTTATAGATTTTAATTGTACAACTTGTGTTAGAAGTCAAAGAATAGCCTCATTAATCCCAGTAAATGTTACTACTTTTTAATTTTGACTGACAAGTGAAGCATTAATTGTTTAAAGTCTATCCAAATGTCAACGGCATGATTATAGAATATGATGATTTATTATGAGATTGTTGACTATAATAATTGGTGCATTTTCTGATGAGATTATTGATTTTTCGAGATTGTTCTCAGAAGCCTCATTGAAAATCTTTCAAGGCCAGTGATGTCAATAGTGATGGGCTACAATGAGTTTCAATTTAATGTATTCCTTTACTTAACTCTCTTGGTACTTTACACTTGAACAGATATGACAGATCTTCTGGCAACATTTATGTCACTATAAGATATATTAAATAATATGTAATGTTTCAAACCTCCTTGGATCAGTTTCCATGGAGACCAAAGGCATCCACTGGAAATTAAAATATGGAGAATCTCAACTTTTGGGATGGTAATATTTGATATAAAGTTTTGAAATCTTTCAGGAGGTTGGAGTTCATATTCTAGGCTAATTAAAGCAATATTAACTCTGTATGCATGATCTTCTAAAAAAATTAAGAAGCAAATGATGCACTTTTTAAAAATAATTCAATATTTTTTGAGATTTGTGCTAAAAAGGTTAAATTCATCCTGTTACTGAACAATGATCAAATAATTGGGCTTAATGCAGAGACTTCTGTGAAAACATGAAGGGAATGAGATCCAGTTTTCCCTGGTAGCTTGGACAATATGGAAGAGAGGCACCATCCTGCACAAACTCCAGCTGAGATGTTCCTATTGGCAGCTCCCTGTGAGTGAGCACAGGCTGCCCAAGGGGTGTAGATATATAAACTCCCTCCTTTGGTTCTTCCTCCACTCTTTTCACTTTATTCCTGTTACAAAGGAATGATTTCTATTGTGGCAGACAATTCTGCTCCAGTTATACACTGTTATCTAATCATATACTGCCCCAAATTATCTCAAACTAAAGTGATGCCGCAGAAATCCAGGCATGGACAAATTTGTCCTGAAATGAAGATATCTTAAGAGAAAAAAACCCAAAACACTAAAAAAACCCCATTACCTGAAATACATGAAATAATGTTATTAACTGGTGAGAGGAATGCAATTTAGGCCCTGGGTTTTTTGTTTAGAATTAATATATTGTGCTTTGACCCCTGTGCAGAGAATTGCCGTAAAGTGGGACATACCTCCCAGGAGCAGATTTCCATTTTGTTAGTCAGCTGCTTAGGATTGAAATGCCCAGTCTAATCTCTGATATTACGTCTGTGTTTGTATTACTTTAAATCACATTTAGCTATCAGAAATGACATGTCACTAGCAGTGGGGCTGCTTAGAATAATATCTAAATACTTCCAAATTGTTTTTATTAACAAAAAGATGTGAGGAAAGTATCACAAAAACAAGAAAAAGAGAAGAAATGACCATAAAATGTTTTCTTCTGCTATGGATGAAGAGTTTACTGGGAGAGACGGGAAAAAATCTATCTTCTATTTTTTATCAAGATTAATAGACATAAAAACTATGATGTCTAATGTCTGGTCCACAGTGGAAATACTGTGTAATCACCAGAACGTGATTCCGTGGTCAGGAGATCAAATAAGTGCAAACTGATAGTGATAATTATAGTAATTTATTTCATTCTTTGAGAGATTGCTGCAAGAAGGAAAGAAAAGTTCATTAAATATAAAAACAGATGGCAAAGAGACCTTTGCAAAGGTCAGCACTGGAAAAATCTTAGCTCTGAATTATCTAAGTGGATTAGACACATGTAATTTATCTGAGAGAATTAAAAAATAAAAATAAAACCCGCTTGATATTCAGAAGAAGATAATGAACAACATTGCTAAAAGGAAGCAAACAGTACTAATAGCAGGAGATGAAAGATCACTCAGTTTGGCTTCTAATTACTGGCTCATTAAATTCTAGGCTGATTCAGAAAAGACTTTTGTGTGTAGAACCTGCTTTATGGCTATAGAATTTTGATAGAATCTATATTTGATTAACTAGGAGAGAAAATACACTTGGCCCTTTCACCTGTGAGTTGCCTTTTAGATTCCAAAAGCCTGAACTCAGTTATAGAGGTCTGGGTCAAAGCATCTCACTTCCTTTCAGTCTCCTTCAGCAAGATTACAGTTTTTTTGTCTTCTCCTGTCTACACAGATCATCATTCTTCTCATGATATCTTTTTGAAAGACATGTGCTTCCTTCTGAATGAAATTATAAAAAAAACCCAAGAAAACAAATAAAGAATCTAAGTGGGTTATTTCAGTGTCTTCCATCTAATTTTTTAAATTATTGTAGTTCACTGCTACAAAAATATTTCCCGTTTAATGGCATTAATATTGCTAATACAATTTTATTTAGCTGCACAGCAGTAAAGAGAAATTTTTTAAGAGTTAAGAAAAAAATCCTCTGAGTGATAAACAGAAGGAAAAGAAATCTTGATTTGTCAGTGTATGCTGAGATCTTAAGAAATTCACTGAGCCTTCATATTACGTTTGTATAGTATTTTCAAGCTTTTTTTCCAGTGTTATGAAATCTGGAAATTTGTGCCTCTTCTATTTGATTTTATTTTGAAGAAATGGGTTATCTCATAATTTTTCTGCAAATGCCACTAAAGGCCATGAGGAAAAAGAAGATAAATATTGCCAAAGTTCCTGTAAGGATATTGGTATTTGCCACACTAGCTTTGTATTTTTTCTGGACCCAAAATGCATTAGTAGGAGCTCCAGCAGGCTGGTGCAAGTGCAGCTGGCTGCTGTTTTGCACTCTTAAGGCTCTCTTTTTCCTTTTGGATGGACTATTAAAACAGTTACACAACAATTATATGCAGGTATGTTTCTTTGCAATCAGAAGAACAAGCAGCATCCTCTTGCTTCATAATCATGAGGGATTCCTTTGAGTTGTTTTATGTCTTCATGAAGAAAAGGGCTTTTTCCTCTCCAAAACCTCTCTTGTCTGTGACGCAACTGCTGAATTTTAAAGAAATAGCAGGCGGTGAAAGTGTTGGCCAGATATTGTACAGAAACAAATATTCCAGATATTCTGATTTTCTCTGATGCTACAGGTGTCTCATCAATTACACGGGAGGGTAGCACCAAGAGAATCTCTTACACTTTTTATGGATTGCATAGACTTTCTGTATGAAGTATAATTCCAATTAGAAATTAATAGTGGAAAAGGAGTTCTCATTTATCTTATTCAAAAGTACCTCAGAAAGAATTGATTTTATATTTTGCACATGTTGCTAGTAGTCTGGCAGCACCATCTGACATTAATTACACTGCTAAGAGTGTGGTTTTGAAAGTCAGATAATATCAAACATCAGCATCTTTTATCTTTTATCTCAGCAGCGGCACTGGAAAAACAATTGTCTTGGTATCTAACTTCTGTGACTCAACTTGGTCAACCCTCATCAGCAGTTGATGTAACTTGGTTTGTTGCAAATGTAAAGGTTTTTTGTATGTATGAAAAAATTAAATTATGAGATGTGGAAATAAGAGGGAAGAACAACACATATTTTCTGATATATATTTGTAAGTAACATGTATTTGAGGTGAAGGATGTATTGGTCTGCTTGTCACATCTAAATTACTAGAGGAAAAGGCAGTGGAAGAGTGGAAGCAATCTGGGGAAGTTTGGTTTGGTTTTGCTTTAAGATAAGCAATTATAGAGCTTGGATTTTTTTTTTTTCAGAAAAATAAGAAAAGAGAAAGAGAGAAAGAAAAGGCAATCTGCATCTTATTTCATTTATTTGGGAAAAATAAGTCGATTCCTGCTGTAACCTGATATCTATGGGCAGTCCCACAGAGCTTTATCGAGACCTTTGGACTCTTCTATATGAAATAACTTGTAGAATCAGTGTCTTAGACTTCTGCTTTTCTCTTGATGTTGAATGCAAGATTCATGATGAATTTGAAGATTTACATGACCAAATACTATTTTTTGCGTTCCTTTATTGTAATACATAATATAACCTCCTAGTCTCTAGCTAGTATGCTAGCCAGTTTTTAACATAGATCTGTGCTTCTAAAATATGCCTGAAAAGGACTATGGCTTGCCTCTACTTAGCAAATGTGTGGGCAGCAAAGCAAGGATTATGCTAATATCAAAAAGAGAACTTGTTGTAGTCTAGGAAAACATTTATTAAATTCAACAGGAGCCTTGTCAGTCTTATTCAGAACAACTGTTCTTACGCTGAAAGAGGAATGGTTGCACAGGAAAATATTTAAGAAGGCTTACATTTATAATGGAATAGTTTTCTGTCAAGAAATGTTTCTCTGTCGAAGGATGTTATAGGAATATGTTTGTTTCAGCATGATGCATAAATAAAGTGTATTATCTGTGTTTCAAGTGTATTGAGCCTGAAATACCCAGCAGTATTCAAGCTATGAGGTTGGGAAATTGCTGTAGCGTGGTAAAAGAAATAATATTCAAAGGGCCTCATTCTTTCCAATTTGATCAAAAAAGCTACCCTTCTCTCTGCTTAAAGTAATTGCTCCCTTTCTCTTATTCTGCTTCATTTAGGAAGAGCAGCAACTTTCTTCGGCCTCACCAAAGTGACTTAAGGTGCAGCCTCCAGCCTTGGGCTCCTGAGAGTCCCTACCCATAGGCCCTAGCACTGATCCCTGCTCCCTTGCACATGAGATGGTCCGAGTCAGTCAGTTTCCTGACTTTGCCCTCGTGTCCTAAGGGCAGGTAATTTCTTGGTTATTGCTCTAAAGCTGCCTTTTCCTCCTCTTCCTGCAAACACTCTGGCAGTAACTTCCAGAGAACTTTGCTGCATTCTGATTTCAGGCTGTGCTTTGAGGTTCTGCAGAATCTTTTCTGGATATAGACACTTAGGTCTAAATTATAGACAGACTTCGAGCTGCTTTCTGCTTTCTTGCTTTCACCTATAGCACAACTTCTTTTCCTTTCTTCCTGGTTTTCTAGTCCTGCCTCTCTCTTTCTTCTTGCCTTCTTCCCTCCTTTCCTTTCCCTTCTGCTACATATTCTGTGACTTTGAGTTAGGTCTTAGATATCTTAAAAGCCTCTGAGTTTAGGAGCACTGTGTTCAGTGGGGCCAGAAATTTACGTGCAGGATGCAGAACTAACCCAAAGTCTTTCTTTTCCATTTTGTTTTTCTTTCATTGTACCTAGATGTCACTTTCTGACAGTCAAATCCCAGACCATGGACTGATGTACTAAGATTTTAAGGCACAAGTGATTGTTGTGTGAAAAGGGAGAAATGGATATGAGAGTATTTTGAAAGACGACTTAAAGTTAAATAAAATCAAACCCAATAGTTTCTGGCAAAAAGACTGAGAGGTGAGAGGGAAGGACCATATTAACATGTGACTTCAAAAGTTCCTGCATGTTAACGTTCATAGTTGCAGCAGGTAAATAGTTCCCCACTGAAAATATATTTTCTTATAAGAACTTGGGCAGTGAACATGAAAGATTGGTTTCAGTAAATAAAATTCTGCACTGGATAAGAGCCATTCCTCAAGAACGCAACTGAGATGGGTGTTGCAAACTGATCTGATTTACCTGAAAACAGTACCCGGTTGTTAGAGCTGGTGGTTCTTGGCTTTTCATAAACAGTACCAGGAATCAAATGCCTGAATTGTACCTATTCCTAGTCATAGATAGTTTTTAGAAATATTACTAAAACAGCAGAAAACATGGAAAAAAACCCAAAATTGTACAGACATGAAAGTAAACGTGTTCAAATTTGATTTTATTCTGAAGAATTAAAAATGAAAAAAATGGAAACGAGAAGCAAAAAAATTTTTTTTATATATTCTTAGTATTTGGTTATTTCACATCTCATTTTCTTTTTCCTTTTATTTTAGGTTGGGTTTTTTTGTTGTTTTTGTTTTTGGTTGGTCTGTTTTTGTAGTATGACAACAACAGGTATTCTCTTTGGTGAGAAATTTAAAATTGCAGTCATTTGAAAAAGTGCATGTTGGTAATAGACACCTAAAAGCAACTGAAAGTAATATAGATAACATATGTATGAGCAATAGTTTTGGGATACCCCAGAGAAGACCTTATTGTTGTATTGCAAACAGCATGGGAATTTAGGTACTCAGTAGATTTAATAAAACCCCTTGATTTGAATCCTGATGAAAATAAACATTAGAATACTCTTCCAATCTAAAATTACCTTACACAGTCAAATCTCAGGCAGGACAGCACACACAGTGTTTTAAATAGATAGGTTAGACAAAGAAATCTCTATAATATAAAAGTATAGAAAAGGTATGAATGAAAAAAATGTTTCAGCACAAAAAATGAGTGATGGAGCAAGACGTTTGCAACGCTCAGCCAACAACTGTGGGGCTGCTTATACAAAAACCTGTCATACGTAGATCCATTTATGGACAATTCTTGGTCCCCTGCCTGAAGTAATACTGCATCTTTCTTGAAATGAATACTTGTCCTTTAAAGTGACCATGGTACTTGGGTGACGGGGCACAAGGGGAGTGAGATTTGCCCTTTCTGGTCCTCTCTAAACTGCAGTTCTTGGGATGGGGTTTGGGCTGTACACAGAACGGTTCCTCTAAGCATTTTTTAAAGCTCTTCTTTAGCAAGTAAATTTAGAGTAATGTCAAATAATGTCTGCTCAATGGGGACATTAGTTAATGCTCCATTTATCTCTTTGTGAGGTCTCAGATGTCTCCACTGAGGTGTTGAAATGAGACAGGAAAGTGGTAGTTACTACCAGTCCTTTTCTGAAGGACATGCCATAGCTGTCAGAATACATTCTCACTGAGCGGCTGGATTTTTTATTTTTCCTTGTCTGTCCATGTACTTTCCAAAGGGTTTTGGATTTATGTATCTTGGCATGCTTCCTTGGACACAGCCAGCTATGTTGAATCATAATGTTAATGTGGAAACCGAACTCGCACTTATGAAAGATCCTGGATAAATATCAGCGTAAGGAATAAGCGTCACAAAGGTGCGTGAGGTAAAACATCCCTAAAATGGGCTGCTCGAGCAGTGAAAAGGAACGTCTGACAAATATCACTTTTTGAAGTGAAGGACATAGCCACAATTTAGCCAGCTGTTATAAGTACTTCTAAAATATACTGGGGAAAACTGCAATTACCTGAGAGAATATCTTTACCTCTGTTTTCCTGGGGTGCCCATATTGTCATCAATTAGAATTGAACTCATATGCCAAAATATAATTGTTAGCATGAGCTATAGAAAAATGATGACAGTGGAAGATTTTCTTTTGCAATTCTGGAACATTTCTCATTTTCTTATCAAAGAAGCTTACTGATCCAAAACTATGTTAAAAACTATGACCCAAAACTGTGTAAAAACTGTTAGTGCCAGCTAAGCCAATGTTTGAACAAAATCATCCCTACTGTAAAAGCTTGTTTTATGTTTTCCTCACTAGACAAAACCAGAAATAGAACACAAATCTGCAGGGAGGGGCTATAACTTCTCTTAGAATGAGTGCAGAATTCTTGGTGCATGCACTGATGCTATCACATTATCATGTTGACACTATTTCTTTCATCTCATCTATATCAGATATTATGGGTAGTCTTTGTTTCATTGCTTTTGACTGCAATCCCTTTATGGCAGGGACTCTCTCACTCAGTAGCATGTTTAAACGAAATATAATAAACCATATATAGCTTGGCTTTGGGGTATTATCACCATTGGCATGGATTAGTGGCATAGTTAGGTTGTGTGGCGAGTGGATTGCTTCCTAAGCCTTATCATATGGAAGATTAATCATTAACATTCACTCTTTAATCTGCTTTACCAACTCTAAATACCTCTCTTTCCTTGTACTGCTTTTTCTCACTGTTGTCTTAATTCTCTTGATTTTTAATACTCTATAAACCCCCAGATGTCATTTTGAGTGGATCTTACCCCATTCTGCTACTCGGTTTTACCTTTGAAGCCTTACTGGGGGCTTGGGTGACAGAGGATCCAACCGGGCTCAAGAAGCTTGTTTGCAGCTCAGTGAATGTCACTGCTGAATGTCACATGCCTCAATCTGCTGAAATGAGAGCAAGAATTTTGCCATTTGCTGTGATAAGTTTATATACTTCCTAATGAAATGTGCTAAACTAGAGTTAAATATTATAAATTTATTACCAGGAACTGCAATTACTAGGAATGTTTGGTTGGATGTTCTAATATATTTAGTATTTATTATTGAATATTACTCTGCATCTATTCAAAGACTCTCTAAGGGAACAGGGAGGTCTTTCCATAGAAATGCATATAGGGATCCTAAAATAACAAACAATAACAAGTGTTGAATTATGGTGTAGCTGCAGTGTACATAACTCATCTTTGCTGATCAATTTTCATTCCCTCCATGAAATTAGAAACACAAATTCATCTGAAGGACTGAAGGAGCTTCAATATCTAACATCACATTGAAATACTCTGCACCACATGGTGAGAGATTTCAACACTGTTTCTCTAGTGAACAACCAGTAAAATGTTCCTTTAATGTACATGATTTTTTATCGCTTCCATCCCAACTGTACCCTCCTTCCCACCCACTCCCACTGGCACCTGGATTAAAAATATTTCACTTCTGTCATTTTTAGCGGTTCATATTTGTAGATCATCAGCTAAATCTGAGAAAAAAAGCATCCTCATGTATTCTGTCACCACTACTACTGGTACTAGCGTGTGAGAATAGTTTCTGTAGTGACCGAGGACTAAAAGGGAAATTAGAGAAACTGCCAGTACCTATTTTTGTACACATGCATTTGTGTACACTTGAAAAGTTTTCATAGGTCTTAGAATACTTCTGGGGCATAAGAAATAATATTCCAGTCCAGTTTTATACCTAAAGAATCCAAAGCACAATCATGCTCCAGATCATTCTGCAGCTAAGTGACAGAACTGGGAATAGTTACCATGAAAGCAGATTGTTTGCTATAAATGTGTTACCAGAGACTTGGCTGTTGCAATAAGAAACTTCTTAAAACAAATCATGGGATAAGACCTTTTTAGGTTGAAGCCGTGTTATTCAAAAATGATTCATAAGTCTATGCTACAAATCATGATACGAGTGTTTAAAATCCCTGATTCGTGTACTGATAGTAAAAAAGTGACAAAAGGCAGAGCAGAGTGGGATTTCACAACAGCTCTTGGTACACTGCTGTAAGCTGTCCTTGGTGATTGTAACTACATGGGAATATGCATCTGAGTCATACAGCTTTAAACCTGCATTTTTATCTGTCTCAAAATTGAAATGCCTTTTTAGGTGTACAAGCTTCCCTTTGGGAACTCTGAACATAAAAGGTTATTGACTCTCTCAATAGAATTAGATTATTAAATCCCATCGTATTTGACTTTTGGCTTTCCATCTAATGGACTTTCCAAATATCAAAATAGGTGTCCATGTCTCTTGTACCACCAAACCTAAAACATCAGTCTACCAAAATCTAGTCAGCTACCACCTAGAGTAGCTGAAGTTCATGGCATGTAAATTTGTTCTTCAGCCTTCTGAAATTCTGGTCTGGATATCTCATCATGTTAAAGACCAACTTGGAGTCTCTTCCTAGTCTTGTCAGAATCAATAACCTAGATCTTTCATACTTATGCTGTGAAAGGATTTGAAATGAGGATATCTGCCCTTAGTGAGACTTATGGACAAGCTGGTGCAAAATGCAGGGAAAGAGAAACTATTATATTGCTTAAAACTTTGGGTATTTACAAACTTGTTGGAAGATGTGTACTGCGATTCCTCCTCAAATGACTGTTTTGGTAAAACTTCTATAAAGGTCAAAATTCAAGAAATCAAACTGTACAATAAATCTGAAATTTTTTAGTCAGTAAAATAGAAATGATTGTGTGGTACTTACAAAGTTTAAATAAATGTATTTACCAGAATTGATCGATCTAATCTTCTCAGAGAGAGTCCAGGATGAGTCTGATTTGTTCCCTTGGAAGGGTGACATTTCTCTCTTAATAGCAAAATCTTAATCCTACAGAGTCAATAGGACTTTGGCTCCTTTCTGTTTCCGGACTTAGTGCAGCCTAGCAGATCCTATTCAAATAGGATATTAAAAATGTTTGGAAAGACGGCACCCAAATCCAATTATCTTGTGGAACGATTACATTTCCCACAAACTTGCTGTGTCTTCTCTTTTGTATCTTTCTTTATTTTATATTGGGCCACAAATAAACCAAGATAATGATGGTATCATATTTGAATTAAATAGAAGACTCATATATGTTTGGGCATTATTAATACACTTAGCTGAATAAATCAAAACTGCATTTGCCAAACCAATGACAGCTTTTGTTTTAGGGAGGATTTCTGGCCTAACTCTATAAGGACCCTGTATTCACTAATAAAATACAACACTACAAATATAGAAATTATCTGGAAAGCAGTAGACTGCTCTTGCAACTAAGTTATCTGCATGTAATACTGAAGAAATTGGTTCACTACACAGTTCTTTTTAGTGCTTAAAAAAATCAAACCTACAGATGAATACATCTTGTATCCTGCTGCAGAAGTTTCATACAAATTCAAGTGCTCTAATTTTGAATGACATTTTTGGGGACCAGTGCAGCAATGGGAATATTTCTGGTTTGGGTCTGCAGTTATTTTCTGGTTTTCAAATGTAATTCATACCACAAATTAAAGGAAATGAATGATATATTGCACTGTTTTTAATGGAGTGTTTTTTTGGTGGATGTTAATTATATTGTTTAATACACAACTAAGAAGACCTGGCAACGAGGACTTGACTCAAAACTCCTCGTTACAGTATGGTATTTGTAATTCAGAATGATGTCTTCATCATTAGCATCGATGCCTGAGGTTTGATACCTAATTCATGATCATTCTTGCTTTCCATTCTTCTGATGATCAGTACTAGAAAGTGCTCCCTGGAACTGGTGTCATTTTGAAAGACGTATGGTATTTCTGCACCACCTCTTTCATTAGGGTTCTGACCTATCAGTTGTTCTCCAAGGAAGTATAAATAATCAACATTTTTTTCAGTTTGTAAAAAGACCTCTCCGTACGCTCCTCTGTAGCTGTCTGCTGAATTTCAGCACCACTGCAGTGCTTTGAGCTGGCAATCCAAACATCTTCATTTAGAAACAAAACACCATACGGTATAATCAACTCCCCATAGTAATTTTCTCCACTGCAGTATCATTAAAGAAGTATTGTAGTATAAAGAGTAAACTGAAATATTCTTGGCCAATGAGAAGGCCAACAGCCTTCTGCAGTTGAAGATATTTTTACTTATTTTGCTACCGTAATGCCTGAATTCTTCAGGCAGTCTTAATATATTCTCCTAACGCATTCCTGTCTCCCTTTGAGCAGGATCTGAGTTACAGAAATTCATGTCTGAGGAATCAAGCACTGCAGACTCTCATCACTGCCCCAAAGGGCTCTCTAACTCTCTAGAGAGGCTAGAAACTGAACCTGAAAACTGCAACTTCCAGCCAAAAGCAGGTAGTGAGCGGATTGCAATCCGTTCTATGGAGTGACTTGTTACAACCTAGCACCATTTTTCTTCTGCAAAACTTCTGTCATGCTAAGGTTTAGACAGGAGCCAGTGATTCCAATGATGCACAAGTAGGTTGAAGATACGGCAGATACTTTTCATTTGGGCTTACAGCTTGAATAAATATAATTTGGTAATTAATGTCATAATAATGCTTTCAACACTTCCTCTGTGCTTGGGACTTCTTCCCTTTCAAGAATAATTTGAAGGGTGGAAGCAGCTGAAACATTTGGGGTTTTTTGTGACTTTTTTACTATTTAACATGTTCAGTAATTTGAGGGTTATGGAGTCCTTAAAGGTCATGCTCAGAATATGGATCTTTTTTCAATTTGTCTTTTATTAAATATTACTAAATCTCCCTAAAAGAGGGTGAGGAGGGGCCCTCTTTAAAAATTGGTTGATGCACAACCGATACCGAAAGTAGTTGTCACGAGAGCTTTGTATAAGTAGCTGAGTCAAAAGATGTCAAGTTCTTTGCTTTTTGAGCAATAGAGTAAATCTCAGCAGCCATGAGGGGTTCTCCGTTCATAACATTGTAAGCCAACATATGAAAAAAGCACCAAATCAGTGTAGAGCATTAACATGCCTTTTTGATATCTCCCACTGCTGTGAGACAACACTAGCATTAGAAGCAAAGAAAACAGGATGGTGTTTCTACTTTGGGAAGCTCAGCTGAGATTTTGCTGAACAGAGGTCACAGAAAATAGTTTTTGAGAGAAAGGCACGCTTTAAAATAGTCTGAAAGCTAAATTAATAGGTCAGTTCTAACAGCCTTCCTAATGTAATTGCCATTTATATTTCCTGCCAGACACTGTATAGACAAAGAGAAAATTATCAAAGTCATTCTCGCTGGTGCCAGACTGCTGTTACTGACATTAATTGTTTCTCAACATTACACACGTCACTGCAGCAGCTAGGGTCGTATTAATAGAAAGAAGCACAATATCAGGATGGAAACCCCTTTTTATTTATTGATCATTTAGTTTTGACATCTGTAGAAGGATGAAAATTGTTTAAAAGAAAAAAAAAACGCTTAAATGACAGCCTCTGAGTGACTGCTGCGAGACAAACTGAAAATAGCTTTGATGAAATAATTTGCTTATTACTCAAGCATTGCAGCACTTGATAGTTTAAAAACACATGCATATATCGCTCTCAGCTCTACAGGAGAGAAGGAAACACCTCATCCTCTTTACAAATGAACCAGGAAAACAAAGAGATGTTAATCCTCAAAATGCTGAAGCTCCAGAGATCTGAAAGTCAGAGTCAACAGCACTGAAGACTGCATGCAGCCAAAAATTCAAGCCTATTACATAAACAGGCACTGGGAAAGACATAAAAAATAAGTGGGGTAGAGTTTGATTTTGGGTTTGTTTGCTCTTGGTATTGCGTGACAAGTTGTCAGAGATTGTTCTGAATAGTTCAGTCACTGAATTTGTGTTTGAAGTTTGAATGGTGTCTATAAGTGTTGGGAATCACTGGTTCCCAGTTCAGTGTTTAGCCCCAGAGTACGAACACGTATTAAAGCACTCTGAAAGCATTGACTGGCTAGGAAAATATAAATCAAATAGATCCTGTGTGTGATATGCACAATCCAGGGGAACTTCTGAAATGACAGAACAATGTGCTTTCAGTAAAAACAAAAAGGAAGTTTCTTTTGCAGCCCAGAAACTGATGGAAGAAAAAGATACAGTGATATACTACGAGAAATATATTTCGTATCGTGTATTTTCAAGCCTACAATGAGATTGCAGTTGTGAGATTTCACAGGCTTCTCACAGTTAATTTTCATGGGGAGAAGAGATGTTGATGGATGATGTTGAACCACATTTACTTTTGTGTTTATACAGAAGGAAGATTTTTGTTTCTTTGTCTGGTTTCTGAGAACACACTGGCACCAGTGAAAAGCCAAAGACCAAAAATTTCAAGTTGCCCTCTGGAATTTCAGCTACACCGAAAAAAAGAAGGTGTGTTACGTTTATTTTTATCCGAATCTCACCCAGATATTACCCGGACTTTGCAGTAATGTCTACCTATTCTAAAATCAGTGGAACGGCTTTGAAGATCATTCATTCAAAAGAATTCTTGTAGCATATCCTGGGACAAGGAAAGATAGGAAAACAAGTGGGGACACTTTTTCTGCCCTTTCTGTCAGTTTGGTGAATATATTCCACTTTTCTAACTTGCGAAATGTGTTGTTGCCCCTGAATGGTAATGTTGTTTTTCATAACAAGAGCATAAAACCTATGTTCACTTTATTGATCTAAGGTTTCAGATATGGACATATAATGAGTTCATTATATCAAACTGATTCCAAGTAAGTATCACTAATGTGTTTCTGAGAATATTTTCCACATGGTATTTTCTTCTGACAAGATTCATTCCTTTTCATTTCATGGCAGGAGCTGAACAACAGATCCGCAGCGGCATTGATATTTGTGAAAAATTAATTTCTAAATTACAGGCTTCAAATATGGCAAAGCACAACTGTGTAATTTGCCAGCAAGGAAGCTGATACAACCATGTTGCTTGAGAAAAGAGAAATATGTATGTCTTAAATATCAACTGGTATCCACTTAAGAATAACTCCTTATTTCATTCATATAAAAAATTTTAGCACAAATTGAAGTAATCATCAATACATTTCAGAAAAGATGCCTGCTTACAGGAAAAGCTTTTTAATTACGTAAATGTTTCTTTGCAGTTATTCATAAAGATATGCTCAGGACGTTAGCACTGGAACTGGATTCACAAAGCTGTGCTTCCAGTCCAGTCTTCACTGAAATGAGAAACGGATCAAAGATACTGCATTTTTATAGTGAATTGTACCTTTTAATATAATTCTTCGTCTGCCTTTAATAAAGATATGAAAAGTCCAGGAGTCTGTTCTTAATAATAGAAAAATCTCCCAGTAGATGGAGGGAGACTTGAAATTAGATCTAAAATTTATTTACAAAGAAACACTGTGCGAGTTACTAACCACAGGTCTCACTTATGGAAATCTGGAACACTGAACTCAGTGAAAATATCTGGGCAAATATTTATAACTACAGAAAATCTATCCAATTAAATATGCATGTCCTAATCCCACAAGCCTTCAGGCAGATATATTTGCTTATTCAAATAGGCTCTATTAAATTCCAGTAAATTAAAATACCTGTTAACCTATTTGTTCATTTGCCTCATTGTTTTCTGGTGTTCTAGCTCTAGATTATACATAATTGGCTAATATTGCAAAGGTTTATTCTCTCCTAGAACTGGAAAGTAGTGAAATGAAGTCATCAGGAATTTTGCTTTGGTTTTGTTTGATTCTTTTGTTTACAGTGAGAAAAATAGCCAGGTAATAATGAAAAGTCAATCCATGCACTGCAGAAGCAGAGTACTTGCCAACCCAATGCATCTTTCTTCAGGCTAAGGAGAGGGGAGTTTTTACGTAATACTTAGAACCAAATTTTCTTTTCAAAATAGGGAGGAAATATATTTCCTGTGGTACAATTGACAACAAAACTCCTACTGCAAATTCTAAAACACTGGATGATGAAAGACCTGCAGAATGAGGATGCAGCATTGCTGAGGAGTGAAAAAATCCATGACATCTTGAATACCTGTTTCCAGAAAACATGTTTCATTTATCCACCTTCAAAACTCTTCCTTCCAAGAAAGTTCTTAAATTAGTTATGTAGCAGAGAAAAGAAAAAAAATAAGAAAATAAACAAAACTGAATGTAATGAACAACCATTGCCAAGGAAAGACTTCAGATACCTCCTGATTTCATTCAGTGCTTGGAGAAACGGAAACGTATTTCTCATTTATCCAGACTCAGGCAGTGGTACTGGAACATGCTGTGCTTTGAAAGATAGCGTGATTAAGTGTAAGTTGTAGAAGTTTCCTTATTTATTGTTTAATCAGTACCCGAGTGGTTAAGCAATAGATGATTAAGAGTTATGTAATAACAGTGTAATGGGTATTCACAGAGTTATAATTTTAAAACAAAAACTTTCAGGATAACCAGAAGGAGGTGGGATGGCCAATAATGGCCAATATGATCTCTGTTTTTCCTTAACTCCATCCCCAAACTCTTTCTGAATATAGCCCTCCAAATGGCATAAATAACAGAATGTAAATAATTCCTATACCATATAATGGATAAATATTTTTTCTCAATTATATTTTTAACATGAATGAATGATAATTCATCCATGTATGGTAGTTTCAAATGAAAATATTTCCTGGCCCACTTTGTGCTTGCTAGGCATTTTCTATGAATGGATTTTATATAAAACGGTTTCATTTCAACCAGATTGAACACTGATATTCTCTTATGTGGATCAATGCATGTAAGAGTTAGAATAATTTAACTTTCTGGCGCAGATTCTGCCCGTTACTCACTTTGTTGCCATCTTTCTGTGAATATGTTCTAAGATCTGCTTAAAATTCCTTTGGTGACCATGGCTGTGCACTTTAACAGTGCTGCAGGCTTTTGGCAATAGGTATGGCATGGTGGTATAAAAAAAGAATTGGCTGAGGGTGAGGAAAGCTAAATGGGTCACTTCTCTAACTCATGCTCTGACATTGCAGTTGTGCTTGGCAGTGCATTTTTTCCCAGATTATCCCATCATTTCTATCCCTCATGAGCTAAATCTGCATCTCAGAACTGTGGAACCTCTCTAAATTTTGGGCTCCCACTGGTGGGAGTTTGAGTGAGGAAGAGTTAGTGGAAGGATTTAGGATTTCCTCATCTCCCAAAAAAAGTAGAGGGAAAATTGGCCTCTTCGCCTGTAGTTTTCTACCTGTGATTCATCTGAGGTTGGAATAGTTCCCTTATTGCCTCTGTCTTTATCAGTACAATTGTGCATGTGTTTATTATTTTGCCACTGCACATCTTCTTGCAACATTATGTTTCTTCCTCTGCTTCTGCTTTAAATTTATGTTTGTCTCATTTTAAAAGTACATGTAGAGCTCTCCAGAATTATTTGCTGTCCTCCTTTGCTGATGAAATTAGGCATTTTCAGACCTGAAAAATAGAAATATAAAACTGAATCTGAAAGATAGTTCAGGTACAGAGCTGTGCAGTATTTTTGACAGAATTTTTGCACAAAGATAATTCTGTTCTAATGAAAGGGGTTAGAGCTGTGATTCTAGAATATCAAAAGTTCATCCCTTGCTGAAATACCTTTTAAAAATTAAATACACACACTGACTTGAAAAATACAGACTATATTTGAAAGAGAGGGTTTGCTCTGTGGAGAGCAATGTACAAAACAACAAGCGAATTCAAGGCAACTTCATGTAACTGACTATAATTGTTTGGTTATTTGATAACAACTGAGATACTTACACATGATTGTATCAAAAATGTACACATCTCAATACTACCTTTGTAGCGGAAAGTTTGTCCACCAGATACAGCAGTTTGCCATCCAAAGTGAAATTACAAACATTGCCTTAAATGCAGCAACTTAGTGACTGTCTATTTCCTTCTGATTAAACAGAAACTTGATGTGTCTGTCATTTTACAAGCACATCCCTATGGGGACGTGTAGCTGCCATACAGCACAAAACGCACTTGTGTCCTTACCTGAAAATTGGCAAACTCTCAGCAATGCACGTCCCAGTGAAGCTGAAGTTGCATTAAAGGCCAGTAAACCTCAGGAGGCAGAGCTCCTCCTACCTTTGAGCAAGTTTGAGTCCATCACTATATGTTTGGGTCCCTAAACCACCGACATCTTCCTCTGGGGTTTTTAATGCTTCTAATGTTTTGTGTGCCACAAAAGGTTTGGAAAATTCCCACTAAGCAGCTGATGTTGTTGCAGGCCAGCTCCCACATTACTTTTAAAAACAAGTAGTGTCTGTCAAAACTTTCTAGTATGATCTTAATAGATAAGACTGACTTTTTGTAATAAATAAGTGCATTCTCCAACAGGTGGTATCCGTATTGACACAGACAAAAGAAGTCCGTGGATGCATATTTACTTAAAGAACATTTCCTAAATTCTTATGTGTCAAAAATATTTCAGATTTGCATTTTCCATATAAATGTGGTTTGAGAGAAACCATTTGCCTCATTAAGGCCTACTTCATCAAGGAATGTAAATCAACGTGTCTTTACATGCAACAGTGTAAGAATGACACCACTGAGCTGTTCCAAATCACGAAATCAACTGCTTGCATTTCATGTTCTTTTGGAGAAAGGCATGATTTAAACAGAATTTCATCTCCTGCATTATAATTATGACCAAGTGGGAGAAAAGTTCCCATTCTCAAACTTTGGAAACAAATCCTGGTCTCAAATTCCACTGTGCATGTTGCTAAGGACAAAGTCCAACTCCTACTGAAATCAGCAGGAATCAGCTCAGACAGCCAGTGTGATTGAGGGGGTTGTCTTTCCACATAATTCAGGGGGAGTTAAATTAATGACAACAGATGTGGCTAAACAGCATTACATTATTGTCTTATAGCCCTATGATTCTAGAAGTTCAGTGAATCACTCTATTAAATTGCGTACATGTTATGATTATGTCTTTATTATTTCTATAAAGGAACCAAATCTAGGCCGCAATTAGGGTGTTTGAAAGGCTGTTATTTTTTGGCCTCTTTAATAAGCAATTTTTGTCTTTTAGGAATAATGACCATATATTTTATACTAAGAAAACATTAAATATTTTTTATATAAAGAACTGTTCTTCCTCAGGCACACAGGCACAACTTCCAGTTATGCAAATGACTGAGCAACCTCAAAACAAAAATGAGTCACATTAGTCTAAAAAGGGATGTTGTGTATGTATAATGCACAGAGACACAAAGCATCTTGGAAATGTGACTTTGATCTTTAAATGGTGTAAGTAACTGATCTACTTTGTTTTGTATAGAAGAAACATGAGCACTTAACCATGCACTAATATGAAAATTATAGTTTATTTTCAAATATATGTACATTTTGTCTGTGTGTGCATTTGTACACACACATTATGTACATGGTGTGAATGTATATCTGTCATACACAAGTCTGTATCACTTTTTTGTAACTGAAGCAAATACACTATGAAGAAAACTTATTGTGAGCTGAAAGGAACTACCAAGTGATAGCCTGGCAAAATTCAACAGAGTGATCAGCCTAGCAGCTAGACAAAAATGATTACAGTGGAACAGTTTGGAGAATACCATTTGCTAAGCTTTGTGTCTCATGATACAGAGTGCAGGGAAGGGATGTGCTTGCATTGGACATCTGCATGATGCCTAGCCAAAATAAAAAGGTACCTAAACTGCAAGAACTGGACAGGAGGGAAAATACCTGAAGAAACTGCTCTTCCTTTAGCCTTCTAACAAGCTTGTTTTCTTGGATTAACCAGTCCCTCAAGTCTCCAGAAATTGTCTTAAATAAATAGATGCAATGTCTTGTCATTAATTACCTGCCTATTTTCAAACCAAGCTGAGCAGTGTTCTAACGCACATTATAGGTTTCTGACTTTAATTGAAAACAAACATGGGTAAACAATGAAAGCACATGTTTATCAAGTGCCTATTTCCTGACAAGCAAGAGATATGGTAATTGCAGCACTATAAGGGCTGTTTATCAAGATGCTTCATTGTTGAGTGCTTACGTACATCTCCTCCCAGTCCTTGTCCCCATAAAACACAAGCAGTGCTGGCAACAGTGGAAAAAACGTCCCTCCTGAGGCCAGCAAGGTAGGGCAGCAGTGGTAAAAATGTTCCTCTAGAGGCCGGAAAGACAGTCTGTTCCACAAGGCCTTATTGAAGAGATGTGATTGGAAAAATGATCCAGACTGGTCTCAGGGAAGTGGCTTCAGAGGCTGGAAAAGGAAAACATTAGTGAGAGTAAATTAGCATACTTTTTATGTTAATAAATACAAATAAAATACCTTCTAATAAGCAAATATCTATGTAAAGCTCCCCAAAGGACTTATGGCCGTATTTTGAGACACAAACTCAGGTGCAGACCACAGAACTCAGAAGGCTCCTACAACAGATGTTTCAGGAGAATGCCTCATGCTGAAAGGAAAAGCTGGCCAAGATGCACTAGGTAGGGCTTTTACAGGGAGACAGCTACAGTTTAGGGAAAAATGCTTGATTCTAAAACTTGGATATTTTAATACAGGAGTTGGAACTCTTTACAAAACCTTTTCCTGCATCACTGCAGAGACATTTGCTGAAAGAAGACAAATACATGATTAAGTAACAGGAAAACAACCTGGATGACAAGTAATGCACTTTGATAAGTGAGAGTGTCAGAAGAAATTACTGTGCGTAAAGCTATGGCAGAGCTTGGGTCTTCACTAAGATCCTGTTTCTTTAGGAATTAGTCTGTGATGATTAGAGGGTTGCAATGCTGTAGTATCTTTTACACAGAAGCTGTGCTTCTATGAAGCACACCTGATGTTGGTGTGCTTATCTGTGTGCATGAAACAGAAAATAATTATGCTGGTTTGAAATGTCCTTTCAGTGGCTTAATGACATTCAGAAATGATTGTTGATCTGACATTGCTTTAAAAAGCAAAAGAAAAATAAATATTGTTGGACCAGTAAATAGAATTCTTTCAAGAAACATTCCCACTCTAGACTAGACACCACTTAGTCATCCTTTTGTCCCTTTCCGCCCCCCACCCCCATGCACTTAAAAATGTCACAGTTCTGTTTCCTAAAGTTTTCCAATTATTTTCCTTACATTCTACATGTGGAACAACATCTGTTCCTTTTATTTCTTCTCCCATCCCAAGAAATCCATCTGGTTTCCAACCAGAGAATTAATTCTGCTCTTCCCTTTGCAAGTGTCGCTCACACAATCCTTTGATGTCAAAGCAGTGGCTCTCATACCCGACTGCAAAGCTAGAAGATGGATTGACTTTTTAAAATTTCTCAGCCAATCCTATCTTTTTTCTTTTTATTTATTTATTTTTCATGTAATTATAGAGAGTCGGTGGTCAACTGAAATAAACCTATCACATTCCATTCTTCTTCCATGTTTCCTCATTGTTTTATGCCTAATGAAGATTTAGCCCTGCTGTTGTGGAAGAACAAAAGCTAATGTGATTCTGTTTGTTAACCTGCTTGAGCATGCAGCAGCAGTACTGACGATATTAGCAGAAATGAGCACACCTTGGGAATAGCAGTTTTTACTTAATTACTGCTATAAGACCAGCTGGGAAAACTCTGTTTTTATTAAACTTCTAAAAGTTGTGTGCATGTAAGGAATGCTTAGGCGTCTGATTACACAAACAGTGCAGACAGTAGGTTATATAGTGCAGGGGAATAAATACACAAATACCAAAACACACAGAAAGTGTGAAAAGCAGTCCGCGAGCACAAGTGTTGTGACACCAAAGCTATGGGGAACACCATACTTTGTACCCAGCTATGAAGAATTACATGAATGAGGGACTTCACAAAACAAACTGAGATAATCCTCTAATATAAAAAACAGCCAGTTTCCAACTGGCCATTGTCTCTGCCTGAAAGTTGTTTTCCTTAGGATTTCTACAATTTCTGTTAACTGTCTTGGAAAATATTCTTCCTTACCAAATATTTTTTGCAAATTCTTCTGTGCTGGGCAGATCAACTCCACATGGCGCTTGTTGAGTTCTTCCAGACGTCTCTGGAATACTGTAGGCAGTGCCAATTTTTCAAGACATCTTAACATCCAGAAGCTTGCCAAATGTAGTCTCCTCATCTAGCAGTAGGTCTCGCAAAGCAGGGGATGCACACCTGGGTGCCTCTGCGATCTACAGGTCCCACAGAAACAGAAGTCAATTTTAAAGAGAAGCAACCCTTTTCTTGTTGCTGTGGTCAACTCACGTGATCTTTAATGTGCTCTTTAGACAAGGGAGTGATGCTTTTCCATGGACAAATGGATGAATAGATTCTCTTTTAGGATACTACGAGCTGAGCTGCAGCGGCTGAAATGTGCATTATTTACTATTTAATGCCTCCTAAGTCCAGCATGACAGAGACAACAGAGAAAAAATCTGCATTTCCAAATATCTACATTAATTTCTAAAGCTTCACACAACATACATTTTCTATAAATATCCATTTCTGTTGCTACCATCATTATTATCTTTATACTTTTCAACTTGTGGGAAGATAAATTTCTCAGACTGAAGCAAAGTCAGTAGAAGTGCATTTTGATGACAGACCTATTTTTCTATTTTTAAAAACTCCATTGTCTTTCTTCTACCATCTCTGTCAAAGCATTTATTTGTATTTTATTTTCATTTAAGTCCCTGTCTTAAAAAAGCTGAATTGGTAACTTGCTACGGCTATTAAGAAAAACAAGGCTATTATTCCTCCACTTAACATTCTCCACAAAATTTTTTGAAATATTTTCATGACCAGGATTGATGAAATTCAAACACCATCTTTCTTGTGGTCTTTCATGTGGAGAACTGTGGTTTCTCTTTGATGATAAAGTTAAACGAGCTGAATTTAAAGCAGGCTCAGCTCTAGCCATGACTTACTGTAATTGTTTTCATACACCTTGATTTAAGATAACTTGCCTGAGAGCAGTGCAATATAAATAGCATTACTTTACTTTTTAATAGTAAGTTCACTTTATCTTATGACTATCTGAAAAAGCTAGATATGGTTTTATATGATCACTGAAATATAAGTGCTTAGGTGAAAGACCGTAAACATGAGCAAAGTCTGGTGTCAGGAGCAGAGCTGTATTGAGACTGGGCAGTTTCCATTGTTCTGCCAGAGCTCTCATTCTCTGTGGCTTTTACTCTGTACGAAGATTGTAAAGTTGTTTATTTCTTAATTTTTCAGAGTGTAACCAGGATTTTTAAAAGATTTCAAGAAACAAGAACTAAATTGATCATATTAATTTCTAGGGCAGAAGGTAAATAATAATTAACTTTTGTAGTGGCTTAAAAGTTATGTTCTGCAGAGCCCATTAGAAAAGGTTCTAATAGAGACAGCTAGATCAACTCTAGATTGTGATCTGAGATTCTATCAGCAAAACAGACCTGGATTTGGGATGTCTTGGAAAGTTGTAAATTCATGAAGAATATTTGCTCTATCAGACTTGTTTGGGAAGAACTTGTCACTTGTCAGTTATGCCAGCTTCTCCAAGGCTCCAGCTGCACAGTGACAATGAAAATTTACTGTCCACTGCTCCTTCAGAATAGTTGTAGGTGCCTCCTGGGACATGCCACAGCTCCCACAGATGGTTATTCCTTAACTCAGAGATTCTGCCACATATTCATCTGAGTTGAATAGGTCCAGTGCTCTAATGGATTAAGTCCATTAGACTACAGATCTAAATCCTTCTCTTCTTATTCTTGAATGATCTAAGATGAGTTTATTAAAGAGTTTGGACAACACCCCCAGCGCACATGGTGTGACTCTTGGGGATGTCCCGGGCAAGGCTAGGAGTTGAACTCGATGATCCTTGTGGGTCCCTTCCAGCTCAGCTGATTCTGTGATTCTGTGAGGATATAGCAGAGGAGGATTCCATTCATGGCTGGTCCTTGTTAAGCTCTGGCTCATGCAAAAGAGAATACCAACAGGGAGAAAACCTGGAGTTTTTGCATCAAAATGTTTTTGGTTTTGGCTACAAAATAGGAACAAATTAATCTGAAATTTGATTATACATGGCAGTACCAAGAAAAATCACATGTTCTAATGATGTTAGTTACCAAGTTTTGCTATAGCCCGGCAATAGTTGCTTGTTAATATGAGAATTTCTTTCATGGTATTGGGAAGCTAAGAAATTCTGGGGTACCAGTTCTTCATTTTTCTTAGTGTAGGTGAGTTTAAGTGCAGAATCTCTTTTATTTGAAGCCTTATGAAAGAAGAAATTGCAGGATTGGCACTCATGTTTGCTGACTTTGTGCTCTTATGGCACAAGCTCTGTGGTACTTTAAGAGGTGAGCCTTCAGAGGTATTCAGAAATCTCTATCTCTTGTTAACAGTTTCACTGTCGGCATTTTTAAATGCATTTTAGAGAACGCTACCACTTGGGCAAATCAGACATTTCAAGCGATGTTTTAGAGCACCATTTGAAAGAATTTTCATTAAACAAAAACCTAAACAATCAGCAACAGAGTTTCTGGCTTACTTTTACATTCTGAAGTTTTGGAACAATTATGGTATCCGAAACAGTTAAGTTTGTCTTCAACCCAAGACTGGTTTTGGGGTTCCCAATCTGAATAGTGAGTAACACATCCCACATTAATTAGCGCCATCAGGAAAATGTTGTCTTGCGGTATTTTACAACAGAAAATAAAGTCGGGGACAGTTTACAGTGCTAAGTTCATTAGTTGACTATACGGAAAAAAACAAAGCTACAGCTATGTCAAAATTATTAATGGAGTTACACACACCTCCGTGCATCTGGTTCAGGTAAAACAGTGGCAGGATGAATAATTGAGGTTTTGTCTACCATAAAAGTTCAATATGCTTAAAGTGCTGACTCTTCATTTTCCTGCAAACATCACATTTCCTCTTAGGTGATGTAATTTGTCATTAAATAAAAGAAAGAAACACAACGATCTTAGAAGGTTGACTAATACTTTTGCTGTTCTAGGTCTGGTATGTACACAGAATTGAAAAAATTAGCATTTTTGTTTTGAGTAGAATGCCACCATTTTTTTAACAAATAAAGACTAACAAAAAAATTGTAATATTTTGAACTCTTTGGATTTTCTTTTTGCTTAGTGACAGTATGAAACAGTAGCAATCTTAGCTGTTGCTATTGACTGAAGTTTATTTATAACATATGCTGGGGTGCTGTTTATTTCCATCTGTATGCACTTTGTCCTTCTTCAGCACTGTATACATCTTAAAATTTGCAACCATGTTTCCTCAAGGTATAAATCAAAATAGGACACTGTTTTTTGTGAATTTAACTAACCTGCAAATTCACACACTAAATTACTTCTTCTTGAGCTGGTATTCATGGGGTTTTTAAAAATATATTCAAAAGAGAACATTCTTTTATTTGTTGAGGAGTAACAAATGTGTTTATTCACTTATCACAATATGCCCTACTGAATCTGAAAGTCTTCCAAAGCTTTACAAAACTTAATTTTTGTTGTTGCTGAAATCCTAATAATTATTTTCATAGATTCTCGAGAGGTTACAAGAACAGGATCTATTTAAGAGTGTTAGCCACTGTGCTCTTTTAAACTGTTTGCTCTGTTAAGCTTGGGGTTGGTTATTTTTTTAATCTTATTTCCTTTACTCCTTTCTATTTTTAATTTTTTTAAACAACCATTTCTACTACATGCTAGCATTGTTGTTATAGATGGTTAAGCCTTCAAAGTGTGATTTTGCTCTTGGAAAAGCATTTCTGACACTTGCAGGTTGGAATGCTGATCTGTTTTTCCTGCTGAGAATGTTCTGAAAAGCAATCACAAGAAAAGTATTCGCCAAATGGTGTGTTGGAACTACAAATCTTAAAACACCTTGTGCCTGTAAGAACTTGCCAAAACCTTTCTGATTAATTTGCTGAAGCATTTTGTTCCTGCTATCTCAGCAAATATTTACCTTGCAGAAGTCCCTGGTGTTCTGGCACAGCTGTTGGGGATCTCTATGAAGTTTGAATGTGTTTCCCTTCTTCTGCAAATGCTGCAGAGTAAGCAGGCACTTAGATACTGTAAGACCATGTATTTTTGAAAGTTTTTCTTTGTTTCTCCAAGTTTTGTAAGGGTTGTTGTTTAGGTCTTATAGAAACCAGTTCCAGGCTCAGTTTTGCAATAGCAGGGGAGCTGAATTCCTGTTTCGGCATGGCTCCATACCTGCTGAGTGCTGGTATCCTGGAAATTGCTGATAAAGGTTAGCCATTTTCAATAGTGGTAACTAGTAACATGTAACATTAATTATTGGTTTGCCTTTTCTTCTGAGAAAGCTTGCTTATCTCCTGTTCTCACCTTCCAAAAGAATAGCCTGTGTGGGGAAATCAAATTGCCTAACAGCTAGCTCTTGAATGGAATAAACTAATTACCATTGTAATTGATTTCTTGAATTGTCTTAAACAGTTTGGTGTACTCAGGTACACATTGTGTGCAGGGCTTGGCACAGCTGTGTGATCAGCATTCTCACCATGGATTCAATTCCCTGGCATTGTATTTCCATTGCATTCTGTGTCCCCACTGCACTGAGGGCTCAATATCATAGTGATGCTCTTTTGAAACATTTGTCATGATGCAAAAACCACTGGTTATTAATATCATTGTGTCATGGGAATCACTGAACGAGTAGCGCAGCAGTATCTTTCTTCCCAAGGAACATAGGGAACTTGATTGTTATAAACCAGGAATTATATAACAGCCAGACACGTTCCTTTCAAGATTTCACTTTAGATTTTGGAAAACAAATTAAAAATCCATATTATGACATAAAGGAAGTATCACAAATTGTCCTTAAAAACACCTCAGCAAAAAAAATCAACTTGCTTTTTCTTATGCACCTTTAGAAATATTTTTAACAAGACGGGAATAATTTTTAAAGTCAACATTTCTTACATTGGCCAGGCAATCTCAGAAGACCTTAGCAATGCAAAGCATTTCTTTTATTATCAAAATCTGGACACTTATCAAACTTGTAGTTTGAAAGAGACAAAGAACTTCAGAATGTGATTCCACATGTACCTCTTACATAAATATCTACCTTTGGTTCCTCAAAACCATATATTTGCTATATTTGAGGGTATTTTATCAAAGTGCAGAAGTAATAAATATTATATGTACAACTGAAAAAATTAGTTTTCATTGATATTATTGCCTACTTTTGTGTTCCTCTCCTTGACAGTGAGAGAGAGTTTTTTATGTTGTTTTATTGTCTTTATGTTGAGTAGCCTTTTTGCTGAGTTTAAGGGCAGCTGTGTGTTTGGTCCATGTGGCACAGTTTCAGGATGTATAAAGTAATAGGTGTGTGCATTGCCAGAATGTAAGTGAAACTAAACTGTGTGGATGTTATTTTCTCACTCATTGAAAACAAATTTTTTATAACTGCATTTGTGTCTGTGTTTCTGTGAAAATAAATTCAAATTCACGTGGCCTAGTTCCAATCTACTTACAAGAGTGGAATTCTGAGGGATTAAGCTCCTTGGGACAGCAGTTTATGTGTGAGATGTGGAGCACTGTGACCACATTAGGGACAAAACCAAATTCTGAAATGAGACCACAGACAAAAACATCCCAGTCCTTTGATATTTTTCTAGGTTGTTCAGTAGTTTGCACCCCTAAAGTAATACAATTATCTTCTGAGTTTCTTCTTGCTAAGACATAGTTTTGTCCTAATTACAGGCTAGGACCTGGACCCTCAGTTATGATTGAGACACAACTGTGAGATTAATTTTATATCATAACTTTTAATCTTTTTTTCAATGTGGTCACCGCTTAAAAAAAAAATCTCATTGCAGCCAACCAGCAAAATACCAAAATGTAAGTACAGTTTTAATACTTAGGGGTCTTTCAAATTATGGTTAATAAGTATTGTGGAAAGACGCTTAGCAACACTTTTTTGAATTTAGTTACTGTTCCATTTTCAAACATGGAAAGAGTTGTGGTACTGTTGATTTTTTATGATTTCTCAAATTCATGCAAAATGGAAGAACTCAGTTTCGATATTCCTACAGTTTTGCAGAGATAAGACTTTTCTTGCCTGTGTGCTGGATGCACAAGTGATCCATGATGTAAATTCATGCTTTTTCTCAATCCACACAGAAATGAAACACTGAGTGCTGTGTGTTAAGCACTAGAGAGAAAAGCCTGCTTGGATGTTTCCCCAAGAAAATGATAATTGCCTTCAAACTGTAACAGCTCAGACAGAGTGTCCATTAGGCTTAAAACAGCTCATTTGGTAAGTTTTTTAAAATTTTATGTCCTAAGGAATTTCAAGGGTTGACTGCTTTATAAAGTGCCGGGATGTAAATAATGGCAAAATTTGTTCAACTCATAGCAAGCTCATTCTTGAATATGGCAGCAAGTCAAAGGGATAGAAAATTCTGGTAATGTTTATTATTTGTATTACAGGAGTGCCTAGAGGCTCTGATTGGGAATGGCATCCTTTATGCTAGCGGCTGTGCATATCTGCATGAAGCTAATCTCTGCTTGAAAGAGCATACAGTATGAGGCAACATGTAAAATAAACAGAAGCAAGGGTAAATAGAGATTTAAAGGATTAGGAACTGGGAAACAATAAGTACATGTGTCTGTACAGGATCTCTACACAGTTACTCTTATTTTTTTTAAATTGTAATTGTACCAAAGCAACATGCTGTGGGAAAAAAAGATTGTTTCTGAACCAACATGCATGCAAGAAATATATTAACTCTTCATTCTGTGACAGTCTCGCTGCTATACTTTGGAAGAGAGAGAATTTGAATTGTAATGGGAAGAAAATATAGATAAATATCCCATGAGAAGTAAAAACGACTTTCAGAATGTCACGTTCTTCAGAGTTGGATAGTAAAGAATTATAGAAACTTTGATGTAGTTGCTATGAGAAATAAGTTTAACTTTAAATCAGTCTTCAGTGGATGAATTGAAAAGTATGGTTCATGATGGGATTAGTAAAACTGGATTTGAAAAGGAAATTCCACTCACTGTGAGAGAGAAGTTATAGGCAAAGAAAGAAATGAAAAATAGCAATGATTGGAAGACCCATAATATTACATTAATTTAAAGTGTGGTGAGTGAAAATGAAATGTATTCAATATGAATTTTCTGAGTTTATGCAGTTCCCGTTCGTCGCTGTAGTACCGGGGTCGGAGAGAAACGAGGCAGGCAGGATCCAGGAAAAGCAGGATTAATTATTTATTTACACACCAGATTATATTCTCTAGGTCATTTGAATGGCATCAGTTGATTGGTCCCTTGACCATCCACCTCTCAGGATGATTGGCTAAATCCTACAACACCCATTTCAAAACAATTCTGCAGCTAGACATAACAATATTGCAAAACATTGTACAGCTGCAAGATAAAGGAATTATTTACAAAAACTTGTAGCAGTGTTTTCATAGCTTTTGTGAGAAACACAGAGCTCTCACAGAATGCTGCAGAAAACTGGAAAATTTCTCTGCTGAAGCAGTGTCCACACCCGTTTAACAAAATGAGAGTTCTGTACCTCCTGTAATAATGATTTCTACAGATTGAAATATACCAGAGTTCTTCTCAAAATAAAGTATTTATTGAGATCAGACAAGAGTGAAGCAATTGACTCATAAGACTAAAGGAAAAAGTAATTAGTCATTTACAGAGAAGGGATAATATAATATATGATGAAAATATGCTAAAATCAATGGGAATTTTTAATTCAAAATAATGTATATTTATAATTGCTTTCAATGGGGAAGTGAGTTTATTCATAAATATGAATCTATCTGTCTGTCTGTCTGTCTGTCTGTCCTTCCATCTATCCATACAGGAAAGTTAAAATCAAGAATATCACTCCAGTTGATAAAAACAACCATTGGGAATACCTGTCAAGCAGACAACTGTTTCTGTTGAAGAGGGCAAAAATATTTCCCCACAACACTCTCTACTGGGAGGAGAAACGAGGTAGTAAAGCGTAATATAAACCAAAAAATCACAGCACTCTCTTAATAGAAATTTTACTCTCATTTCAGGGTTCAAGGAATTCTAAAGAGAAATATAGCTTTGGAAACCCATGAAGAATGTTAGAAAAGAATTAAATAACTTCTTAACTTTCTGTAGCATAGGATTAAACACCAGATTCCTGACATAGTTATGTTGTGATAGATGTGGGAAACTTTAATTTCTGCCATTGAGCTTATAATGTAGACCTCTATGGAATAATCTAAGCGGTTTGTCCTGTATCTGAGGGAGAGACAGAGGCTCTAAATGCCCTTCCTTCATAGCCAGAATAGATGTCTGGTTGCATTTATGAGCAACTGCCTGAGTTTGAAAAATCAGATCCCTTCAAAAGGCAATTACATTCCTAAATCAACTAGTTGATATTACTGGAATGAAGGGCTGAATCAAAGTGTAAGTGTGTGTTTTTTTTAAATCAAGTGTGATGATTTGCAGTTCACATTTTGTAACAGACCAGCACCAGGATTTTATCTTTACCTACTACCCAAAGTCAGAATTAAGGTTATCCTTTATCTACTACTTAATTTAGGTAATGTAAGCTAAGAGTCATTGTGAAATGATAATCAGGCCTTGAAAGTGTTTGGGATTTTCCCCCATTTAATAGTGAGGCAATACTACTATGTATTTATATGTATTTGTATATATTTTCCCAATAGTTTTAATCAAGGGCTGCTACGGATATTTCACAAAGCAAATAGCAGTATTGAAGAGGATATTTCATAGAGACTCACTTCCTTCCCTCTTCTCTCCCTGAGTAGATGTGGTTGATGTAGATGAGCCATGTGGTTGCACTGAATGTCAGTGGGAGTTTTGTAATGCGTTCCCTCTCAGTGTCCTTTGAAGAATATTACCTGTTCCCAAGCTACTCCAAAATCACTACAATTTATAAACTCGTTGCTGCAGCTTTGGATGTTAGGTGTAGTTTCGAGCAGTAAAAATTCAGTGAGTTCGCCTAAAACCTCTGCTGTCATCACAATGCAATGCGAAATGTGGCCTGCTGGGAAGGATTGCCCACCTACACTCCCACTACACTGATCGTTGCTGAAGCACTTTTTTACTTGAGAGATCAGGAAATACCTGTTAAACTCTGCTGACTGGGGTTTGAGTGTTTGTGTATTGATGGAAATTAACACACAGTAGATCATAAAAATTTACACAAGGCTTTACTGTGTACTATCTTCCTAAACTCCTGAATCTTTGGATGCTAACTTGGTCCTAACTCATGAGGTTCAGAGATTAATTTCCCCCACCAATGCCCCATGTGACCAGTTGAATCTCTCTTCGCTGAAGACAGCTGTTACACTCCTTTGTATTTCTGGCAAGCAGATGTCCCAGCTGATGGTATAGATGAGTTAATAACCTTAGCAAGGTGACTGCTCTTCAGACCAATCTAGTGCTTACTCTGATCCAAGCGTGAGTTTCTATTTGTGAGGGCCCTCTTTGAGCTGAAACACCCTCTGGTCACTTCCCAAAACTTTTCTGTTATTGTGACACAGAGTGACATTTGCTTCTTCCCATGACTTGGCTCTTTAGTGTGGAGATGGGTCATTTTTCTTCCTCTGGCTAGATTATGTTAATGAATTTTCTAAACATGGCCCTTTCTGTGACCATCTGCACCCTGGAGGCACTTGGAGTGGCTGCAGTGGCCTGTTACCAAGAGGATGCGGAAAATCACATTGGAGTGCTTTGGCTGAAGCTGTAAACTCATGCCACTTTCCTGTTTTATTTATGCTCCTTCATTGCAGGGTGAGGATTAGTTTGCATTTGCCACTTCCTTCAGCTGCACATGAAAATAGCAAACAGTTTTTATTGCATGCACAAGGCAACAACTTGGTGTGTGACTGACCCACAGCTTCAGAGCAGTAGCAGCTCTTTTTATGGAATGTCATCATTATCCTTCCATAAATATATGCCAGCCAGAACCATCATGTTCTGATCTGTGCTTCTTAAATTTCAAAACAGAAAACAGTGGGTTTGCTGGAGGTATGTTTTTGGTAGTGATTCGTTCCTTATGGGAATATAGCAAATGAAAGAGAGGAGATTTCTGTCATTGTCTCTTGTACTACCAGGCTGTAATACACAGAAGAACAGAGTGGAAACAGGTTTTTGAACTTCCTTTGCCCCTGGCAATCGGGCAACAAGTGCCTGGTCCTCTCACATTATAAAGGGCAAGGCATCATATTCTGTGATGGTCCTTTGAGTAACAAGGAGGGAAATGACTCATCAGAAGTGGACACAGAAATGCACTAAGCCAGAGCCCAGGGAAATAAAACCACGATGATATACTTGGTACACATACAGTGCATAACACACCATTATCTAAACCACATAATGAAGGGTGATGAAATTATGACCTTCAGCTCCTACCACAGTTTTCTACATCCCAGCCAAGTGAATAGCAACTTCATTTGAAAACCATTGGATTAGCAATTCAGATTACACTTTGCACCGAATGAAAATACTGTCATTTAGACACATCTAGTAACAGGCAGTAGTACTAACTTAAATTCTACAAGTAAATTGCAGACATATATAATTAATATCATTTATATCTATAACATTTCTCTTTTAGAAGGATATTGCTTTGATTTACTGACTCTGTAACGCTGTTCTGGACACTGGAAATAGGAATGACCCCTCGGGTCACCTAAGTCCTCCATTCTGCTGGAGCAGGTTTTATAGCAGGATCCGTTCACACATCAGTGAACTGCAGCCACTTCCGCGGTCACTGGGCAATTAATCTGCCATACACCCACCCATCACATCACTACCCTAAAAAAGGGCAAATTAAAGTATGGGAAAATCAGTATGTCCTTGGAAATTACCTCTAACCTTGACAGTTTGATATGCAGATAACCTGCTGAGAGAAGCCACTTTATAATTGCTTTCATACACTCTACGTGAGCTGAGAATCCAGGCAAGAGAATTTAGGGGGTTGTAGGAAGACCAGAGGTCATTTTTACTAGAAGAAAACAAAAGGAAAGTGCTTTTTACAACATGAATGTATTTTGCCATGTTCCTTTTTAGACTAATACATTCACTTTTTAGTCCAAAAAGGAATTGCCAAGCCTGATACAAGCTGTTTAATAACAAGTTATTAATTTCTGAATTATCTCTGTTCATTCATAACAGACAACAGCAAAATTAAGTTGATCATAACTATTTCAAAATACTATAGGAAATTATGGGATATTCTATAAATATTCATTACTATCAGTACCTCATAGCTAGTAGGAGGATTTCTCATTGGGATGAAATAAAAACTGACTGAACAACCAAGCCCAGAGGAGGGTGATCAGTGGTGCAAAGTCTTTGCTACTGCCAGGTTCTTGTAATTTTTTTTCTATTTCACATGTTGTAGGTTGGATTTTTTTTTAAATTATAAAATCAGAATATTGAAAGACTGTGTATGGTGTAGCATAGTATAGAACTGTCTTGGGAATGCTTTTAATTTGTGCAACATGTTTTTGGTCTTGCTGTGATCATTGGCCATTTTTCTGGGATTTCTAGACATCTGCAGTCCCATCAGAACTAGCTACTGCTTTCAGTACATCCTTGATAATTCAGGAATCCTGGGCAAATGACCAAAGTCTTCCAATTCCATCTGGCACCATTTCTGGAGAGAAAAGTGGAGCATGTTAGAAGCGCATATATATATTGTAACCCTAATATTGCTCAATGAAGTGGAGCTGAAATTAAAGCAAGAATGATTTTTAGGATTATTAGTCACTGTTCCTTAAAAATCTAGGCTTCCACATTTTTTAAAACTTGTTGAGTGGAGATAACAGATGAAAACAGGACACGGATTATTGTCTGTCTCATTTTCACTTGCACTTTATTAATACAATGGGAATCCCAATGGGAAATTAAGAGTGCATTTCATTAAAATATTATCACTTCAGAATTCTGAGATAAAGTATTCTCTAATATTCAATGATATAAAATATAATTTACTGATTAATTTTCTTTGTTTTAGAGCCAAGAACACATCTTTTCCAATTTTGATGTTTACTGATAAATGTCAAGGACTAAAAATTATTCATGATGAAAGAAGGCTTTCTTGGGGAAGTTGTGTAGAAGACACGTGGAAGAAGTGTGAAGGATATTACTGAACACAGAAGGCTTTTTAAGTCCTGTTCAAGCAGTGTGTAGTGACATCTCAGCATTCCCCCGTATGCATCCAAGTCTCAGCAGTGCTGTTCTTGCTGTGCTGCTGGGAATGGCAGTGAAGGTGCATCGTTGGAGTTGCAATCAACCTTCATCCTCAATCAAAATAGAAAGAATGTTTCATGTCTGCTGCACATGTAAAAACCAAAACAACATAAAAAAGAGGAAGACATTCTCATTGAATGCAATAAAAGGCAGCTGAATAGGCAGATTTGGGCAGGCTCTGGGCTGCTTTGCTGATAATGCTTTATAAATAAGGAATGGAAACGAGTGATTAAACCAGGCAACCACTGTTCTGACAAGAAAGATGAGCAATGGGAGATCCGGGTCTGGAGTCTCCGGAGCAATCTTCAGGATAACATTTCAGTGCATGTTCCTGAAGCAGGAACTTAAAATCAGTTCTTGAAGTCAGAGGAGTGGAAGAGAGGATGTGAGCTTTCATCTGTTAAGAGGTAGCTGTACAAAAGAGAGGGAAGCCAGTGGTAGCATTTCATTTCTATGAATGATAAGGTCTTTATTCCCTACTTTTCACTGAGTTTGCTGCTTAACAGGACCTGAGAGCCAGAAGGTGTAATCTGTCCTAAAGGCATGGTAACCCTGATGCACCTGGTCTGTGGTACTTTGGAAAGTCACAATTATGGCTTTTACAGGCCTCCCTCTCACAGCACTTGCAGTGAGCAGCTCTTTGCCTGCTGCAGCTCTCTGGTGTGTCAGTGCTTTATGCATCTTCATATTCCATTGCAATCACATTTCAAGATCTTATGTTGGTTCTTTAAAAACACATTGTTTTTAAAGATCACATCACCTCTAGGATAAACCTCTAGGATTGTATTTCTGCTTCTGACAGCACATTCTTTTTGCTCTGAGAAGTGCAGGCTAACACAGTTGATCTAAATGCAATATAATCCTTTGATTTCGTTAAACTTGACCGATATTAGAAGAAAGTGCCCACACTATCCCTCATGGGATTGCAGTCGAGAGGGGAAATTGCAAGGAACAATTGTGTGCAGCTCAGGCCTTTGACTGATCATGGCAGGCCACTGTAGAGTGTGCTGTTTGCCTTGACCTCACAGCACTCCTGCTCTTCCATCAAGGCTGAAAACTTGCCAGTTCCCAGGTACACCATAATTCTAAATTTAGCAAGTTGACTCTGAACCTAAATGGGAGGTAGGAGCAGTTGTGCATGAAGTGGGAGGTTTCATGATGGGGGAGCTTGTGGCAGGCTAATAGAGCCATGATGGAACAACTGCACTAAAACTCACACAGGCTATACAGCAACAAAAAGGCATTATTTCATCCCTAAGAAACGTCATCTGCCCAAAATAGCACCAAAAGTGTGCTTTGATCTCTTCCCTGGAAATCAGCTTTGGTGATTCCAGCATGTGCCTCTATCCCTCTTTATCTGTAATAAATCAATAATGCAGCAGGATTCCACTGGCCATTCTGCTGGTCTGAAAGCCATCCCTCAGGTGAGTTACTTTGAGAATTGATGTCCCTTTTATAAAAGAGGGAGAGCTGAATGTATATTTCTAGGCCATCACAGTCTGTCTGCCAGATTTTCATGCTCTTCTCTTCTTGTTTGAACTTCACATAGTATCAGTTGAGATTTTATGCTAAACTCTTCTGATTTTGTTACAGATATGGCAAAACAGCTGCAGTGCTGCTTTCTGGAGACAAGTGCATTTCACTAGTGATAGAGTGACTCAAATAGATCCACTGGCTGTCACACAGGAGATTAACAAGTTTCTTGTGTAGTGATTAAGAAACTGCCTGCCCCTTCATCTAAGGTTTACAATCTTTTTTTCTAAAGAGTTTAAAAATAATGTATTCCTCCAAAACATGTATTCATCAATAACAGGTTTAAAGCAACTGGAAGAAAATGTGAGATCTTTGAGCAATCACCAAAACTTTTTATAAAATACATTAATTTTTTTACAAATTAAGTATATAGGAAAATCTCCTTCCACTTTTGCTGTTTTGACAATGCTGAAAATCAATTGCTCTTAATTCCTAGTTTGCACTTAAAAGCACTTACACTTGAAAGCAATTTTAAGTGTGATCCAATCCTGGTGGGATGTTATAAAAAAGTTATCTCTGCATACAGCCAGCCTGTTGCTCAAGTATACATCTGTTAGATGCTTGTGTGGGTCTTACTGCTGAAGAATCCAAGTATGGCTGTCCATGAGTTATCTGCTCCAGACGTCTGCACAGGTCACAGATTTATCACACACTGGAAAGCCAAGGTGAACAAAGCTAAACAAGGCATCTGCAACACATCAAGAAATGTTCCAGTGCCCAGTGTCAGCCTTTAAGTAGTAGTTAGTCTTACTTTAAATAACAATGTGCTTTATTTGTTGCAACATGCAATTAAATTGTCTAAAGATTTCCAGGATTCTTCAAAGAGCACCCACTTATTTGTAATTCAAAATATATTTGAGTAGTAGCTCAAAAAGTATCACAACAGTTTTTTAAAGAAGAGAAGCATTTATGGAATGTCTTTCTTTTACTTCAGGAATTTAATAGTACAGAGCATTGAGTATATTTGCCTTCTGGTGGCTTAAAGTGATGTTGTTTGTTTATGCAGAATTTGATGATCTCAACACATCTCATTCAAACAGGAATATGATTTAAAAAGCATATTGGAGGCAACATATATGCAGAGACACGGATGGTGACAAAGAATTCCTGATAGAACAACTATTAAACACTGAATTTAAGGAAGACCAAGAAATTATGTTAATAAACTGCTGAGGAGCATTCCAAAATCAGAAACCCTACAGAGAAATATTGCTTCCCCTCTAAAACACTGGAATCTGATACTGTATGACACAAAAAGTAGCCTCTAAGGAATACTGCATTCTAAATATATTCTTGACACCAATGCACAACTACTTCAGTCTGTAAATTTAGTTACTTTTTTTTTCTGTGCTAGAGGACATGATTGTGCTTGAACGGGAATTGAAGTCACTTCTGGTGCTTCAATTCATGTACGCAGTTGATATCTTTTTTGCTACCACGATCTAGTAATAGACTTTTATCTTTTGTTGGTTATTGTTTGTAGTATCTTCATATTTGCATTTTGTATTTTCACTTGAAACAATCAAAAGCAGTAAGAGCAATCTTGCATCTGAATTTAATTTCCTCTTCTCGCATATTAATATTCATGTTCCATGCCATGCACGAGCACTAAAGAGAAAATCCTTTTGGCTATGCGCAGTGAGACTTAAAGAAAGATCAAGGAAGATTCCCTTCATGGGATTCTGCTTGGGTCGTACAGAAGGACAAAGTTAAGAATGCAGTAGCATGGCTTTTTGGCAAGAAGTCTGTTCTAAACTGTGTCAAATGCTATTCCAATACAAAAATGCTTCCATACTGCTGTTGCTAATTGAAAAAAAAAAAAGTTGGTTACTGGCAATCTTGCTGATCAAGGGGAAAACCAGACAGGACTGCAAGGAGCAAAAGAGCTATTTAGTGAGTTCCGTGCTTAGGAAAATAATGTTGGCACCTAGGTAATGCAGCAGACAGTGGCTCAGCAAAGGCAGGAGGAAGGAGGAGAGAGCAGGCCAGGACAGGGTGGCAGGAATGGCCAAAGGGACGAGCCAATTTGCTGCAGCTCAGAGATGCAGTCGCTGAGCTGGCTGAAGCATCTGCATTGCACAGATGTGTAGGCAGAAAAGCAGTTTTATATAATCTTTTTTTTTATTTATGTTCTGTCTTCCCCAGTAATCATCTGTTCTCTGATTAAAAAGTTAATTATTCGGTTTTATATTTGAATAGAAACTGTTGGTGTTTTCTTTTTAATGCAAAAGCTTCCTGGCCTCTGGGGAGTTCCTCTGCCTAGACTTAGAGGAGAAGGTCTGGGCAGATCCACTGCAAAGCTCTGCCTGCTTCAAAGCCTTATCAAAGAGATTTTACAGCTCTTTTACTGAGCGAGGCAGTAGCAGTGAACTCTCTCGGGTATATTATCATGGAGGTTTCGTCTTTATTTCTGGTCTAAATATGTTAATGATTCAGATGATAGTTATCTGTCAGAATACCTGTATTAGGAACACAGGTATTAAGTTTCTTAAGGTCTCTGATATTATATTTGAACTGCAGAATACTCAACAAAATCTTTGTGGGGAAAGCGATGATTTTCCTGCTCTACCCTACCTGAATATGTTTCCATTCTGCTCTTATTCAACATGATACCTGCTACTATTACTTCATTTAAACTCTCTTCAGCAAATTCCATTAGTTTCACCAGCACTGACAAAGCCAAGGTGAGCTGCAAGCATTTTTCTGACATCCTATTTCAAGCAATTTCCTCTTCAGCATCTTTTTCGTCTCATTCACAAGGTTTCCTTTTCTGTGATGCACACACTGGTGAGACAGCCCTTGCATAATAGTTAGTACAGCCAACAATTACACATGAGCTGCCTAATCTTAGGGTTGTTTCTTTTGAAAGAAGTGTGCTCATTTTATATAGAGTTTTCTGACTGGGAAATGAAGTGACAACTGATTTTTACCCCTTATTACCTGCTCCCTCCAGTGCGCTCCTCGCCTTCCTGCTTTTGGCTCGGTGAGTTTGTGTGTGTGCCTGCCCTGCATCACTGCGTTAGGCAAGGCAGAAAATAGTGCAGTCCCCAAAAGTACAAAAGGAGGATGTTCATATAGCGAGATCTGAATATCTTGAAAAATCAGGACAATCATTTACTCAGATTTTTAGATTAATAGCAGATAATTCTCAGCTAACACACATAAAACTACACAACAAAGGGCTATAATTCACATGCTGGACTTCTAGTTGATTTAGTTAAATCTGTCTTTTCCTTGCAGCTTTTCTGAAAGTACTTGTAGAAAATGAGAGATCGGGCATTTCTTGTTGCGTATTGCCCCCTACAGATAAACTGGATGATGACAACAACCCGAGTGCAGAAGGTGAAGAACATGTGACGTACCGCAGACCAGCACACGTTCAATTTTTAGTGATCTAAAATTGACTTCCGAAAAATCATGTTGTCTATGTTAATGAGGTTTTAGCTTAATTTTTTATTTTAAAATTGAGCCCTGTTCATACAAAAAAGCAAAACTTGAAAACAAAGAAAAGCAAGCAAACTAACACATCAGACTGTGATTTTCAGTCTAGCAATGACAAGGTATCTTGAGTGCTGCTGGGTTTCTTAAAGCCTTTTCCTCCACTGCAAATAGAAAATATTAAATCATCTCTTCAATTTCTCATGAAATCTATGCAAATCAATATCCATCAAAATTTTATTCTAACATAAAGGAGAGTCAAATATAAATAAATAAAACTCGTTTGACAGGGAAAATTATCATGCATGAAAGTTTATCATTGAAACAACTTTTAAACCTGATGTTCTACATTCCTATTGTGGGAATAGAAAGGAGTAAATTAGGCACAAGAATGTGTGCACTCACAGATGCTCACATATGCAGAAACCCACTTTTTATAAATCTGGATAAACCTGATAAAGACCCAAAGAAACTATTTTGTTTTCTATGAGCTAAAAGTTTGATGAAATAACATCCAAGAGTTGCTTGCTTCTTTCTGTCTTTTTTTTTTTTTTTTTAATATTAATAGATTATACCATCCATTTATGGGACTTTCAGAGGGTGGGCTGTGAATGCTTACACCAGCATCACTTTCAAACAGGTGACATTGAATCACAAAAACTGTCCGGTAAGTGACAATATTTAAGTGGGGTAATCAACCTCCCTTAAGACCCCTTGGCAGTTTGGCGGGTAAGGACCCAGAAATCCTTGTGAAATGCCTACAAATAGTGTCTCTGCTGTAGTATAAGAGCTATTCAGATAGGAAAAATGCAGAGTGTCAAGCCCCAGATGAGGCTGGGAGGAGGAGGAGAGCTAATAACTGGTTTTGAAAATCCCAGCCTTGAAGCAATCTGCAATCATATGAACTCTATTTGTCTAAATTAAAGACCTACTTATGCAGTCTCCTGTTCATGGAAATTGGTATATGCACATGATTTTCTCTCTGGAAAGTATTGAAAAGAGCCTGACATACAGATTGCTGAAATATGGAATTTTAACAAAAAAAATTGGGGAAATATAACAACTTAAGTAATTCTCCTATTTTATGTTCCTGACAACCTGTTAACTAATTACCGATTACCAATAAATACAAATCTGGTTTCTGGTTTGAATTTGAAAGACACATACATCCTCATTTGAAATTCACAGCAGGAATTTCATATCACATTAGAAATTATCTTTAATGTATTCATCATATACCATCATAAAATACATAATCACAGGAAAGATTACTGAGTGTTTTACGTGGTCTGTACTCTTTTAAAGAGGTAAAAGGATTATGCTTAATTCCATTGAGATCTTTTTCTCTCTGAAAGGATGCATTCGGAACTTCTATTAACATGAATAATGTTCTTTCTCATTACAGAGGGAAGATAAAGGGCATGGGTGGAAATCTTGCAACTGAGGAGTCAAGAAACACTGGTCCTTCTTCCTTTTAATGGAGGCATCAGTGCTCTGAGGCGCTTCCTCCTGGATTATCTGCAGTGACTGCTAAACAGCATCACTCCAGGCCTATTTACCTTTTTCTGTAATTTCCAGGAGTTTCCACAGGCTGCAAATATCCTACAGGATCAGGCAGCATTCTGTATGCTACATATGAAACACAGAATACTATGCTGCAAAAGATTATTTTTTAGTCTGCTGATTTTTGGTGCCTGTGAAAAGAACTAGACTCTCAGTGAATAAGACAGCTTGATTATCTTTAGAACGAGTATTCTGCATGGCAGATGTCAATAGTTTCACTAAGTGATTCAGAAAGGAAAATTCTATCTGGTACAATTAAAGAAAAATTTTGTTATAGAAGTGATCACACTTTTTTTTTTCTGGGTTGAAAATGCTTGTGAGGATGAGACTGAGGGAGGATATAACTCTTCTAGAGGGACAAATCTGCATCTACTCCATGATGGGATTGAGGTAGGAAATAGTTGCACAAACTGTGAGACATGAAAAAAAGACTGCAGATCAAATCTGGTTTAGATCTTCTTTGCATCAAATTGTGTAGCTATTTATTTTGTACTGGAGAAATGTAATGACAGACTAAATGCGGCTTCTATTCTCTTTATTTCTTCTGCAGGAACTCCATCCTTCCCACCCTTTCTTCTCATGCTATATCTGTCTTATCCATGTAAGTGGCAAAAAGGTCCAAAAGTTTCACTTCCCACTTCTCACAGAAATAAACACAGAGGGCAAGAGAGCCTCTAGGTGGTACTGTGCTATAAAAAATAATTAGGAACAGCAAGAAAAAAGCATGCTCACTTCTTATTCACAGTTCAAGATTTCACCTAGATTGCAAAGATAATATTTACAGAAGAGAGCCCTTTTCCTGCTAGGTGAAATTCACTCCAGCTAGCTGACATTAAAAAAAATTCTGTGTTTTAGCTGTGTCAAACTTCATTGTTTTGCTATTCTCACATTTCTGACTGAGCTCTGCAGGATCCTATTTTATAGCCATTTTCACAGAGTTTAATGTTTAACACTACTAGATCATAATTTCATTGAAGATTGGTTCTTGCCTAGGTATAGCAGAAACCCCTCTGCCAAATCTGATAAGTGGATTTCACATTAGCTAAGATATAGCCAAACATCTTAGAGGAGAAGCAGAACACCAGATTTCTTGTAGGGATCTTTCCAGAACATATACATCAGAGCCAAAATGTGGTGCAAATCTTAGCACAGAACAAGATAAATGTTTGAGGTGACATGCAATTTGCAGTCAACACCAAAGGAGGGAACAAGTCATTCTATAAGAACTGAGTTCTCCTTCAGGAAATAATTAGAAACCAAAATAGATGAAAATAGAATAGATAAAACTGAAATTACTTTCTTTTTTTTTAAGAGGAAAAGAGGCCAAGGTTTTGATACAAGAAACAGTATCCCTTAGCTGCCTGATGGGTTTACACAGCTCAAATTTCACCCTAGGATAAGGATGTTGTTGCTTCTCTCCCACAAGTGAAGAGAGTTGCTCCATTCATGACACACAGCAAGAATCTGCTTCTCCTGACACATCTTGGTCTTTTTGTTCAGCTCCTCCCTTTTGTTTTATTCCTTTCTCTTGCACTGCACTGTGAGATCTCTTCTCCTCCCCTTCTTTGCACCCTGTCAACATGTTCTGCCTCTCTTCACCCTGATGCCACTCTGTCTTTTGTGCCAGAGGCTGCAATGATAGAGCTGAAGACTGATTATGGATCATATCTTCTTTATTTTTGTCAGAATTCTTGTCAGAAGCAGCGGATTAAGATAGTGTCAGGGTGGATTAAGATAATGGGAGATACAATACAGGTAGAGAGGTACCACAGAAATATTTTCTTGTTTGGTCGTGTCTGCTGTGGGATTAAATTTGAAACACCTACCAGCCTTATATTCTCCTACCCAGAAAGCCATAACTGTTCTCTTCATTCAAACAAAGTAAAAAGAGGAGATGAGGAGCATGACCAGTGGGAATTTCCAGCCTGTTCACAGAGTGCCCAGCAGATAGATTGTAATAAAGCCTTCTTTTACTTTCTGAACTGGTGGTTTTACCAGTAAAATCAAACAGAAGTGAAAAATACTTTTCCATACTGCAGCCTTTTTGGCAGTATGATTGTTTATTATATAAAACTTTGCAGTCTTATGTTCTGTATCCCTGTACATAGAATATTAGTTCTGTTAAATCATCTGATCAGACAGAGATTATAATTATACATATTAATATAGGCACCTTAGACTAGATTGATTATCATGTGATTCCAGATACAGAGTCCGTTTCACGGCACTAATGTATTATGTGACCTATTTTTTTAATTACAGGTTTAGTGATCCCATCTATCAGGTAAAATGTGGCTTTGAAAGTTGTGAAATGGAATGCAAAAACCCCCACCATTTAGGTTACATAATTCATTCTGGCAAGGCCAAAGAATCTGTGTACAAATGTCATTTCAAAGCAAGTAATTAGCTTAATCCAATCATCCTATTTCATTACTTAATAACTTATCCTCAGAACAACAGGTCACTGCATTAACTAAATGGCAGAGGAACAATTCATGACGAGCACTTATACTGTGCCTCGGTGAATTGCTGATGAGTTTTTGTCTAAGTTTTTGGCCTCTACTTTATAAACAGTGTAGATCAAAATTCACAAAGACAAGAGGTCTGCCTCACCTGGGGAGTGTATAGTCTATAACAGAGATCGTTTAAATGAAAATGGCATGTTTTCTCTTAAATGCTTTATTTTTGCAACTTTTATTCCTGTATGCCTGTAATTGAAGTAGATGTACACGTTTTGTCTGATGGATATTGGTTGCTGTAAAGTGACAGTTACTCAGTCAAGCATTACTAAGAGAATGCTTTTTAACTTGTACAAAGAACAGATCAAAAGACTGGCTGGCCCATCAGAAAGCAGTTATCAGAAAAAAGTTATCACCATTTAAAAAAATAAATTGTGCTTATGTGACCTTCCCACCTTATTTCTCAATTGGTTAAAAGTTTTCACAAGTGCTGGGAAAAACTGACAAATTAGGGCATCTTCAGGTCATGAATACAATTAAAGGGTTGGAGCACCTCTGCTACAAGGAAAGACTGAGTGAATTGGAATTGGGCAGCTTGGAGAAGAGAAAGCCTTTCAGTACCTACAGGGAGCCTACAAGAAAGATGGAGAGAGACTTTTTACGTGAGTATGTAGTGACAGGACAGGGGGGAATGGCTTCAAACTGACAGAGAGGAGTTTTAGATCAGATATTAGGAAGAAATTCTTCCCTGTGAAGGTGGTGAGGCCCTGGCATAGGTTGCCCAGTGTAGCTGTGGTTGCCGCATTCTGGAAACGTTCCAGTTCTGGTTGGATGGGGATTTGAAGTGGTTTAGGATTATTTTGCCCCAACACAACATGGAAACATTCAGCAGCTTTGGAAACCAAAGACTATTTTAGGTTCCTCAAATTCATTTCAGGCTTTATTTTTAAATGCTCTCATTTTACAAACCTAATCTCTAGTTTTCTTGAACTATTACCTATAATGAGGGCCAACAACCAGTGACTGATCCAAAATTACCCAGAAATTACCCTTTCCATTGAAAAATAAATCAAAAGAAAGATGTAAGCCATTTAAAACAAACCCATATAATCAACACACCATTTTGGCTTAAAAAAAATCTGTTTACAAATCCACGTAAGTACATATCAACGAGTTTCCATTTATTTCATTAAGTCCAAATTTGAAAGAAAATACTCAGGTAATATAACAGAAAAAAAAAAGGTGTTACCATGAATTTTTTCTTTTCACTTTTGAAAAATGAAAAAGTGCATGCTGCACTATTCTTCTAAATGTTTGCATTATAACATGACAGTAAACAACAAACTTGTACCCAAATTGTCGTGGTTTTTAGCTTGTTAGTTCTTCTATTTGATATTCAGGAAAACGCAGTGATTGACAGTGGGTTCTCAGCCCTGCAGCCGGTTTTTCCTGTGCTGTCTGTCCATGGTGAAGGTGGTGGTGGGCTGGCTCAGCAGTGAGCTGGCTGTCCCAGGAGAGGGCAGAGCAGGAACACGGAAAAACACAATGTGAGCCCATCACAGCCCATTCCTACACAGCGCTGCCGCCTTTGGTTAAAACTGTTCTGTAAAGAACAGAAACGTCCAGTTATTTTAGAGTTTTTGCGTCGTTTCTAAGCTACTGGTGTGCAGAGAGCCTCCCTGTATTTTAGCACTGAACCCCTGGAAAAGTTTGAGTTCCTAGTGATTTTCCGTGTAGGGTTGTTGCGAGAAGGAACACTGGTCTGCTGTAGTTCCAAAGTGACTTGTGTGTGGGTTACTCGTGTTTCGGGGGATCCTGCTAGGTTTCAGTACCTTTGTGAAATAGTGAATTCAATAAGCAAAAAAATAAAGAAAAGAAATTGCTGAAACTTAAAGCCCGTGGTTTAAAGGTTTGCTCTTCCTCTTATGTCTAAAACTGTATCACATTAGGGCTTCATATGCTGTTCTACGTATATACATATATATACATAAAACCTGGACAGCTCTATAGGCTTGTCTGGGAATAACAAAGTTTCTCACTTGCAAGATTTTCTGTTTTCCATGGTAAAACATTACGTCTTCCCCACAGAGTAGTGGTGTTTAAGTTGGTCGGTATGGGCACAGGTATAATGAAGGAAATTGGGACTCTGTATCCAAGCCAATGCTCATTCTGCTTCGTGGGTGGCAGAAAATGATAAACAGAAGATAAATCAGCAGACTTGGCAGAGCAAAAAGAGAGTGTACAGAATTTCTCGTATATCTGAGATCCCCTTACTTATATACAGCACTTGGTGCAAACACAGACCTAGAAAGGCACTTTGGCACTCATTCAGTCAAAATGCTTTGGGTTAAAATTCTCTTTCTCTTTCTCTATTTTTTTTTACGAGGAATAAAACCTTATGACCCCAATGTATTTATTCCATATTTACACCTGGTAGCAAAAGTAGTTAACTGTAGCCTTTGAATTTATGCTTTATAAAGCAGCCAAGAGTCAGAGATGAATAACTGAGGAGGTGGACAGGGTTCTTGCTACAATCTACTCCAAGCCATGGACTTTGTTCTCATTCATTTGTCGAGGTCAATGTACTGAGCTGGGAAAAGGCCCTTTAAGAGAAATACAGCCCTTACTGATGAAACCCACATAATCAATACTGGTTCTTGGCTTGTTTGTTTTGATTACTCTCTCCCTTGATGATTATCTAGTCTAAGCTTCACCAAATCAGAGTTTCTGTGTTTAAATCTCAGACATATGTGCCCTACCCAGTGAAACACATCCTAGAATGCCCCGAGAGAGCACTGGAGGAGGAGTTCAGGTAAGACAGTGCATGTGCTCGTGGTACAGATTGAGTGTTTCTGTGCTACTCCATTGAACCATACAGACATTTTATCTATTTCCTGTATGAATTAATGCATGAATGTATGAATTTTGTCTCATTCCTGTATTTATTCACACTTCAGGACAAAGTTTTAAGTTCACTGTGCATTTCCTAACACGCTTCTTATAAAATCCATCTGCTAGAACTGCTCTCTAATAACCTAAAGAATTTATTCATGAATTAATCAGTGTACAGTGAATAGCCCATTACTTGTTTGGCTGGTCTGAGGCCGGGGTGCTCAGTCACTTGCAGGATAAACCATCGCTGATAAATGCCCCCTTGTTATATATCTTAGTCTAATTTACAGGTATTTGCAGGCCATTTGTCTTACCAAGAGAGGTATTTTTCTTCTGGATACCAAACAAATAGGCTTTAAAAGCAACATTACTGCACTAAACTCTTGGGATGTTTTATAATGAAACCTACAAGTGATAAACAACATTAAAATATGATCTCAGAAATTAAATGACCAGAAATAATGGTTGAGAATTTTGTCTTCAGGAAGAAAGTTAACTCCTAAAAAGCTTGAAAAGATATGACTTTCCGTGTATTTAAATGAAAAATATTTAAAGATATAAAAATAATTTATTTTTAGATGCTTGAAAAGCCAAGGCGCATGTTTTTTGATTTGAAATTATCTTTTATGTTAAGCTGAGAAACATGTATAGGTAAGAGAAAATTGTTCATATTATAATGAAACATTTCAGCACTACAATATGTATCTCTTTCTAGTGTAACCTCTAGATTAGGTTTCAGGGATAGTTGTTTTTTCACCTTTGAATGTTTTGAAGTTTAAAATTCTATTGTAATTTTACACGAACTCTTACTGCAAAAAAACTCAAAAAGTTTGATCTCATAAGAACACCATTTTCTATTATAATACATTTAAGTTCTTTTTTCCAATAAAAGCACAGTAGAATATAGACTATACATTATAAATAATGATTATGATAATTTAAAAGAATCTTTAACATTATAAAGATGGGAATACTTAAAGGATAAATTAAAAATAAATAGAAATATTATTTTTTTAAATTGAAGTTCAAGGCTTTTTAGAAAAACCTATTCCATCCATTTCATTATAATTTGCACTTTTTTTCCACTAGATTTTTCTTCAAGAGTTATGAATATGAAAATAATTTCAAACATATATCTATTCATCCCACAGAAGTATCAAAGTAACACTTAGTCTTGCTTCATAGCCAAAAAAATTGCCAGAGCCAAGGTTAACCCTTAAAATTGATCTTCTATAGCACAGCCCCACCGTAAAGGCATCCATTAGGTAGTAAAAAGTACAATCAATAAACTCATAACAAGAAAGGTCCTTCTTACTTGTCAGTATTTCTAAATTTTATGTGCCATTCAATGAAGAAAGTCAGTTTGGGATGTGCCTGTCCCTATATTACATTTATTGCACAGATTTCATAGCATGAGGTTGGATCCCGCCGTACATAATGTAGGATTGCAGAGTGCCTCCACACAAGGGCCTGAAAAATGTGGTATATTTTCAATATACACACAGGCATCTTGTGTACCATGTCTTGGTCAGGTGATAAAGCTGGGCAGCATCTTCTTCACGGTATTGTGCTTTATATTATCAGTTCATTCTAGATTTGTATAGCTTTAGGCAGAAGTTTTTAATTTTTGTTAACATTAATGGGAAAGAGGTTGAGTATACGTATGAAATATGTAAATATTTCTTTAAAAGTGCACAAGAATAGTGGAAGACAGAAGGGTATTTTCCAGTCAAAATTTAAAAATTACCTGATACTCTCTATACAGTAATAGGTTAGCCAGATTACACAAAAAAAAAAAAAATTACACTCGCTCTATATCAGGTTGAAATTTTACCTGTTTCCTAGGAGGACTAGCCAATTTCTGACTTGTCACCAATTTTTAAGAGTTCACTAGGAAGAAATAGAGTTTTAAAAGAGATTATGAAGTCACTTAATGATAGCTTCCATAAAAAATGGGGATGGGAAGTTAGATGACAAACTGTTGAGGCCAAGCTCTAATTAATATGCACACAGTGAGCCTGAGTACGTGACTTACATGGCTGAGTACCTGGAGATCACCATCCCATGGGTGGTGATGTGCTGATCTCTGATCACTGTCTTCAGTAAACTTGGAACAAAGTCACGAAAAATCCTCAGGGCTGATGCTCCCGAGGAGTCCATGCAAGAAACAACACAGCTTCATCGGCGGAGTTCAATGTGCTATGGCCGTGCTGCTGCTGCTCTGTAAAAGCATCCACTGCATGGCCTTCGGCAGCTGCAAAGATCACCTTCACTCTTCAAATTCCTCTTGACCTATAGATACAAGGTTATGAGTCAAAAATAATTATGGTCAGACTCTTCCCTTTCGTTTGTGCATCTAATTGCTTCTCAGGATGCATGACTTCCCTGAAACTGCAGCCCTGGCTGAAAAACTAAGAATGAGGGACTGGTGACACACATGAAACAGTAATACAAGCAGTATTCTGGACAAAAAGGCGATATCTGTATAGTTTCGAGAAAGTCTGTCAGCGCTCTGGTTTTTGTGCATCTGTCAAAATATCTTTTCATGAAGTGTTTATTTAAACCCTTTGTTGAGCCGGCATATCAACAACAAAAGGTTTTTCTGGAACTGCAAACCAAGGGGGTCAAAATTCCCAAAGAACACAAGCAAAATTCCATCTACCTGCCTTGGACAAGCCAGTAGAGCTGCCTGTTTTAGGGGTTCTGACTTCCAGTTATGTGAGACTGGATTTTGCAATGTAGAAGTTGCACTGCCGTGGGGCAAACAAACGGCCCAAACTCTGAGCACTCTGCATACCTCAGAGCATTGGACAGTGAGCTGGCTGTGGCCATGTCATCTCTGATGGACAGATGAGTCTGTACAGGTCTGCAGCAGCTGTAATTAGTAGCACTATCTGTAATTACTAGGACTATCTGGTGTCAGCAGCAATTACCAGTCACATCTTCAAGGATCTCCCCCTGGCTCCATTACTGTTCCCCCAGCTGCCTTTCACAGCTACTAGATTAATTTCTTAGTCTGCCTCTTTTTATCTTTGGAGAAGTAAAACTTTGTCTTGCCCAGAGAACTGAGATGCCTTGAGATGAACGTGACCTGACAACTAGTACTTGAATGTTGTAAAACTTAAATGAACAATGCCCAAGATGAGTGAGTATTATTAGCTGATAAGCACTGTGTGTAGACATGTTAATAATTGGGGTTGGTATTTTAAAATAATAACTAGGGGTGAAATACTGGATTAAGGAGCATATTTACTGCTGAGTGAAACATCATCTGGATTCCATTCTAATTAGCTGGATTAGGCAACTGCAGTTTACATGGCAAGGATGAAATACTGTTAATGACTCCTATGAAAACCTTCTGTACAATCAGCAGTCATGAAAACACATGTACAATCTAGTAAAATCACGAAAGTCAAACAAGTGGTCAATAAGTTGTTGAATTTATTTTTATGGTTTTTTGTGTTTATTTTTTAGTTTGTTTGGTTCTTTTTCTTTATGAGAAGAGGTGTGGGAAGAACTACAAATTGTGACTGTATTTTTAGAATCCTTTTGCACCTCTTCAGTCTCAGCTATTGACCCCTACACTGATATTTACCCCTCATTCTTGTGTGCCCTGCAGACTGAACCACAGGGGCCTACAAATGCACAGCTATTTAAGAGGCATTACTCAAAATAACTATAAATGGGTGATATAGTCCCTGCAATAGATGAACAAGTCCCAGGAGCATTACTGCTAAGATTGTGCAATGAAAATAAAATCAAAATGTCTGCTTAACTTCCCTGTTTATTCATGCTGGACATTTATGCAGTAAAATGCAGATACATTTCCACAGCTATAAGTAGCAGAAATAAGAAAGCACTCTGGTAATGCCTGCATCATACAACCAAGGCAACTATCTAAAAACAAGATAAAAGTCATAAAACTCTAAAACTGTGTTGAACTGTGCAAAACCACTGGTTCTGTCTGTATGGTAGGAAAATTACCATAACTATTAGCCTAAAATAAATTTGTATACGACAAGGAAAGTTTCTGATTGATTTCCTGCTGTTGATCTGCATGCTTTGGCTCTGTCAAACACACCTTCAGGTTTGTGCATGTTTGGATGTTTCTGTGTTTTCTTTTTCAGAATTTTCAATCCCAATTTATGTTTCTTGTTCAGTTTTTCTTCTTCCTTAAACCCTCATCTAGCTTTTTTTATTTTTTTACTCTAAAGGTGTAAGTTTGATCTTTATCCCTTAAAGACTTGGATATCAAAAGAACTTCTATTCAGTTTGATATATATGAAAAAGACCAAGGTGCCTTCCAGGCAAGTGGTCATATCAGAAAGCTATCAGAGCCCAGCTCTTGGTGGTGGGCAGGATATCTGAAAGAAAATCTTCCCCCATGGATTTCATTGCTGCATGTTTCAATTGCAGAATGCAAATAACTGCATCCTTTAACATGCTGGTCAATAAACTCGTGATTTATTGAATAATCATAACTTCTTTGCTAGGTTTCCTAGATGTCTTGTCTTAGCTTTTATTACAATTTATTTTAGACACTGAACTTTGCATAAGATTGGTGGAAAATTCAGAAACTTATTAGGTCCCTAACATCAAACTAAAGACTCAGCATATATCTCAGGTTGGGATCCACAAAAAAAAGAAAAAATCCAAATATGTTTAAACATTTTTAGCATGGTAAAGGATTGGCATTTTCTTATGTATAATTTTATTACTAAATGCCTAATAGAGGTTTTTAGTGACCGTTTCCAGATAAAGGGATCGACAAATCTGCAGTTTGTGTGATGAACTTGCTTTGGATGGGGAGCATTCTGCTTATCTCACAGTCATTGAATTTCTACTGGTGTCAGCGTGATCAGAACTGGATCCCAGTCAATATTGCCAGAAGTATTTTATCAGAGGGATGGAGTAGGAAGAGTCAGCTGAGTCCTGTTGACTGTGGTCTGTTGAAACGGACAGAGATTTTTGCTGAATGAATGTTTCACACTCTATACTGCACATCACTAATTAATGGCTCAGCATGTGCTAAGACTGAGAATAACCTCTCTGCACTGCATGCTCAGAAGACAAGACTTGTTTTCAAGTACCTGAGGTAGGATTCAAACCACAGGCCAAGGGAACAACAATTTAATCACTACTCCACAAGTAGGGTTTTTCCTGACAGCAGATTTAAATAACTATTAGGCATGCTCCATATAACCCTTTCCTGACCTATGGCCTCTTGTTTCAGCACAGAACCCATTCATGTTCTCCAGGGATAACTGCTTTCCCTGTGCAAACCTGAACTCGTATTCTTTAAAGATTCCTGTTTTCCCAGCCATTTCTTGTGCTACATGAAACGTGTTCCAATTATTTTTATTGTAGTAAATTCAGCTGTAACTGCAGCCTATTTAAAATCATTTTAGCTAAACATATATTACTGCTTCTACAAGCAGAGCCTGAAATTTTCAGAAGTGCTCTCCTCTCTTTTCAGTGCCAGGGGGAACGGAAGGTAAAATATAGTGCTTTAAAAGTAAGCCTCTTCCATCTGGTTAGCTACCCTTAGACCTACTTCAGTCTGCCAGGAATATCCTAAAATTGTTTCTATTTTTCATCTGTAGTTAAAACACTAACAGGCGTAATGAGAACAGGAGCTTTTATAAAATTACTGACTGCCAGGATGATGAATTTATTCTCTTCTGTTAAAATGAGGCTGTGTTTTCGGTTTGATGTCATCCTATGCTGTTTGGCTATTACTCTGCTTTTAAAGTAGGTATATGAATTTTTTCTTAATACTCAAGAGCACTATTCCTGCTGCTATATTTCAGGTTCTCACAGAATTTTCATTATAATACTTTATTTTCAAGACTCTGTGACTTCACTGCAAAAAATCCTCCAGGCAAAAAAAAATGGATCACAGAGTCTCAGCTTGGGAGTAAGTCAAGAATGGCTTATTTAAGTTGATTAAAAAAATCACAGTATGAATTTTCATGGATTTTTTCACGATATTATTTATACACATTAAAAAAATATGTCTTCCAGAATTATTCTTTGTGACTAGATCAGCTCTCAGTCTTTAAGCAAGCATGAAAGATTTGATTTGTGTTTAAAAGTACAATCCAGAGCTATTAAATCCATTTATGTTAAACCTGGCATTTTCTGAACTCATGATCTTTTAACGCTGAGGGGTTTGGGGATGTAGGATTCTTTGAGTTTTTTTGGTTTGGTTTGGTTTTTGCTTATTTATTTATTTAAGGTATATTTAAATGTGTCACTGTGATTATATACTTCATTGTCTTGTTTCGTATCATATAAGTCTATTTATATTGTACCAAAGCACGGCACATCAAGTCCATGATCTCACAGCTAAAATCCCCATTAAAACCAGGATACCAAGCAGGTTGCTGAACGTCATTCCAGAATCCCACTCAGATGCTGGGATTCTCCACCCTCCATCCCATTAGCAGCAGTTCCAGGAAGAGGCCCTATATCTCCTCTCCCCTCCTCCTCTTTCCAGGAATGGTGATGACAAGACATGTTAGGGACTCTGGTACTTGTGGGGGAGGGATGACATTTTGCTTTACAAAAAAAGGGATCTCAGTGGTTACAGGTTACCCCAGTGACAGCCAGACAGGAACAGCTTTGATGCCTTTTCCTGCACAGGTTTGCTTCATGATCTCTCCTTGACAACATAAATTTTTCCATAGTTTTCTTCCCCATCTCTGTATTAGTATGTGCTATGGGGAGCTCTCTGGCTAAATATTTAATAAATGCTGTTTTTAATTGGAGGTCTGAGGATGCAAATGTCTCTAGCCATGCCAGCACTGGAAAGATGCTGCGTGATCTTGTTGATCTGCAACAGTTCACTGTCAGAGGACAGGATATAATTTGCTTCAGTTTCCCAGCCCTAGGGCCTTAAAGGGTCAGTGAAGATGAATGGAGTTGTCTTGCTAAACTGTTTGTTCCTTTTTCTTTCACTTAAGTGGTGAAACCATGTTTTCTAACAGAATACAATTGTTCTTTCCTTGAACTGTGACTATTCTTTATGCTTGCTTTTGTGCAGGACATGTTTGGTTTTACTGAGGTCCATGTGGGCAGTATGGAATATTGCTGGGTTAAAGGTATTAACACTTGTATCATTCTTAGGTTAATTTGTTTGGCTTTTCAAGGTGTTGTGTCTGCTTACATGTGTACCCTCATTTTAAAACCACGCAGACAACAATTGCACATGCAGACTGTGCAGACTTCTATCAGTGGCTCTGTGAAGGTCAGTGATGCACAACCTAAGGAATAATCATTCACTGTAATGCCTTTACGATGAAGCTTCACCACTGTTTATCATCCTTACAGCAAATCTATTTATAGGTACTGGAGCCTGAAGTGCAGGTTTTCAGGATTAATTTAGGCAAAGAAAATAAGTGCATGCATTTACATTGCTGAAAAATATTCCAGTTCCAAAAACTGACAATAGATTAAATTAAGGCTATCCTTGTTATGGATCAAATTCTACTTTTCTCTGCAGATGTGCATTTAACAATCAGGTGATAAGTCAGCTAAAAAACATTTTATTTAATGTGCTTTTTGGAGTTACAGAGTAGATGAAAATGTCCATGTAAACACTGCAGTTAGGTGCTTCATAAAATTGTTCTGCTGATTCACATCAAAGGACACGAGGCTGTCCACTATCTCTTTAGCACCAGGCATGCTGGAGGTGTTTAATTCTGTCTCTATCTATCTGCACACTTTGGGGAAATTGGTTAATACACAGAATATGTTCAAATATAATTCTTTCTTCCAGTCCACAGAGTGGTATTTTGTTTTAAAGTTATATCTGTAAGAATCAAACAGTTCAATGGTTGCAATTCATGTACCAATTTAATTCCACTAATATGAAAAGAAGTTCATCTTATCTAGAATCTTAAATTATTGCATAGGGAAAAATGTGACGAAAGCAGACCTCCTTCTTACGACAAATTTCAAAGTACAGAAGCCTCAACAGTATTGGATGAAAATCTGGCTCTTGAATATCCTCAGCTTTTAGTCAGACTGAGGGCTTCTTGCTATGGGCACATCAACCTTATAATAATGACTTGTACTGTGAAGAATACCAGGCAAACGAAAGAGACAAACAAAAGGGGAGCTCCAGGATCACCAGTAGTGCCACGTCTACAAAATCACACGGGTGCAGCCCCCCAGTACCTCAGCATCTTTCTGTTGAACTGTGGATCACCCCTTTGATTAATATTCCACAACCGTTTCATCTAAACAGACAGAGAAAGAGCTTGATTAACTCTGCCCCATTTATCCATTGTGTACTCTGAAATTCTGAGGTTTTGTAGCTTAATACAGGCAGCACGGCCAACATATAAAAAATTTGGATATCATTTTATGTCTTCAATTAAAATTTTATTAATATCCTTTTACTTAATACAGAATAAACATTAATTTTTTTACTTTATACAACATAATATGCAGATTTTGCAATCCCTGTTTTGCACATTTAAGTGTTAAGAAAAGTTTAGATTGAAAATATATAGAAGCTTGGTTGAAGCTGGATAGTACAGTCAAAGAGAATGGAAATGGCCCAAGATTCAATTAAATTCAGGTAGCTTTCACTGGAAACATTTTCTTCCTATTGGCAAGGGGCAGTCGGAGAGTTAACTGGGAACATTTTCAAATCAGTAACATTGCACAATTCATGTTAGGAGAGAGTGATGAGCAAAGTGATATGATAAATAAGGATATCTTTTGTTGGCCAAGACAAGATTTGCAAGGACTGGTGTAGGACTCAGGGACTCAAATCATTATCAGAGTAAATTAAATAAGAAATAATGGGGATATGCTTCATGCAGTTGCAGCAGCAAATTCAATTAAATTTAAACTTTAAAATCAAAGTTTCAGTTTTCAGTGGCTAGATCTAATGGAAATGTAGGCTTCCTGAGTGAGTCTTCCTTTGCTAGTGAAGGGCATTGTGATCTAAGAATATTAGCCTTTAATATTTTTTCTCATTATTGTTATTTTAAAGCTTACAAGATAATTAATTGGTACAGTGCTTGGGGTTATTTTCCCTATGTTGATAAAAATTAGAGATACATAATTTTTATCCATATTGACAATATCTGAAGGAAATGAATTTCTGACGGTGTTGACATTGCTACAGACTAGAAGGCAGACGAGAGGAAGGAGGGCATTTGAAATGTAACTGAGAACATAATTGTAGAGAACAGACCTAGAAGGTGCTAATCTAAAGGGATCATTATTGCTATTGTTTTCTTACTGTGCTTTATTTTTTATGCTTTGCTGTCTAAAGGATTTAGGATTCCTCAGTTTCAAAGCACTTCTATTTGCCTCAGTTCTTAAAATTTTGAAGTTTACCCATGGAAATTTTTGACATGTGTTTGTTTGAGCATAACATTAGATTTTGAATTTTCCATGAAACTGGAAAAATCAGTCTGAAAGAACTGAATCATTATATATTATTTCCAATTTACTGGTTTTGAATATATTTATTTGAACATTGTATTCCAGCACTCAGTTTTTAATATTCCATCCAAACATTGCATGATGAAATGCTTCATCCTGAAATATTATTTTACACAATTAATATAAAAACAATATGGTTTTATATTTGACAGTAATCTTACTGAAATAAAACCTGTGAAAGTTTAGATTCAATTTCTGCATGTCTACCAAAACAGTCTTAAAGGAATATCTGACAGACCACTGTGCAAGATCAGGTGCTAGCAGTTATTGGTTGGGTTTTGTGAGCAAAGTAATTCACCTGATTTTGTGTGGGAGAGGCCTCCAATTAAGTTCCTTAAAAGAGAGCATTCCTTGCTGGATTTTAAAGGGTTGTGTAGGTGCAGCAGATTGTCTACCTTGCCCTTTTTTATTTATTTATTTATTTATTTATTTTTCCCCATACCTTTGTACAGTGCTTTTTGTCTCTGTTGGATGCAGTTCCCTTGGAATGAGTCAGTATTTCAAACATTAAATCTGTCTCCTGGAAAGAGGATATGCAGAAGAGATAAGCCATCTCAGGCCTGTTTTATTGCAGGTTAAAGATAGTAATGTGTGTGTATCCTCACAGTCCTCAGTCTTCAAAGCACTCCCTCCTGGTGAGTAAAATATAAATGACTTGGAAGATATTATTTGATGTGTTTTGACACTGCCTGTTTAAGGCATCCTCTGATGACTGATAAGTTAGGTAATACAAGACAGCACTTTTAAAGTAAATTTCCAGCCTTAAAGTTTTAAAGTTGTATTACACTGCTGCTATTGTCTAGGCTCTTTTTAGTACTCTTTAGCACAATGCACAGGAGCTAATTCTTCACTTAGGTTTAATGTGTATATAAGAGGAAATATGCTAAAAAGTTTAAAAAGTAACCTCTCATGGATACATGCCTTGTAGAGTCTTAAATGCATGACACAAAAAATTCCAAAAAGGTGATTTTACTGGAGTTTACCTGTTTTTTTTCTCACTTTAAAGTGTCTGCTCTGAGATGAATTAGCTGTGAAAAAGGCTGAGATGTAATCAGTCCTGTGTATGGCTTATTTGCATAAAAAAGTGACCTTAATGATGCAATTTAGTGTTATTTGAACTTCTCCTTAGTGTCCTCATTTTGATTCAGACTCTATAATTATCATCCAAATCCACTTAGGACAAAAACGGACCAAAACACCTGAAAATACAGATTTTGAGATAGGGTAAGCCCATAATGCTTTATGACAATATTCAGCATTCATGTGTTCATTATGACCCTTAAATATATTTTTAAGGGATGGAATTTTATTTTTCAAGTGCTGGAATGTCATTTTTGTAGATAAAGTGGCCAATTCTTGCTTTTGGTGCTTCTTCTGTTGCTAGGTTGTGATTGCACCTAAATCTTCCAGGGCTTTGCACCCGCCTGGGTCTTTGGTTTCAGCAATGTAAACGTTTCCAAAATCAAGTGGAAGGCAAAAGAAATATAAAAAAATATTTGAGTAGTACTCTGATCTTTTGTGAAACTATTACTTACAAAGTCTGTCTTGGACATTCTTTTAATTAGGAGAAAATAGAAAAGGAAATCTCTTAGGTTTCATTACACTTATTTGCCATGTAACTTACAAATATTTTAAATCAAGACAGGGTCTGTGGGCTTCTTTTGGGGAAACAAATGAGGATCTTTGAGGGGTAGGATTTTGTACCTTAGTGCAAGGAGTTGGAGAGTGAATTACTGAAGCATATAATAGGCAAAAATCTTCTGATGGGAAAAATGGCTTAAAATCTAAGAAGCAGAGTACCACAAAAGAGTAATTTTTCCTAATATTTTTTCAATCAAGTCAATTGTAATTACTTCCATATAAAGAATGATTCCTATTACAACGTGTTCCTAATGTTTCTTGATTATTAATCACACAGTACCATTTCTAGGTAGCCCAAAGAATGTATTCTCCTTGAGAGCCTACTTTGGAATTTTCAAACCATTAATACTATTTAGCTGCTGGAGGCCTCTCTGGCCTCCCACTGAGGCAGATTCTCTGTCAGGGGAGTCTTTTCTAATTTACTCTTTTATTGGTGCTGGTGACTTAAATGTGCCTTTGTGTCTGAAATTGGTATATTATGTGTTTAGAGAATTTTCATGATGTCAAAGACAAAGTGAGTACCAAAGAAAAGGTAATAGCTTCTATTTTTCTCTACAAGATCCTTTTCTATTGATTGGATGTTGGCATATTTTTGCACTCTGTGATCTAGTTTTGTGGTTGTCTATTCTTCCATGACTAGACAGCTTTTCATCTATGAAGTCACTGTTAAGAAACAGCATTAATAAGAAAAAGCAGGGTAATTTTTTATTTCTTTTGCTAAGACACTAGAACAAGTAGTGAAAAAAGAATTCTTTTCCACAGAGAAGTGGAAGAACAGTTTCTCTCTGACTTGCAACTGAATATGAACTAAGGCACCTAAGGTGGAACTGGTTAGAAAAGCTTCACTAAATATTTGTAAGGAATATATTCCTTTAGCTGTGTAATAAAGGGAGATGAGAGAGTAAAAAAGGCCTTAACTACAGCAATATATTAGATAACCAAACTTTGGGAAGGTAATCATTGTATTGGGAAGGGAAAGAAGCATGAGAGACAAACAAGCCATTGCAAAACTTAGGTTGTCTTAACAACTTTAGTTGCTTTTGTTTACACTAAGATATAATTTCATGTTTATGTTGATGAAATTTCAATATCTAAGTCAAATCTTATTTATGTCAAATGTGGATTATATAATTAACTCAGAAAAGAGCCAGAAGGCAAGTATTATGTCAGTGTAAAATCTTAATGGTAGGAAATTGATAATTTGGAATTGAATAAAAATGGTTTTTGTTTCTGTTCATTTTATTGTCTTGCAAATGATCATTACAAATGCCCCTGGCTAAAATCGTAAATTAATTGTCCTCAGGAACATTTAATGTTCTAATTCTTCTAACTTACTTTGTAAGTAAAAGTACGCTTATGACTTGTGGGGAACTAAAAGCCTCATTTCCACTCTTAAACGAAATCAACTGAATCTATTTTAATTGTAAACTATTTACCGTGCTTATTTTGAAATGGCCACATTTTAGCATATTAAAATGGTAATAACTCACATGAACCAAAACCAATTAAATTAACATTTGACAAATGTTAAAGGTTTGCCAAGTGTTCATCTTGTAAGAATGATTCTGACAGTATTTCAGAATACTGCTTAGCCAAATCATGAAGTCATTGGTGGGAAACTACAGTCAAGTTTTGATTTCACATGTTGAAATTTATTGTCAATATATTAAAGTTTGCACATATAAGGAGAACAGACCAGCTGTTCAGATAGTGTAGTCTTTGTAGCTTGCTTTAGGTGTGTGGAACAATGGTGATTTGCAGCAGCTTTGGATGTGACAATATTTTATCTAAATGCATTAGAACAAGCTCTCCCCTGACCTTCTCTTACAATCAGCCTGAAGGACAAATGGATTTGTCTGGTTTATATCCTTGCAGAAAATTATCTAGTCAAAACATAAATATTAGGTAAGGATTTTTGCGGTAACGAGATTCCCATTTAGGCTGCAGCATGAGCTTTCAGGTCAAGTTGAATTCTCTTACCTCTTAGAGGGATATTAACATCTCTGGAGCTTAAGTTATTTTTCCTTTCTGTCTTGTATTCTCTAGCTGAGCTCTCTCTTCCTGAGGTGTGTGGCAGCGGCACAAATGCTCAGGTTTCTAAAGGGAAGGGGGGATGTGGTACCTTGTTTATGAAAGCAGGTACCTCAAAGATGAGATTTGTAGAGAAAGCTTGAATAAAGATTTTCATCTCTTTTTTTTTTCCCACCTTACAACAGATTTTATGAGGAGAGCTGTAAATTCTTGTGGTGATTAAGTCCTCTAGGATACTATTTTATGGAGTCTGCTGACAGCTCTAGAGCAGAGTTCTTCCTTTTTCTTGGAAGTAATGAGTGCAGAGAATGGCTTCAGAAATTATGAATCATCTCAGTGTCATGGAAAGTCTCAGACTAGTTTGATGGAAGACAATTACCTGATTGTCTGTCTTCTGGTCTTCCAAGTCTGAAAAGTTTCTAAAGATCATACTTTCTAGATGGAAGTCAATAGAAGTGAATGTGGTACTTTGAATTTTTTTTTCCCTTTCAGTGGGAATTTCTGAAGGATTTCTGGAATATATTTAGTGTTTTGATTCCTGAAGGAGATGTGGAATTTAATAATCTGTGAATCTGTAAATAAATATGTAATAATTATGAAGAAAATCAATTCCAATCTTTCCAGCACTGTCTTAATAGAGGAAATGCCAGCTCAAATATCAGCTGCAAAAAGCTGACTTAAGAATATTGTTCTAAAAATAATTTAAAACAAGTTATTCTTTTCGAAAGCCAAGGCATTTTATAGTGATTCTTATGCTCAATCCTACATCTTGCTCACAGTAGCATTTCATGTAGGAAAGAACTTGTCAAGCTTTGCTCAATCAAAGTTGTGCACTACCAGTGGCTCCTTTACAGCTTCTGAAGTTGGTTACAACGCACAGGACTCTTCAGGGAGGCCTAATGCAGCCTGCCTTGGCCAGGGCATTCTGAAATCTGAGCTGGGGGAGTTGGCTAATCATAATGGGAATGCTACCAATGTGCACACTCAAACATTGCCTCTGTGTTAAGAAAAACAGTCATTTTGTGAAGACCCTGTGTTGAAAAGAAGTATAGAGATTTAAGTGAAAAATTGCTGGTTTCCTAGCAAATAGTTCTAGCTCTTAGCAGTTATTTGTGGGAGGGAGGGCTCCTTTGTGCCTCTTTCGTCCAGCAGAAACTGGAAAATAACTTCAGTGGGAATTTTTCTGCGCTGATTTGTAATAGGACAATTTTAAGTGCTGTCATAAAATCTGCCTTCAGGCAGACTGTAAATACTCTTACTTTGTGTAGATTTTTTGAATCCTAATGACAGTGATCCGAGTCATAGAACTACTACTTCTCCTCTAATTTGGAGGCATTCCCTCTAATTTTTGGAATACATATTAGATAAAATGTAATTAAACACAGACATTAAATTTGGAAGATTTTCTAAACCTCCTTCTGCTACTTCAGTCTCTGATGCCTTGAATTTCACATAGGACCTATAGACCTCAGTACTAACCACTTGGCCTTTCCAGATGCAAATTGGGATTGTGCTGGTGCTTTTAATCATTTGCTCAGTTCTCATCTTCTAGCAGAACTTGAGTCTCTTTTACCAAAGTCAAAGCTCATATAGAAAATAACTAGGTAGACAAAGCTGCAAGTACTTCTGAGAAGCGCTTGTTCTATTCTATTCACTCAGATCATTCAGCATCAGGCAGGATCAAAACAGATGGAAAAAATTTTTTGAACTCACGAGCATACCAAAATCATTAGAGTTGAGTCTGACTTTCAAATTTAGTAGATATATTCTTACATTATATTTTCATCCTGATAAAATGGCCACTTTTCCACATAGAAGAAAAACAACGCAGTGGAAGGTAATGTATTTAATTCACCTTCATAAGACCTTCCTTTCAGGCCTTTCACTGAATATATCTTTTTTGAAAGGAATAAATTGTTCAGACTTGCACATTTTATGAATGTTTTTCTTAAGCACCTCTCTGTTAGTTCTGTCTTGCATTTCACTGAGCTTCAGAAAGATAATTTGGTCTACAAGGAAATATGTAATTGTCCATATCAGCTGAGCAGCACAATTGTATTGAGTGGCTTTGGAAGCCTTTCCTTAGATGAGTGATGAAGTGTCAGGTGCTGGACAATAGCTCTCCCAGAGGTTTCAAATGGCATGCAATCAAATCTTTAATAATGCTTGAAAACGAGCACACAAAGACACGCAAACCAGTAGGAGAGTTGTTTAAAAATGATGACAGTCACAAAATTATCTTTGTTGTACAGACATTCAAGGCAGCTGCAGTATGTACATTTTAATCACTTTTTTTCACTTTGCAAGCTGCAGATCCCACAGGTGTAAACTAAGACAATGAGGTGTTCTGTATACTTGGAGGAGATACAAATTTATAAGGTCATAGGCAGAAGCTGAATTCAAGGGGAGAACAGCTGCAGTGGGCCAAGAACAGGTAGCATGGGAGAGACCCCTATTATAACCTAATATATCCAATAAGTGCTGTGGTTTTGTGCTGACTGGCACAATGGTGAAAAAGTTGAGGATACTTGAAGACTTGAAAGCAAACTAGTAATATGTAAAACCTGCCTAGTCCTAATTTTGGGTGATAATCTGGCAAGATGATTTCAGTGCATATGTTTGCATGAATGCACTGTTCTCTTAAGGGTCAAATTATCTTTATGCAGTGTGGAATTACACAAAAAATCAAAGGATAGAACTTTTGCTACAGTTGCTCCTCTGGCACCACATTTTGATGTATTGTTCATCATAACACCATGCCTGATAAGTGGTTTCATAGAAACCAAATAGGCTTTTTCTGCAGAGTGTCATGACTAATTTGTCTCTGACTAATTTGGCAGAACACATTATAAAATATTGATGTGGATAGCCTAGCTCCTTCTTTATAAATAGAGCAAGGTTTTACAGTGAATTATTTTGAATTAAAAAATGTTATTTTACCTATGAATTTTAAAGGTCAAAATACATGTCAGGAAAGGTTGTGATGATTGACAAATTGGAAGGACATGGAAGGCAGGGAAGTAAGAATGGAGATGTATCCATTAAAGGAGGAGGAAGTGGGCGAGAAAAAGGACTGTGGCGGGTTGCCCAGTGCTGAACACCAGGTGCCCACCAAACCACCCTGTCTCTCTCCTCCCTCAGCTGAGCGGGAGAGAGAAAATATGCTGAAAGGTATTTTGTTTTGTCCTGGTACTGTGTTTATGTGGCAAGGTTTTGTACTGGAGGAGCTGCAGTGTGGACAGGAGCATGGCCTGGGGGAGGAGCTCACTGGGAGCAGTCCTGAGGAGAAGGAGCTGGAGGTGCTGCTGGACAAGAGGCTGGACACGAGCCATGAGTGTGTGCTGGCAGCCCAGGGAACGAGCCTTTCCTGGGCTGCATCCAAATCAGGGGATAGCAAATCATGAGAGGGGATTCTTCCCTCTCCTCTGCTCTGGTGAGGCCCCACCTGCAGTGCAGCCACCAGCCCAGGGACCCCCAGCATAGGAAGGATGTGAACCTGTTGTTGTGGACTCTGTTTTGCACTTGTGTTTCAATGTAAATAAAGAGAGGAAAGGAAGCAGAAGAGCCGCCTTCTTTTTTTACTTTTTTAGTCAGAAGCTCTACCAGCAGAGGTAATGAAGTGTGAGCTCTTAGTCTCAGCATGGTTTCAGATTCCTCCTTACTCTGAGCTACATTTTTCCTTTATGCATAGCCTGGTGTCTTGCTTTTCCACCACTCTCATTTGGCTCTGTTGTGTGCTTTAAACACCCTCAGCATGTGCTTGTTCACCTTTCCTCAGATGTAGCATCAGGTGAACACCAGAAAGCTCTGCTCTACACTGCAGATACCAAAGCAATCACGTAACACACACAAGTTTCCAGTTTTCCTGTGAGCACTCTGGGTCATAATTTGAAAATGGCCTATTACATCTCCTAATTACCATGTGCTATTGCAGTCATGGGTGATGACTGGGTGGATAACATGGAGAGTGCTTTCAGAAACCATACCAAAACATTACTGCTCTAGACATCCTTCAGGTTTGAGATGATATCTGAAAATGCAAAACCTGTGGGTGGAAATCAGAATGATTACATCCTGTACTGTGCATCTCCAAAGGCCGTACAATTCCTCTCTTTTCCTTTTCTTTTTTTCATTCCTTTAGCAGTCTATGAAGGCTCATATAAATACAGGTTGGACTGCAGTATTGGTATTTCCCTACCAAATGTGAAGCCTATTTTGAGTCCAGAGCACCATGGACCCAAATTTTCCAATCACATTTCCAGCACTGTTAAAGTGAATTAAAATCAAGCAGCAGAGTTTGTGTCTTGTTGCAAAGCTGCAGGTGACTAAACAAGGAGTCAAACTGCAACCAGTTTGGGACCAATCTTTGAACTCCAAGTAATTCCATTTTATGACAAATAATCCACATGGCTAATTTTCAATTATGTAGTTTATTTGCTTTTTATCTAATGCAATCATAGACATGCAGTGTATTTTTCAAATCTGAATAAATTAGTTCAAATGAGACACTAAAATCCATCATTAATTACATTATAATGCTCAAATCAGATTCTGCTTTGTAGCTGGTCAAAAATACAGTTTCATTACAAGATTACAAACCTTTTAAAATTAAGTAGCAACAGGCATCCATAGATGCACAAGCTAACACTAATGCAGTTAAGGATGTATGATTACTAAACAATATCCTCAGAGAATTATACCCTGACCACAAAGCTCTATCTGGTTTTATATTCCATAGAACAGAATCTTAGCCACAAGGTGAACTTAGTTGCTTTGGTTTTAGTTTTTTTGTAAAATAGCAAATATATTTTCCAGAATTTTATCTTTTAGTTTGAGGAGTTGAATCTGCAAACATTTGGCTTGTTTTTTTTGTTGAACTATCTTAACTTTTTCTTTTTCTCATCAGCTTTAGTGATTAGTATGAAGAGATCCAAAATGAGCAGCTAGGACATAATAAAATCCTGTGCTGGCTTCTTAACTTTGCATCTGTCTATTATTGTTTCAGATGAAGACTTTAGTATCGTTCTCTTTTAAGAACATTGAAAAAAGGCTTCTTGTTGTCAACAGGAAAATCAATGACATTCATGCAGAGATGTCTCCTAATTTTCCTTTTGTCTTTCCATTCATATGTCAATATTAAAGTGATTAAATAATACTAGCCAAAATCTTGGTAATTTTTTTTCCATTAAATCATATGATACCTGAACTGAATAAAAATGTTGTATTCTTTACAGGCAATGACTTTGAAATAACATTTACTATGAATCTCCCAAGATGGTGCAGTGGAATCTGGATTTGTTGCTCACAGCTGGTACTGTTCTAATTGATTTTTAAATCATTGAAATAGTGAGTGTGGCTATTACTGTACTCCTTTAAAATTTTTGAGGTGTATATGTCAAGAAATGTGGTAATGAAGGAAGCAACCAAAGAACAATTGCTTCTGACACAATAGGCACAGTGTCAGAAATAAAGGGTAGGAGTATTTAAAAAAAAATTAAATAATCTTTCCTAGATAGAGTGGAGTTGGATGACTGGGCTGGAAATCCAGAAAGGGGATTAGTTGAATGAAGCCATAATTTGACTAAAGCAAGAGAGAAAAGACTCCTAGATTGAATTAAAAAGCTTTTCTTTTCTCACAATAATCCTTTTAAGTTTTCAAGTGGTCTCGTGTGGTCTGCTACCCTCAGTAATCTCTGGCTTTTCTCATCCGGTCTGTCATAGGTTATAAATGAGGTGCTGCTGGTTTATGGGATGGTGATGCTGGGGTGTCCCCTCAGTGAGATCCAGGGTTAGCAGGGCAAGATCACTGCCACGGGAAAACCACAGAGGGTTGAAGACTCTGCAGAGTTTGTCATTTTGTCAACATCCTGTGCTCTTATCCTAAACACCCTGAGTTGTCCAGGGCAGCCCGGTGGTATTCCTGCCTTTCTTGCCCACTTGCAGGTTGAGATTGTTTAGGGAATTTCCTGTGCTCCGCTTATGTTACTGACTACTTTCGACTGTCTAGGAATGACAGATGAAAAGCCACAAAACTCAGTCTCATTCAGGTAAAATTGTGCCTGTTCTTGAACGATTTAAGAAGGCAGAGCAAGGGTCATTGGCTAATCTTCTTCCCATTTCCCCCTAATAAAAGTGCCTGAGCGGTGATCTCTGCACAGACACTATTGCTGTTGTGTCACTTGGACTGTGCTAAGAATTCTATCAAATACCAACACTTTATTTATCTATTAGTGATCAGATCCTGACAAAAATAATTACTGACTTGATGAAGGGGATTAAACCAAAACAAAATGAACATTTAGGCAGTTTCTCTGTGCTGTACTAACCTTCAACTCCCCCAAATGAAAAAAAAGGTCATCTGGTACATCTGTGTTCCCTCCACGCTGCCAGCAGAATATTTTAGTTTAACCCAGAAGAGGAGATACATTACTCTGACTGCTTTAGAACCTGTTTGTTTCACCTCAGCCACAAGGAAGTCTTAGTCCTTTTATGGATACTTAAATTTCCCTGACAATAAACACTGGGAGGTTACTTTGTTCTATGGCACAAATGTCCTTTCCTGTCCACAAAGTTTCTTAAAGTAACAGTTTAGCTTAAAATTTTCATTGGTTTGCTAAATTCTATTTACTTACTGTGAGATGAAGTCAGCAAAATAGAGAATTTTGGAGCTACCTAAAGAACTATTCTCTTAAAAGTGCAGTTCTGACCAAGGTAGAATGTTTCTTCTTGAGCTGATCATTGATTATTTCTTTCTCCCCAACTGGAAAAAACAACTTGAAAGTTGAAAGACATGACATATTCTAGGAGCAAGAGGGAAAAACAAATACACAGTCTTAACTGATGTCAATCTAAAGAGCCCAGCTAGAGCAGTCTGTTGTCTATATCCTGGATAGCTTTAAATTTAATATAACATGATTTACAGGAATTGTCTTGCTTCCAATTTACCGAACATGTCACCCTTCCTAATGTATTTTTGATTGTTTTCAGATCCCTCTTCCTGATAGAGATATCATATCTTGAACCTGTTTGGTTTTGTTTTTTTCTGAATTTCTCAACATTGAAAGAGCTGGTGTAACCACATTATCTGTGGTTATGCTATTGTGCTTTTTTTAAAAACATATAATAGATAAAGGGGGAGAACATAGACATAAAGTTCCTGTTTCTCTGACTATGGTCAATATTTTTATGCATGCACTAAAATTCAGACTTATAAATCAAAATGATTGCTGTTCAAAAAACAAAACAAAACTGTGGGAGCCAGTGAAAGGGACAGACCCCAAGAGAGCTCCCCAGGTTAAAGTGACTATAAAAGCCTCCCCCAAGATGCCCTGTTCTGTTATGGAAATGTATCCCAGTTCTGCTTCCCCACTTTGCCTCTCCACCCCCTTGTACCTTGCCTGCTCCTTTGGAAAGTTCTCCCTTCCCCACTCTCCCATTGGNCGAAGCAGCTATCCGGTGTGTGTGTGTGTGTCTGTGTGAATGCAGTGGCTGCCGAATGACTTTCTGTTCAAGTCGGATCCGGAGGTCGCAGCACCCCACCAGAACACCCCCTGGATCATGACACAAAACCAACAGTCAAGTTAAAAAGAAGAAATGGCCCGGTGGTTGGGGCAAAGTGTCTGATTTCAGAGACATCTCCTGCTGCCTGAATCTATTTATTCTTGATGGCATTTTAGATATATTTTTTTTTTAAATCAGTGAGATAATTTGAAGGCAGTTTTCACTGAGCATGAGTAGGAGAAGGTGAACATATGACCTGATGGTGGAAAGAGTTCTCTCAAACTTTTTATTTGTTTTTTAGATCTTTGATTTTTTTTCTAAGGTAAAGACTTGGGGTGACTATTTTCTTCCCCCTTTTGAATTTAAAGACTATGGGCTGCATTTAGAGGATATACAGCTGTTAATTGAGTGTAACAAACTTTTGAAACATAAAGAAAGAAACTAAAGGAGTAAGAAAAGGTAAGAGGAAGAAAATAAAAGACCTCACAAAAAAACTATCTCAGTTTGGGAAGGCGCTTCCCTTTGAGAACTTCTTTAAAATCTTTTCTAGGTTTTATAGATCTTTGAATGTATTTGAGAAATCCAGACTTCATTGACTGAGGAATATTGAATACAGTAATCAAGAGGGGAAAACTTGCCAAGAGCCACTTTCTCTATATACAGGCAAGAGATGCCGATGGATACATCCTGCCTCAAGATATTTTATTGACTGTATGGAGAACAGAGACATTTTGGCTTGCATGAGCTTTAGTAATCCAAGCAGATCAAGACACTGAAGCAGTAGTCCTGATGGTCAGTGTAAGATCTGCTCCCATGCTGCTCCATCTTTGTGGCTCTGGTTACCCCAGCTGGCACAAAAACCCCAAAATCATGTAGCAGCTTATGGTGTAGGCAGATACTGGAGTTAACTTTTGCCAGTGCTCAATGGGGTTTTTTCACATTTTTCTGTGCCTTTGAAAAAGGTCTTTCTCATACACTCAAACTTCACTGTTTTGGAGGCTGAGGGTGTTTGGGGTATGTTTTTTTGCCTCTGACTTGTCAAAGCAATGTGCTGAAATCAGGATCCCTGAAGAAATTGTCATTCCCTGGAGGCTGAGGTGTAAATCAGTACAACTGTATGGAATGTACTGAAGTGATACTGAACATGTATTCTATTGGTCTGGGCAGAGTATCTCATCATTACAGATGCACTGTTTCAAATCCAAGTTTATGTTCAAAGCTAGCTGGGGTACTTTTCAGTGACCTTGTATTTCATCAGAGAGCAGGTTTCAGAGAGCCGTTTGCACACTGGGAGAAGGATCATTGTGCCGAATTCGGCACAAAATCTTTTATCCTTTCTGTTGCATACCTCCTGAGAGCACTAAATAAACCAAAAAAGTAATTTAATAGCTATTCATGATGTGATGTCAAGCAGGCCTCAGGGAAAGAGGCTTCTATTTTCCAGGTTGACCAGCTTGCCATAGTGCCACTTTGCAGCACATGTACAATGTGTCACATCACATTTCCAAACTCGTGGTGGCAGGTCTAGCTGTGCTCCTCCTACAGTCTAGTCAGCCCTCCTTGTCTGAATCCACACTGGATTAGGTATGATAGCTGGGACGAGCCATTTTACAAAAAGTCATTTTCTTCCTGCTGAGATAACAAATTTGTAGGTCTGTGATAACCATCTACAGCACTTGAGATAACAATACTGCCCACCTGAACAAATTATCCAGCCTTCAAACCTTTATCTGTAACAAAAGACTTAGGTTGTGGCTTTTTTAGACCTGCTGCGTGGAGGTGTAAGGGGATTCTATGCAGTCCAACTCCTTTGAAAGCATCACAGAAAGAGCACTCTGTCAGCTGGCTTACAGTAAAGACCATCCCATTAAAAATGGAAGTGTACATACCTGTGTCTCTTTGTGAAGAATAATGTGCTACAAAAGGAATGGTCTGGAACATCTGATGATCTGGTACCTGATTGAAAAGCCAGAAGACTGAACCGGGTGCTTCTTGCTGATCAGTCACCTGTTCCAACACGCATTCATTCCACGATTGCATTCAGCCCAGAAATTGAAAAAGGTTTTGTAGCAAACCAGTGATGGACTTGAAAATTGCAGTTCCATTGTATTTTTCTAGGTCGTACAAGGAACGTGGCTAATGAACCTGTGACTCACTTGCGTTTATTGGAAGGTCACAGCAAAATTGAGTCTCCTGAACTGACAAGGTGGTAACCCATTATCTGAGACACACTATTTTTCATTCCTTGAGTATGTATTAAACTACCATTAATCATGATAAAATCTTTATGTATTAATGGAGCTATGCTGCATATTTTTAGAAGATTTTCAATTTATTCTAGCACCATTCAGCACTGTTCAACACCCACCATAAAGTATCTAAGCTAACTTTAGTGACTTCTGTATACAGAAGATGCATTAATGTTTCTGCTTTGATTTAAAAATAAGCTCTCTTTTTACAAAAACAAAACAAAATACTGCTTATTATTTTAGAATAAAACTGTAGATGGTAGCATGGATAATATAACCCTAAAAGACTGGAACAACTCAGTACAGCCAAATGAACTTTACATACACAGTAATTTTCCGTTTTCTTTTAACTAGGAAGTTTTTCATTGTCAATACCCTGGAATATTTTTTAATTTTTTGAGAACTTTGAAATGTTTTATAAATAACTGCAAAGGTTGTAGATTAAATGTTCTTAATTAAAAGACAATTTAAACAGCCTTCTGAGAGAGGAAAAATCTACAATCTTAGGTTTGTTGCTATTAAAAGATCAGAATTTATCCACATATCTTGCACTTGATTATCAGGAGTGTTTCTGTTCTTTAGGATGTTGATTTCTTTTGAATGCACAGTTAACTACTGTGTTATCATAGGATGCCACAGTGTGGTAGCTGCTGGTAAATGCTGCGGGTTTAATAATAACTTTTTGAAATATGTTTTAATAGGTTTGTTTGTTTGTTATCCTGAATTTTTAAATATTACTGTCCTTTTCCCAAAATAGACCTTTTTTTTCTGAGTGAGTTTTAAGACTATTTATTATGCTTGTTCATTTTTTTTCCCCAATGTTGATGGGCTGCCTTTCCATGGTCCTCATAATGTGTTATTTACAGACACACGAGTTGAGCATAAAATATTGCTATTAGGCAGGAGTGCAGAGTTCAGCTATACACTAAAGCAGACTCTCTTCCACATCAGGAGTAACTCTGCAACGGATTATGGATTGCAATTCCTTGATTGTTTTTCAATCTGAATGATGTTTATGCAATCAATAAGGAGCCTGCCATAGTCACAGTGGATCTTACAGTGCTGAAGGAGCAGGTGAGGCACAGAAGGGACAGTACCAGGTACATCAGATACTGTGCATCTGCTTTATAGGGAATAGTACCCAGCTATAAAAGCAATATCCCTATGTTCATCACCGTACTTGTGGAAATTAAAAATTGCAATGATTAGTGCTGGTAACTAGGAAGAAGCTTACAAAATTCTGGGATCTCCTTGTCTTTGTTTCCCCATAAAACTTTGCTGCTGTGGTTATGTTTATGCTGCTATTTTTTTTCTGTTGCAGAGAGATTTAAAAAAATTTAGGGCAAGGAAAACCAAAGTAAGAAGGGTTTTTATATCCTTCTGTTTGATAGAGGTTTAGGATATAGAGTTATGTTATTTATTAGCCTGTCAATCTGTTTTCTGTGTTTAGAACTCCTTACTTTCTGGTTATGGTCCGTTACACTGACTGATCACTTTCATCTCAGGACATGGGTAATGGAGAGAAATGAAACAGTGCTTTGTCAAGAGAATCATCTCCAGCTTCTTCAGGAGATGGAAAGCATGTGATAGGCTGTGACTCAAGTGCTGCAGATGAGAATGGCACTATCCCCATCATAACTGATGACGATAAGTCAGATTTATCCTTTCTTTTATTTCTCCCCTGAAACTAGTAGTAATACACTTGGAAAGAACCTTTCCCATTCCCTAAGGCTCTGGTAGGGTAATAGAAACCAAATTCTGTTCTGCCTATTAGGTATGAGTTTGGGGCAAAGATGAGACCTGACTACTGCAGAGCCACTGTACCTGGGACAACACCTTGAGGAGTGAATTAGAGGTTTTATTGGGCTGCTCTCTGCAAGCAGAATTATTTCCCTTCCAGTGAAACAACTGAAGAGACTCTGCTTGAATTAAATCTTACTATGGAACTCTACTTAGCTGCTTTGTTTGCTTGACTAAGATCTCACAGAGTTTCACCAAGACAGACCTGTTCCATTGCACCCAAGACTTTGTCTAGGCCAAAACGTTGTCTACCTTGTGGGATTTTTGTGAGTTTGGCTTTTTGTGGTGGGTTTTTGTTGTAGGCTTTTTCCCCCTCCTTTTCTCACTGCTGCTTCCCACACAGCTTGTCAGTGTTTCGCAAGGAGCGAGACAAAAGAGTGGAAGAATAAACTGAATGTCTTCTCAGCACAATAAAAGTAAGAGAGTGACAGCCACTGACAGAATTAGAACTAAAAATACTCCTCTCTATTCTGAAGGTGAATCTTTGAGATAAGACTAATTTTGCTAATAAAAACCCCCTGATGTCTCATTTCAATAGACTCAATGCAGTACATTCTGGCAGGAGTTCCCACTCTCATCTAGGTTTTGGTTTTGGTTAGAAAAACATCAAGAGTGGTGTTGCCTTTCCCCGGGCTTAAAATTAAAAGCCAAACATGGTGAGAGGGGAAAAAGGGTTTTACCTCGGTGTTTACGTAAGGATCCTCTGGTGCACCACATCCAGGTAGAAAGCACCCGCGAAAGATGCACACCAGGATGCCTACCCCAAAATGCACGCACACGATGATTCGCGTATACAGTTATAGACCTTGCACATTAGCATATCTATCAAAGACTCCCCAGTGAGAGGTTCAAGAGAAGCACCTGTTTTGAGGAACCTTCCCCCTGGATGGGCCTATCTTGGTTTACAGAATGTGTTCTGGAGAGGACCTTGGTGTCTGGGGCTTTCTGACCCAACTTCGAGGCTTCCAAGGTGTTTGGTCTCTTGGCTTAACAGAACTTTGGGTTTAAGCTAGTTATCAGACTTGGGGAATTACAAGTATGTGGGTTAAAAGCACTAAGGATACATGCGAAGTTGTATGAAAGGGTATATGAGAGGGGTATATGAAAAAGCGAAAATCATCATGGCATCAGTGGTTGAGCATTTGTGAGCAAAATGGTTCTGGCAGTTCAGTCTTGATTTTTTTGGTTACCATTGCTTCAGGTAAGGTGATGACACACAGTAGAGGCGACCAACTACTTTAACAGCCCCAAGATGTGTTGTTTGTCTCTCTTCACACTGAATAGTTTGTTCTACTGACTTAGAGATGGAACAATTGACCTGACAGTAACCACGTGTGAAGACGAACAGCAGTGCCTCCTCTGAAATATGTCAGTTCTGAAGTAAGGTATGCAGAGGGAGCTGTACAACATGAGAGACATGCACAGTTCTAGGGTCCAACTGTTAATTTTAATAAACTTAGCCGTGATCTGGAAGGAAGTCACTTGCTTATTTGTTATTCCCTTTTTATTTAGTATCCAAAAAAAGTTCTTCAGGAGGTAGTACGGTATTTTTTTTTTTGTCCTAAGAAAGTTTAATTTGATGCAAGAGATAGAAAAGTTGAGAAGAAATAACTTTGGAAAACAAAAGGGGAATAGTAATTAAGGGCAGATTTCCAAAAATATTTAAACAACTAGAGATGCAGTTACACTAACAAAAGAAAATGTGACAGCTGCTTGTGCTGGGATGTACACAGTTAGCTGAGAGAAGTGGGATGATTGCTTTCAGGAGGTTGTTTTATTGTTTTGTTTTCCTTTGTGCTATTCAGTGCATAAATACTTTTCTGTTGGGGGAAAAAGAAATGTTGAGGGATGGGAGGACTTCAGAATCTAATTCTGTTTATAGAGACTGTTCTTCACCTGAGATACAGTAAGTGTTAGATTAGACCAAATGCAGCCAAAATGTCTAAGGGCCTGATATAGAGCAAAAATGAAAGTTCTTTGAAGTCCAAGCATGTTGGCTGCTGTTTCTCAAACCAGGCAGAACTCTGAATGCTTTATAAGAAAGAATCAGCCCTGGCTCTGGAGTACACAAATTGAACCATGAATATCTTTCACATTCACTGAGCCCCATCCACTCCTGTATTCTATAAAGAAAATACAACGTGCTTCCACAGCTTTCTTTGAGAACCGGAGCACCCTTAGACCTTTGGTTACCAAATCCCACGTGAATATCAAGGAAAAAAGAAAATAAATCTTAAAATGCTGCACAAATGTAATGTGTAGAAGACAGGCTGCCAGCCACACTTCCACTGCTGAAGCTGTCTATGTTAGCAATTGTTTAATTACATATTCAAGTTTTTAATATATTGTTTTATTTATGATGAATGGGCAAATGATAAAGATAGCAGTTGGAAAGAGAATAAATTTCCAAGTGAGCTGAAATATTTTTTTCTACAATACTGATAAAAACCTAATTTCTTTTATTATTTAGGAACATAAGTGAGAGAGAAATCCTAGGAACACTTTTTCCTAGGAAAGTAGAACACTTTCCATCAAGCAAAAGAACAAAATACTGTGGCAGTCTTCCAAACTAATTATATTTCTATTTACCCCTTGGCCCCTAAACACCCATATCTCTTGATTTTGCTTTTGTATAAAATTTCAGCAGTAACTCTTGCCAGTGTGATTGTGATAAAATATAACTGGATGTGCTTACTGACTTCATGCAGGTACCTGGGTTTTCTAGCCTTAATAAGGTCTCAGGAGACTGCTTTTTCAAGGTAAAGCATTCTCATGTATGACTTTTCAATTAATTTTTTTTATTGCACCAAGTTTTACAGGACTTTGTCTAGCATAATCTTCTAAATGGTTTCATGTTTATTGTAGCAACAGAGTGCTCTCAGTGATAAATGAGGCAAGCATTTTCCTGTCATTTATTCTAATTGTCTTCTGCTCAAAAGGCACAGGGGAACACATTTTATAACTTGCTTTTGATTACATGTTTTGGATATTTTCACCTGGGTAACTAAGCTGCTGAAAAATGTCATACGATCATTAAATTACTCATAGCTATAATTTTTTAGAAGGTCTTGATGCTAGATGGATTTGGAGTGACTGATATTGAGTAATTTGCTTTTGAAATATTCGTAACAAAACAGGCTGTGCACTTGATTGTCTTCTACTGTTATTTTTTGATTGAGTGGAACAACACTGTCCAACTCTTTTGGAGAATGGAATACTTAAAACCCAAACAAACCCAAAACTATTCTGATGTACTCTTCTCTACAACATTGTGATCGTATCCATTGCTTTTTGAGTTTTATCTACACAGTAGGTCCAATTGACTTCATAAGCAGCAGTTTAACGAAGTTCAGATTTCATCAAAATTGTATGCAGTTCAGTAATTTTCATTCTTTTAAAAGAAATACAGTGTACTCCTGTAATCCCAGGCCAGCACTTGGGTGTAAAGACAATCCTATTCACCATTTTGAGACTTGGATATGTTCCTAAGTACGGTGGCCCTGCTTGGGATGATTCAGATTCGTTACCTCCCTGTCATCAACCTTTCAAAACTTGAGGAGCCTCCAGTGCAGGCTTTTCATACATCCACTGGCTGTCACCTGACAAACTCAGTCCTGATGTGTAAGACAATTTCATGTTAGAAAGTGAACCATGGCCTTTGAGAACCCTTGCTAAGGAACCAGAGCCTGAGAGCAGATGGATATATATACACCTCGCCAGCAAAAATCAGGAATATGCAGAACTCCCTAAAAATTCTATGGGGATCATATCCTATTTTAAAATCAACATATATATGTAGTGGAGCTGTTCAGCACACAAGGCAAATTCTATCTGTGCCTTCATTAGCTGTTCCATGCTGTGCTCAGCAAATTAAAGTATCACAACTCTGAGACACCAGACACCAGCAGCCATGATAAATTAAAAAAAAAAATCACCAATTTCATTCATCAATATTGAAAACAAGATTTGAATGCTGAATTATGAGTGAAAATGTTCTGCAAAATATACTGGGGTTCAAATAACTTTTATAATACTTAAATTTGCTTTAATACCTTGCTACTACTTAACAAAGAATCACATTTTAAAAATGCTCTCAATTTACATTTGAGAAGCTCTGCTCAGAGCAATAATGTCAGGAAGATATATGTAACTGAGAGTAGACCTCATGATATAGTTTTAAAAATTACTTCTACTAAAGCATCTGTTCTGAAGGAACTGTAATAGATTTTACTGTGGCTGAAGTTCTCTTTCTATCTAAGCTGACAGAAATCTGTGGCTGTTTTTAATGAGGACTAAAATGTTACCTCAAGTACATCTAGAGGTAATTTTATAAAAAAATCCTTTGCTTGGAATTAAAAGAGGTGTTCCTTCATTTGCAAACTCTAGTAACCTCTTCCCGCTGTCCTATTGGTGCATCTCTGCTCAGAAGAGTCTGAGAACAGGTGGAGAATGCACTGAAATGGGTAAAGCTGCTGCCAGCCCCATATGGCACAGCAGTGGAGAGAGCTCCCTCCTTCTGCAGGCTGAGCAAACTGGCAATCTCCAGCCTCTGAGATGAAGTCTGGGATAACTTGCCATCACATCAAATGTATTTATTCTGTGATCATAGTCTTCTGTGTGTGAAATGAAGTTTTTTCTGCACTTCCAAGTTCAGTTTGAAAATATTAATCCAACAATTGCTGTTTCTGGGGTCGTCAGCAGAATGTTGAGGGATGTTTTGAGCAAGAAAAAATGAGTAGATTTTCCTTCAGGTTTTAATGAACTCTTTCTAATGAAATGAGAATTCTTGTTGGCAAGGGAAGTGAGGAATCATTTATGTTTCCTTCATGGACAAGATGTCAGGGAACAGCGAAAGAGTCTCTGGGAAGGGAGATGAGCTGGGAGCCAGGGACAGCACCAAGGCAGGCAGAGCAGTGCTATCAGTAAACAGGGATGCAGCTGGCAGACCCAAAAATGCTGATAATGTCCATCTGAATTCTGGTCAAGAAGCTAAAGAGAGAGAGAGAGGTAGCTGCCTACACCTAAGCATACTTAGGGCATGGCTGAGGAGAAGGGCAGTTCCTGAGAATTTGGAGGGAAGTTGGTGCCATGCGGGCTCCAGATGAGGCTTCTTATTGCTCTTCCTCACAATTCCACTCAGCTGATCTGCTCTGAGGTTACACAACTCTTCTGGAGCAGACTTTGACCTGCTGAGCCTCTGGGGCAGGATGGATGATGATGCAGATGCAGGGGCTTACACAGAAGGAAGGTTACAGGTTCTTTAGGGTGGTCAGTGTGCTGCTGCACTCCCGACAGGAGAAGCCTGTGTCGCACCCTTGCCTTATTGGCTGTAGCTCCGTTACTGAAAATGAGTTAAATTAACAGGGCTGCTAATGTATATTCATTTGTCAACATGATCTTACAGCTTGTTGCAACTCTGCTTCTTCAGAGCACTAGGACCCAATTAAAAATAGAAAGACACCTGTCACAAATCACAACTACTCAACTGTATTTTGGTGGATAATGAAAAAAAACTTATGCTCTATTTGTTTGAATTTGAAAATCCTAAGAGTTTTCTGATGAGGAGGTTTCTGAAAATAGTTCATGAAGTTTGAGGTATAGGAATGCCAGTCTTAAAAAAAACCTCAAGGTGAAGATGTACCTCTACAAGAGGATACAATAGAGGTTAGTACAATGAGACGGGTTAAATGCAATTCACTGAGAAGTCTCTCAATCATTAAACAGTGTCAGATCCCTAGGGTGCAACAGTCCTCTTTAGAATCCCTATTTTCCTGACTTTAATACTTCTTAAAATCATTGAGTTTAGCACTGGATGTACTGAGCTGTAGTATCTTCTTTTATTAGCAGGAGAGAAAAGACTCAGAGATTAATTTCCATTAGTTCCTAATGGAAAGTAATACTCTTTGGGTTTTGTTTTGTGATGTAGCTGTTACTACTTACTATTCAACATTTTAAATTTTAGAGTAGAAAAAAAAGAGAAACATGTCAAAGAACACTTTGTTTTATCTGTGTAATTGCTGGGCACTAACAATGACAGTGGGTGCTACTTGAATCTGCTGAGTCCTGACTATGCAATGCATCTATTTCCTCTGCCATCTTGGGTCCTGTGGGACAATCATTCTAAAACTGAAATAATGGAGTATTATAGTCATTTGATCAGTTTTGATATAGCCATAGGGTGTCGCTGATGATTTTTCCCAAATTACAAGTTTCACCTTATATGTAATCAGATCATCAGAAAATAACATTCTGGCAACTTTGGCTGTTACTGAGAGATGTTTGGTTTTTTCTGCTTTTTTCCTTCCAAGAAAAAGATGCAATTTTCAAACTTCAACCCTTACTTAATTTGATGGATCTTCCAGAGAGGCATGATTTTCTTGAGCTCCATGGTGCTTATACTGGATTCAAATCCTTCTTGCCCATGCACGGTGCCTGTCTGCCTGCTGTCCTCATCCATCAATTGTCTACTGCGTCCACAAAGCAGGCACGGACTGTCGGCTGCACGAACTGTGCCATTGCCTGGGAATGGGGCAGCATCACTTTATCCAGATGTGCTCAATCATTTTTGAGTGACTGCCACGGGGATGGCTTACAGTCCTCCTGGGGGTGAGGGGAGGTGTTGCACTGCATGTTTGGCCTCTTGCTGAAGCACTTGGGGGAACTGTGACTGTTTGGATCACGAGTGCACTTGAATAGCACCTACACAGTCCCTGTTCAAAAACAAGGCCAGCAAGATGACATGGCAGCCTGGTGTCTCTGTAAACACCAGCCTGACCTCAGAAAAAGGACAGCAAAGCTGCCTCACCAGCTTGAATTAAGTGCTGTGAAAGGAAGGTTCACCCACTCTTTACAAAGCACGAAGTTATTAGGGGAAATACCAGGCTCCTGCTATTACCAGGTAAAACAGAGAAGTCCCATTACAACCAGTTAGACTGTTTCCTTTTTTAAAATACCCAAAGGTGTTCTATATTATAGTCCAAATTTAGCTAATAAACTCTCTGGCCAAAGACATTTTTATCTAATTTTATGATGGTAGAGGTCATAGCATGATATGATCTTGGTTCAGGCTCTGCCCGTGGCTGTCACATAAATAATGAAGTCCTCTGCTGGAGCTATTCAGATTACTCCTAAATGTTCAGCATAGGCTAACCTAAATGAAATAAGTCTCTAGCTGACATTTTTTCCCATTACTCCACTTTAAAAAAGAGGATAGGAAGTTAGAAAGGACACAAACTTTGTTACTAATGCTTCAAGTTCTCTCTAACAGTGTCTAATAAAACGTCATCAATGTAAGTATTGTTCAGTCTTTCCAAACTAAAACTTACAGTGAAAGGCACAGAGAGGAACATGTAAGTTTCTTTCTCTATTTCTTCTGAAATAAAACCTCGTTAACTCTAAGGAGAAGCTGCAAAATGAAGCGATTGTGTTACTTCATTAACCTTCGGTTGTAGCCAATTTTGCCTTAATGGCAATATGTAAATTTTCTCTCAATTTGGATGTCATTCTACTGGCATACGGAATATTGTTCATAGGGATTCTTACTAGGTCAGTAGATGTTTCTTCCGTCAGTGGTATTTGCAAAAGCAGAATCTTACTGCCAGTAAAAAGTGTGCTCTAACATCTTTAATATGCAAACATATGTTCATCTCAAAACTGCCCTTGTTGCTAATAGCTGCAAGCTGACATCTGCTTCTGTCAGTGAGCCTTGTCTAGGTCTCCAATAGCTATTTGAAGAGAAAAGCCTGTGCTGAGTTGCAGAGTTCAAACCATGAAGGAATTTTAGCTATATGTTCTAGAAATCTTTAACAAAATATTTATTCAAAATATGAAATTTTTCTGGAAATAATTGGAGTAGCTTGAACCAGTCTAGCAATACGATAGACAAGGGAGCACTTTCCAAACTCATTGTGGAACTGGCTCAGTTGAACATTAGTGAGTTTAATAACTGCATTGCCCAATAATTTGCTTTCCTAGCATGTCAGCGTTGTGTACAGCTGTATCTCATTTGCTCCACTCAAATAAATATTAGTTAACTTCTAAGGGCACCCAGAGTGAAGCCATCAATTCACAGACATCCTTGCTGGCAACCCTGTCAGTACAACTCCAGTGCCATTGGCTCCAAAGCCTTTCCCACACTGCTTTCTCAGTCATGCACTGCCTCAAAAGCCTGAATTAAAGTACAGTACAGCATAATAGACCAGACAAAAGCTTTCTGTTCTGCCTTTAAGGAACACCATTTTACTCTTCAACCTGCGCAGGGGAGGAAGAGGCAGGGTACAGAAAGGAGGAGAAGTGACAAAGTAAGGATGATATAAAGGCTGTCTGTCTGGTAACAGACTACAGTACTTCTTGCTTCCTTTAACATCTGCTGCTGCAGAAGGTCAGGCTAGAGATGCTGGTACGGGGATATGTTTTGAATTTGTGCTAAAAATCACTTTAATAATAAAGGGATGTTTCTGATATATCTGAGCAGTGCTTACCCAGAGCCAAGGCCTTTTCTGCTCCTCTCCCCACACACTGGGGAGGAGGCTGGAGGTGCACAGGGAGCTGGGAGGGGACACAGCCAGGACAGCTGACTCCAAGTGACTCAAGGGATATCCCACGCCATATGGTATCACGCTGAGCAACAAAAAATCTCTAGGCAATAAGGATTGGAAGGGGGACGTTTGGAGTGATGGTGTTTGGCATTTCCCAAGTCACCATCATGCAGGAAGGAGCCCAGCTTTCCTGGGCATGGCTGAGTACCTGCAGCCTCATGGGAAGCGGGGAATGAATTCCTTGTTTTGCTTTGCTTGTGCACAAGGTTTTTGCTTTACCTGTTAAAATGACTTTATCTCAACCCATGATTTTTGTCTCTTTACCCTTCTGGTTCTCTTCCCCATCCCACTGCAGGGAGCGAGCGAGGGGCTGCGTGGGGCTGAGCTGCCTGCAGGTGTTAACCCGTGACATTACCTTAGGGCAGGGAGGATTTCCCCTATTCATATTTCAGAGCCTTTTTTCAGTATCGGCATTTCAACTACTCTCTCATAATCCTGCTGTGACATCAGAGAAAAAAGATCCTGTGAACAGCTCAATTTAAAATTTTATTTTTCACACTTGTAAAGGAATACTGATAGTAATTCCCCTCTTTTCTATATTAAACTATTTAAAAGATGTCTCTGGGTTCTGTCTGCAAGCTGATGAATCTGAAATTTGTAGCAGCAATGCTGGAAAGAGGCTGGCTGTTCCTTACACTGAGTTGCCTGTTTTCTGTGTGCAGATCCAAAAATCCTGCAGTTTCTACAACATTTATTCTTAAAGGACATCTACTGACACTGAGACCATCTAGAGCCATAAAGGCTGCATCTCCAGAGGAGGAGCAGGGCTGAGGGGCAGGGTTTGCCATCCTGGGCTAGAACACAGCCTTTTGAAAGAACAGATTATTTGGGGGAAGAACAGACAAGATGATAAATGGACCAAGTATTAATTAGCAATTAATGACTCTAGAGGGAGAACAGACAGCTTGAAAGCAATTTGTGGGCTTAGTCTGGGAAATGGTTTCCCCTCAGAAGTGCTCCAAAGGAGAGCTGTGGCTTTGGAGAGGAGGAGATGGACAAGCTGCTCAGCAGGGCGTGACACTCTCTGAAGCCGAACTGCAGCTCGTGAAATGTTTTCCCTGCTTTTGACTCCATTTGTTATATCAGGTTAAGGAATGCTAAGCCAAATCTATTCAACATTTTCCTGACTAGTACTGAATTCCTAGAATTTACAGGAATCTGTTAGTTACTGATTGCACTTAACTGCCCCAGCTCGAATTACACATTAGTACAAGTCAAGTTTGTGGTCCATAAAAGGATTTTACTGTAGGCTGAGCGAAGGTGGCTGTATATATTCACACTACTTTTATTTGGAGAAATAATGATCTTTCAGCATGTTCCTGTTGCTTTGGCTTTTTGCCAGCTTGCTGTGTGATTAGAGGCAGAGGATGGTGTGCGTGTTTCGTAACAGGGGGCCATAAGAGAGTCGAAATACTAAATGTAATGGTGGATTTTGCAGTGAAGCTCTGCTACTAATGTATTTGTCTTTCTTGCTCCTGTAGATATTTTTAAAAATATTCATAAACTGAAAAAGTCGCGGTATTTCAGTGGTTTCATAAATTTAGAAGGACAGTTCGGACTATCGATAGTTTCTTCACAAGACATTACAAAGTTACCACTGTTAGATGTGGTGCCCTGCTTCAACACAGCAAAACCACAACCTCTAGTGGGCTCACTTGTTCAGTACAGTGGAATATTATTTATATTCAATATTCCAATTTATTTCTTGTTTAAATCCTTTGTTTTTCTATTCTAGTTCCTCTTTAAAATACCACATGAATGTTTGGGTTTGCTCCTCCCACCCCTGCACAGATCACTGTGCTCAGATCTTTAAGCTGTTGTGTCTGGTTTGGGAATAAGACCAGTAATTTTATTGGATTGTGGCCCCCACTGGCAGCACCAAATTTTGCTGGTACTTTAAGAAGGAATTTTTTAATGAGACTAGGAGAAACTTAAAATGAAATTATTTATTAAACAAGATGAGATTTTCCTAGTTATCTTGTTTCCTCTGTAAAATAGACCTGCTGACATTCCGAATCTCACTTGTGAAGTTACCCCATTGTAGGATTCAGGAATTGTGTAAGTAAATTATGGGGTGTTTCTTTCCTCCTTTACAGCTCTGGATTACTTGATTAGACTGACTCTTCCATTAGGAGTTTGGGCTTGCAGGGCAAAGCCCATGTACAGTGGGTATCCCTGACTGGAAGGGAGAACACACCAGTTTCCGGAAGACAAATTAAAACTGGAACCACAGTAATGCCCGGTGACAGAAGTTCCAAAGCACCCCCAGACTTTTGTAATGCCTCTTTTATGGAAAGAAACTTTTTTAAAACTCAGTATTTTATCAGGAGGTTAGATGGGGGAAGAAAAACACCTACAGTTTTGTGAATATGTGCAGTGACCAAAATCAAGGAAAAATAAAGAAGAAAATTTCTATTTCAAAAAGGGACTGAACTGCACAAGACCTATCTGACCGCTTTCATTAACAGCTTCTGAAATGTACTCTCGCAGAGGGAAATTGTTGTTGTTTGTATTCTTTTATCGTTGAACATAACTAAGCAGGGGCTCAAAAAATTAATTCTCAAAGAGGTAATTAAAATTAATGTCTATGATGGATGGAGGAGGGGGGGAAAATAACAGCTTGTGGTTAAGTAAATCATAATATTGGGAAAAAAACATGAGATTGTGTATGACCTGTGCTTGGAGAATAGTGAGGGAGAGGGTTGCATTCTTCTGAAGAGACAGAAGCTCACCTGATGGCTTATAAGTGGCTTTAACTCTCTGCTCTGGAATCTAAATTAGGTAGAAATATTCTGCTCTCAAGGTCTCCTGCCTTAGTTATTCCCTTGAGCACTGAAAGTACTATATATTCATCTACTGTACTGTAGTGACCTGATATGCTGCCCAGCTTCTCCTAGTTATCTTTTGAAGGACAAAAGTCTATTTTACCTCTTTCTTGTGATTTAGGGAAGTTTCTTGGTTGTCTTAAATGAATAAGACCCCCAGCAAGTCTCTGTATTAACTAGCATAAAGCAAGTCTTCAAAGCCTGTGAGCAGAAGTATGGAATTTAATTGTTTTACTATAATTCAACATGTTTTAATCTTATGTATGTATTTAATAGCATTTATTTTACATATACTCTATCTCCAACATTACTTTAGTGGGAAAATTAGCTTCTGTGAAGAAATTAACTTTTAGTCACATGTACCCTTTAGTTCAGAAACAGTAGTGAGGTTCTCTAGGCCAGATTTCAACGGGAGCCTTCCTTATGCAGGTTTGTGTTTTGCCTGAGCAGCAGGGCATCCTTCTTGCTTGATGCATGAGATTATGGAGAACCAAGATCTCCTTTTCAGGCTTTTTTCTTTGCTCCCTTCAAGCCTGGTTTCGGTGATATTGCCAGTCACAAGTACTGACTGATCCCTTAGTTTCTTCCAGTGCACCGGACAAAACTCTTTTTGTTTACTAGAATTAGCAAGGTGAGCTTATTTATAAAACCTGAATCAGACAGTTTAGGGAACAAGACTTTGAAATAAAGAAGCCTGATTGTTTTGGGATTTTATTATTTATCTGACCTCCATAATTAGCATGTGGACCTATAGTAATCTGAATTTAATCTCTTCAAATTCAACATCAATCTCTTTCTCAACAAAATGAGGTTTGAAGGCTCCTTTTTACTTTATTTTAATTTAAACCTCTTTATGAAGATGACTTGTGAAAGTCCAGAAAAATTGCCTTTTAAATTAAAAATAATACTTTATTCTCTTAGCCAGCAGTTAATGTGTTTGTGGTCTCCTTTCAATTGTCTGGGAGATGGAAGAGTGCAAAATTCTTGCCTTTTAACGTTAGCTTCCTAGATGGCATCATTTTTCTAAGATGCCTGCAAAGCAACCTGTTGTTCTGTAGAGGCCATATACATGCTGGGTTTCAGTTAAAAAACAGCTGCTGTGAATGTCAAAACAAAACGATTAGAGAAAGATTAATTGCATTTTTCAGGTAGCTCATCTTTGTTAAAAAAAAACCACAAAAAACCCCAAAAAACCTGCAAGATTTTTCCTCTCTTAGTGTTTCTTCTTGCTTAGTTTATGTATTGTTGCGAGGCCTTGGGTTATAGGGTGGGGTTTTTTCATATTAACTTCTGCCATCTCACAGAAAGTAGAAGATAGATAGTGCATGGAGCAGGGATTGTAGAAGGAAAAAAGGACAGTCCTGTGATTAAGATAATAAAATTATATAGAGATTTTTCTTTTTCCTTCCTCTGCAGGTTTCCTTTTTATGCTAGGATGGCCTTGTTATGAGCAGTCCTGTGTGTAGGCTCTCTATAACTCGTTTTCAGAACATATTAACACTGTACTGTGCCTGCTAAAGCAGCTCCCTTGAAGAAGGTACCTGGTGCACACTGCTGCACTAGGGCTGCTGACAGACACCAAGGCTTTTGCTCACCAGATGACCCTGGATCTATCTGCATTTGCCTAAAAGACAGGATAAAAGGCCCATCTTTCTCTTTTTTTCTGGCAAGGCTATCTTATGCAGCTCAAGCTATTGATTATTTCAAAGCCAATAAACACTTAACACTCCTTGCCTCAGTCTTGCATCCTTAAAATGTGCAAGTAACATCACCCTTTATCTTTGCAACGTGTGAAATTAAAAAGGGGAAGGGAGATTTTCACCCTTGAGAAACTCAGAGGCTCTCCTTAGCATTGAAATAAGTTCGGTGGCTACACCATGGACAAAGAGGAGATCTTAAAAAAAATTCAAAAAATGACTGTTTATTATTTCCACTACCTGTACTTTGTCCTATTCCTGTGGTGATGAGTGATAGGACACAAGAAAACTGAATGAGGTTTTGTCAGGAGAGGTTCAGGTTGCGTATCAGCGAAAGGTTCTTTGCCCAGAGGGTGGCTGGTCACCTGTCATGTTCCCCAGGGAAGTGGGCTTAGTAGTTTAGCTCTAAGTAGTCCTGCAGGGACCAGAGACTTGGAGTCGATGGTCCTTATGGGTCTCTTCCAACTTGAGATACTCTGTGATTCAAAGCTGTAATTCAAATGTCAGATTTCAATATCTACGGTGTGTGGAAATTCTCTTGTGATCTTTGGGCTCATAACCCTCGGCAGGATGTAAGACTGAGTAACTTCACTCTGGGAGGGAACAGGCCCTTCCCTGAGCTTTCCAAGGTGTTGATATTCAAAGTACATTTTATATAGAGGGCAGAAAAAGTATGAAGGGCTGGTTATGGGTTTGTTTTGTTTTTCTTCTAGAAAAGGACAATTTAATTTACACAGGGAACAAATTAGTATGCAAAAGGTGAAAAAAACCTTCTTGCTGCAGAACAGGGAATTAGAGTGCATCTTCCTTTTTCCTATTCATTAAAAATTTCCCAACACTTCTTTATGGCAGAAATTCAAAGACAGCCTGTTTACTTGGCTTAAACTGGATACAAAATTTTGCAAATTATAGTGACTCAAACATGTCCTGTTCATAGTCCTTCTGACGGAGGCAGACCCTCCACTCTCGTCTGGTATCCTGTGGCAGTCAATTGAAACTCTATTTCAAAGTAGCAGGATTCTCCAGAGACACAGTCCTCCAATATCCTGCATCTAATTGCAGAATCCAGGGCTTGAGCGTTTCTGTCCATCTAATGAATTTCCCTGTGATCTCATTTTCCAAAGCAGCAACAGTTTATTTCTCCTTAGTTCTTGCCAATAGGAGCTGGGCTGCAGGAAAGTTACTTGTAGGACTTTGAAGTATCGAGTCATTCCTTTATTCACAGAAATAATTAACAGCTGTAGTTTTACATTAACTGTTTTTCTGTTGCACTATAGCAATTTAATCTAGGTTTTAAATCATCTGCAATCCTTAACAAAAAAAAACGCCAACCAACCAAAAATAAAATAGTCTTTCTTCTTCATACTGAAAGCTAATTTCTCTTCTGTGTTAGATGACTAAGTACCTACCACCAAAAATAAAATGGAGTATGAAAGAGCCAAGCATAATGATATAGAATATAAATGTGGAAAGGACCAAAAAACTCGAATAAAAACCCCAACAACAAACAGGTAAACCCCCTAATTGGTGGGGTCACGTTTTAGAAACTAGCCCAGGTGTTAGGAGACTTCTGCAGCCCCATTCTGGTGCAGATGTATTTGAAAGAATCCATAAACCTCTGTAACGTTCCTTTTAGCTTTGCCTTGGTAATAGGGAAAGACAACATACAGGAAATTAAATCATCTTTCTGTCCACAGCAGAAGGTTATTTTCCTCCGAGGTCTTTTTTACAGTGGGTCTGCCCTGCTAGATGATCCTTCCTTCCCCCTCTAATAGGGGCTGGGTGAAGATGGTGAAACCCTCTCTGGGAGATGCTGCCCTGCTCCAGGGAAGCAGGAGGGTGCAGCACTTTAAAACAAATATTCCAGAGCCTGCAGGCTCCCAAAGAACATATTGAAAAAAAAAAAAGTTTTAATTTCGCTGGTTCAACTCTTAATCTTTATGGTTTTCAAGTTTTAAAAAGCTTTGATGAGTGTGATAAAAAATTTTATAATAATTAAAAGATTGTTTCATTTTTTCGGAGTGTATTGTAAAGTAGACACACTAATGGAGAAGTCTGTCTTTAAATTGTGGCATTATTCTGGGTATGTCAGAGAGCTTGTACTTTCTGTGTTAAAGTACCCTCTCACTGATGGTTTTCTGTTGTTTTTTGGGAGCAGTTGGTGGTGGTTTTGGGGGGTTTGGGGTTGGTTTTTTTTTGGGAGGTGCTAGGGGTATTTTGTTGGTGTTGGTTGGTTGGTTTGGGTTTGTTTTGAAGGTAGTGGAGTTTGATTGATTTCAAAATGCAATTAAAAAAAATGTTTTCCATAGCAGGTGCATAGACTTGTTCATGCACACTTTAATGCCCAGGTCTCACTAAATTTCAGCTAGACTGCACATGAATTAGCTTTTATACTGACATTAGAAAAAGTCCCACACTGGTTTATAAAAAATATTTCCTCCTCATTACTAAATGCAAAAGAAACTTACTACTTGAGAGTTTTAGATCAACTCTGTCTCTAATTGTCATTACTGCCAGTGATGCTTTGAAACTCAACTCCGAGTTTATCATATAACATTTGGTATCAGCTGTAAAATTCTCCAGTGTTTGATTGAATGGCAAATATTATTATCCTCCCAAAAGGTTTTAATTAAGATGTTTGGAGGCCAAACAGCTGTGCATGGAAATGCTTACTTCAGCTGAAAAAATCAAACTTTGGAACCAATAGTTTCAAATACTTAATTTATATGCCTTATCTTCTGCTTATTATAGAAATCCAAATTAATGGAACTAGAGGAAATTGCAGACACTTTTCTGCTTGTACAAACTGGGGAGCTGGGAATGAAAATGAGCGCAGGATTCATCTCTTTGTATTTGCAGAACATGTGATTGCTACACCTTGGCACAAGCGAGTCTCTACCAGAGAGGATTGAGCCTGGGGGGGATAAGGCTGAAAAAACAGGAATACTTGAAGGAGTGTATGACTCTGAGTGTTTCTCTAAATTAAAGATTGAAAATTCCTAGAAAATCAGTCTTATATCCAAGTGTAGGGCATCTAGTGATCTCTTATGCTAAAATTTTTGAAATTATTTGTGGATAATTTTTTTTGTTAGGGTTGTGTCTGTCCCTCACTCAGTTTTTATTTATGACTGAAGTTCATGGGGGTATTGGTACCAAGTTTTATGAACTTATTTGTTTCTGGAGGGGTAGGCAGGGATGTTGTTTTTTGTGGTTTGTTGCAGTGTTTGTTTACTTGTTTTTTTAAAATCACGGTCAGCAAATTCTACTGCCTTCCTCAAAAATGCATTGTACAACGTGCATGTTATGAGGCTGTATTTTGTTTAGAATTCAGGTTTTCTGGGGGGTTTTTGGTGGGTTTTTTGGTGAAAATTCCATAGTATATAATTCTTGCAGGATAAAAATATAAATGGAAGTATAAAAATTTGCAAAGCAAAACAATTTTCTGCCTGCACTATGAACCACAGCAGAGTGATGGGCTCCTAGAAAGCCCAGCAACTGTTGAACAAAACTGCTCTATTTTTTTCTACTTTACTGACCAAATGGCTTCGAAAATTGGGAGTAACCTAGAAGACTGAACAGAGAAATTCAGTATTCTGAGCCCACTGAAGGGGATAGAGGTGTCCAAGAGCCAGGGACTGAACTGCCTTTTAGTTGATGCCTTGCTGCAAGGGCAGATCATTGTTGTAGATCGTGCTAGGCTGTGACAGTGATAGATACTGAAATAGTCATGAGCACTCCTTTCCCTGTGCTTTCATCCTCTCTGTTCCTGTCTCACCCTTTCCAGAAACAAATTACCAGAATATATCTGAAGAACTCTGTATGCTACCTCTGTAAATTAAAAAAATAATAGCTGGACCATTTTAACAGCCTCTTTCAGGCACATCTCGTCTGTCATAGGAATCTAATTCAGAGGCACAGTAGGTTTCCAGCCATTAGCAGATGTTGTAGGTTGCATTCCATTCACTACCCTTGCAAAAAATACCCAGCACGTATCCTAACAAAGGAGAACTGTGCCTCCTGGGAAGAGACAGTGCTATAGCACTCCTGCTTTAAAATGTTTGCCAAAAAGGAGGAGATGCGAGAAACCTTCGTATACTGAAAGGGCAAGAAAGCAAATGTTCACACTATGTTCACTTTCCAATATGCAAGAGCAGCTTCCCAAAGTAAAAGAAAAAATTACATCACGACAGAACTCCAGTGTCAATAAAATACAATCTTTTTGTGCCAATGTCTTTCAACTGAATTTCAGGGTATGCTTGCTTTCTTCCCTACTGTGCTCCGCTGAAACTCATACAGCACTGGCTGTTATCTTGGAGATAGAATAGATATCAAATTCACAGGGCTATTCTCTCCTCATCTTTCTCTCTCCTGTATCCTGTAGTGCTGATGTGATCCCTAGAAGATGGAGGAGAGGATTTCCCCTTCAGTTCCCTTGAATTCAGGAGGTAATGTTGGCATTTACCACTATGTTCAGAAAACAGCTAAATGGTAATACCCAGGAGTCCGAAGGTGCACTGTCAGTCAAGAGAAGTGTCAGTTTTGCTCTTGGGCAGGGTGTAGCTGAGGGCAGCAGCGACCAGGGAGGGGACTGTACCGTGGCAAGAGAACAGCTGTTTGACAGCCCTCCCTAAAGGTGAGGAAGCCCCAAGCCGCAGTAAAGCTGCCCTCACTTGCAGCATAGGGCTGAGGGTACAATTGTTGTTTAGTACCAAGAAAAGAAGGCTCAGGGGAGACCTTTTCCTCTCTAGAACTTCCGGAAAGGTTGTGGTAAGGTGGAGGTTGGTCTTTTCTCTCAGGCAATCACTGACAGGACAAGAGCAAATGGCCTCAAGTTGTGCCAGTGGAGGTTCAGCTTAGATATTAGGAAAAATTTCTTCACTGAGAGGCTGTTTAAGCATTGGAATGGGCTGCCCAGGGAAGTGGAGTCAACATCTCTGGAAGTGTTCAAAAAAACCAGTAGAAGTGGCACTTGACAATATGGTTTAGTGGGCATGGTGGTATTCGGGTGAAGGCTGATGATCTTGGAGGCCTTTTCCAACCTCAGTGATTCTGTTTTTCTACGGTTACCTTTAGTTGGAGCTGCCAGTTCCCCCTGCACCATTGCACTGATTTCAGGCACACGGAGGTGAGGTGAGAATAAAGCCCTGCACGCTGTAGGATCCGTAGCTCTGGGAGGCTGCTGGGAATTGCTGGAGGGCATGCTGTACTGTTGGGAGTCCCGGAGGAGCCTCACTAAGGTATCAGAACCCATTATATGCAAGCTATATTTCCAAACACTTGCAGCAGAAACCTCAGCGTGGCAATAACTGCGAATTATGACCCTTGGGGTGGGAAGCAAAGTGTTCTGTTGTTATGCGGGGAGGTAATGGATGTCGTCTCAGCTGCTGCGCTCCGTGATGCAGACGTCCTGCGCCTGGATCTCCGCAGTGCAGAGGAGCAGGGAGTCCTCCGTGCTGATGGTGCTCTCACTGAAAGGAGAAAGGGTTCTGGCCCTTGCTTCCCTTGGCAGCCCAGGCATGGTGTTTGGGGAGCCTCTGGCAGAGAGCTGGGGGCAGTCTGATGTTCGTTCTCTCTCTGCCCTGACACAGCACATGCTCTTGTTGTAGTTTTGCAGATTTAACGGTCTGGGCTTGATCTTAGGACTTGACAGTGATGTGAAGAATGATTAGAAAATGATGTTTGTGTGAAGTTACGTGATCTGCTTTGTTAGTGTTATAGTTACCATACAATATTCAGCTAAGGATTATGCAATAAGGCACTTAACAGAACAGATTGAATGGTCAGATATACAGGTTTCTAAAGGCTTATTGATCAGCCAAGATAATGCAGCTAAAGTACTTGAAATTAAAAATTGGCCTCATATTTTCCTACAATAGCAAAAGTTAAAGTACAAATCAAAAATACACTTATAAAAAAAAGGATTTTCAAACCCAGAGAAAGCCATGTCAATAAAAATCATTTTCATTTTGACTGTCTGGCAGGCTGAATAGGAACTGTAAACTATTCTTTTCTGAAGGAGGTGAGGCAAAAATATGGGAATAAACTTGTCATTGTCTTCAAGTTTGTATGTGTGACTACACTGAACTGCTCTTCCAACAGAAGATAAAGGCTGTTCATTTGTCCAAAATGGTCATCTGAATTCAAAAAAAGAAGAGAGAAATGGAAAAATAGCCAAAATACCATAATTTTCAATGAACATAACTGCGTGGTGTCCAGTGAGCAGATTATGACAGAACAGTTTGAGCACCACATAGTAGGTTAAATAATATGTGTGGTATTCAGCTTTCCAAATTTCTTTTCAAATTCTCAAACTGGAAACTGATGTATGCAGATGAAAATCATATGAGACCAAAATGTCTTTTTTTCTCCCTTTTTTAATGAAAATTGATTTGCAATATCCAAAATCAGCTGCATATATTAAATATGGAGGATTTCAGTTTTCCTACAGAGAATGAATGTGTTTTGTTTTATGAATATTTATTTTCTGAGGTTATTCAGAAGCAAAGACCTATCTTTGAGTGAGTAAAAAGTTCTGCTAAACATAGAAATATCTTTTCTGTTCTCCATTTTATCTACAGGAACGCTTATTATAGCAGTGGCCCAATTTAAGCAGTAATACATTTTGAGGTGGTCTGTATTTGGGATCATATAAAGTTTAAAATTAGAGCTTAGACAGTTTCCAAGGTTTTTTTTTTTTTAAGGTACATTTTTAAGAAGAAATCTCAAATATAGACTATCTTAAGAGCTAATTTTATACAATAGTCTGTCATCTAGTTAGGCTTCTGTCCCCGATAAGAGGAAGTAGGCAAATATCCTCTATATTACAGGTTTGTGTCCTTTCTAGTTATACAGACTTTCAGCCTCACCTCCAGTTATGCACTGCTTCCTGTAAGGCTTACGCATTGATAGCCCTGCCCTTTGTAGCTTTGTCTGCAGTGCTCTTAGAAAGAAATAATGAATCTTCATAATGCGAAAGAAACGCGAACTGGTGACAGACAGGAGGTAATGAAGGCAGGTGGGCGAGTGCTGGGGTGCCTGTGCTCTCCGCAGAGCCTCGGGGCAGCAAGGGGTCATGAATGCTGGACACAGTCAGTAGGTCCCTTCTGAGTGAGCCCATTTCATTCGTGCCTTTGTGAGAGGGCTCAAACATGTGCACTTGCAACATCTTTGTGCTTCAGTACCAGCATCTGGATCTCTTTGGGTGTAACAGAGGTGATGCTGAGTCTGTGGTATTGTTCCTGTTAGGGCTCTTACAGTAAGAGATCTAAAGTAAAATGGCATGGAAGCGGCAAGAACTGAGATTTAGCTTAGCCTGCCCAACCTATAATGATCATCCTGTGTCTGTTAAACAGTGTCATGCACAATTCTATTTAAAAAGCAATAATGTCTGTTCCCAGTAATGTCCACTTTTATTGGAAGCTGTGAAGGCTGGCATGCAACATGCTTGATTTGCTGGATAGCATTTTACTAATTTATTACAGTTTAAGACATAGCATATTTACATTTCAGAGGATATGCCTCTACTATTAGCTGCAGTAAGTATACTCTTGATGTAGTTAGTATAAGGATGACCATTTCTTACTGTTGTGGGTACTGCCCCTCAGAATGTAATTGCTGCTCTTCCTCCTTGATGTGACATTTCTCTTGATGGGCAGAATGCTGCTGTGGGTACCAAAATAGCTCATAGCCAGACAAGACCCTACAGGTTTAATAATGAAAACATACTTTGAAAGCTGAAGCACTGGGACAAGTGCTGCCAGGTGCAAGTGCTTCCATGCTCATGTATTCTTAAGGTTAAACAAATCCATATTCTCTGCTTCAGACCCATGATCATCTTGGCTGTGCTGTACTCATTGCATTGTGTCACTGTCTGACAAGCTCAGCTGTGGACAAAATTTTCCGGCTGAAGTCTCAAGTGCCAATTAGGAGGTAATAACCCTCAATATACCAGCTACTACCCCTATTTCTGTACCATCTACAAACTGGGTGTTCACTTGCTCGCCATCCACGTTGTTAATAAAAAACTTGAGAAATACTGGGGCTGGTATTGAAGTGTCAATCCCTGAGAGGTCCTGCCACAACTGGCCACTAGCTGGACTTTGGCTTTTCACTGTCACTTTTCTTGTTTCTCTTCTCGTGATTAGAAATGGCTTTGAGGAAGACTTGCTGCATAATTTCCCCACAGATTGATGTTTCCCATAAGTTCCTTCTTTTCCTTAAAAATGTGTTATATATCTTTCTCCAGTCATAGGGAAGTCCCTGAGCACCATGCCCTGTGGAAGTCTGCTTCCTTGGGACCTTCAGCTGCACCCCATCTGTTTGCACGAATTTGTATATTGTTCACTCCTGCCAGTGGCCTTCATTATTATAAAAACACAGGATTTACAGTGTGATGGAAATGCAGAGATCCAAAACATTGTTAAAGCTTCCGATGCTGCAAATTGGAATTTTTAATTTTTTTTTTTTCTTAAATCACTTGTGTTGCATCAGCTTGTGCTTTGACAGATGGTTAAGCATCCCATAAGACTAAAATAGAATATTGGGAATGTATCAATACCAAAGTCTAGTAAACAACCTTCTGTTCCCTGTATCCTCTGGAAAATGTCAGGCTTAGTTTGCTTATATCTTGTAATGCTGTTGCTGATAGAAACGTGTGAATGACTGCTCCTGTTAATGGATAAGATAAATAAGAATTACTGTGTAGCTAACTGACAGACATGACAAAACTAGCTCTGCTGAATCCTTGATCAATGCTTTTTCATAGGAGATATTTTCTGCTTGTTTTGAACAGAAGTTTGGCTGGCCCAGGGAGCTGGAAATGTTATTCCACATTTTTTCCTTAAATCACTACTTACAGGCCAGAGTGGCAAAGCAGTAACTGTGAGGTTTTGCTCTCTAAAGACTGATTGATGGCCTGTGTGAAATAAGTTTGTTCTCTCAGTATAGTTACTAGTGGAAGAGATTCATGTCATAAAAAAGCACCACAGTGTATTGTCTCTGTGGAAATTTGACAATAAAGTGAGGACTGATAGAGCTTGGAAATGAATTACCTTTCTGCAGCTAGAGGGTCTTCTGTCAAAACATAAAATGGCGAAAAGACATCAGTGGCACCTTAGTGATCATCTTTGTATTTAAAACAGGATAACCATCAGAATATTTTTTACTATTTCTTCTGTTCGTTAAAACCATGATAAATTCATCCACATTTCAATATCAAAGGGACAAGATTGTACCAGATGAAAAGGAAGTTAATGAACAAATGCCTCTATTCATTGCATGTGTTATTTTTAGAGCTGAGTAGAATGGGTGGTTGAGGGCTATTTGTTTGTTTCAGGGATTTTTTTCCTTTATTCCTATTGTCATCAGTAGACAGAAAATTAGGTAAAGACAAGAGATGTATTACCCTGGTGACACTGTCCAGTGTCCATCCTCTATTCCCAACAGCTGCACCACTGCACACAAACTCCCAGCCCTTCCATGACTGTTGCAGCTGGTTTCAGATGGAAATGTCTGTATTCAAGTCCATTGTAGTGCACTGATGACAGGTCCATGTTGCATTGCTGTTGAAAGAGAATGTGATTCATTGCTGTGCCTTCAGATATTACAAATGTGCTGCTGTATAAAGGAGAGATGGTCCTGAATTCTCCCTCTCTGCTGCAAGCCCTAGTGCACCATATGCTGAAGGATACTGCATTTTGAGTCAATAATGAGATACAACATAATAAGGTCAAAGCCGTGATGATCGAACTGAACATATGCTGTGGCTTATTCATACTGAATGAAGATCTCCAACTATTGATGTTGTTGTTACCAAGGCAGAAATATTTTTTTCCAGGAGATATTCCTGATATAATGTAAGAAAATCTGACATACAGGCTCAGGAAATCAGGTATCAAAAGATCTGTAAATGCCTTCAGTATTAGTTAATATTTTTATCAATAAACCGCAAAAGAGGTAGAACAGCAGCCTAATGGAGTTCAATGACCTGTTGAGAGAGTCTTGTAAATGTCTCTGGGAAACAATGCAACCTAATGGGGAATGCGTAACATAAAAAGAAATCCAGGAGATAAAAAAAAGAGAGAAGTATGCCAAGAACTTATGGGTAGAGAGACCAGATTTCCCCTCCTCTTTAAAAAGGATAGAATACAACATTGCTTCTTTGATCACTGGCATGCCATGTATTCAGGGGGTAAATGAAAAAAAAAGCAAAGTGGAAATTTTACCCAACAGCATAATGTCAGCTGTATTTAGTTGTTTGAGGGCCCACCATATTAGTATAACTTTGATTCAGCAAAGCCCTGCTATTAAAAAGTTACCATGAATGTTGCAAAGCAATTTGGCCCCCTCAGTGCTATGTGATAGGGATACACTGGAGAGAGAATCCCTCTTCACAGAGCAGTTTCCTCAGGCAAGACTTAGCTGCTTGCTGCATGTGTTCAGTCAGGTGTCTTTTCACCAGATGTTTCTAATTTTATTCATGCTAGTGCATAAAACACAGAGCTTTCCCTGTAACCTCTTCAGTCAGAGCACAAGACTATCACAGAGGACTACATAAAAGCAAGCAAAGATAAAAACCTCATACAAATTCGACGTTGACTGCTAAATTAATTACATTTCTTATGTAAGTAAAACTTGCTCCTTGGATGGGATTCTCTAATTAAAGTGTTGAAGGACAGGGCAGTTACAGAGATTTTACTTAAGAATAAATAGGTATTGCTTCTAAATTACTAGACTTTTTAGGTATCTGGCCAATTTTAAAATGGTTATGGGAAACTGCATGACTAAGATAAGCAATGAAAAAATATTTCTACAAGTCTGTTAGATGCATAGAACATTCACTTTTAAATGTATTTATTTTCAGTAGAAGTTATGTTTACGCATGTCAGTTGACACTAATTTTTTTTATATACTTATTTTCTTTAAGTCAAAGTCAACATTCACAATCAGGTTCCTTTTAGTTATCCAAAGTTTCTGCCTGTAAATACATTGCTTTAAATCTGAGGTAGTAAGATGGTGGTAGGTAGGTGTGAAAGATAAATTTAACTGCAAATTTTTGAAGTCCAGCACACAGCCTGGAACTGGTTTTCCTCACACGTGCTCACATACATTTGCATTCTCCCGAAATGCCAAGTGGCATTTCACTGTTTGCAATCTCAGATACCTTCAGATAAGAAGTGACTTTTGGGTAGAGATGCTTTCTCACGCTGTTCTTTGCTCAAAAACAGTGTTGTGAATTGTCGTGTTTGGTTATGCTGGGTTCCTTTGTGTCAGGAAAGCAGGGCTGCAGAGCAGAAGAGCTGGTGAGCGATGAACAGCCCTGCTGTCCTGGGAGTGCCATTAGTACCTCCATGTGTGGCGAGTAATTAGCAGGTTAAGTACCTGCATGACAGTGGTTCCCGTAGAGGGGTTCTCTTTGATTTCCTCGCTGTGTTTCTGTCCTGTATCTTACAGTCTGGGGTTTAAAAGACACTTCCCATTCTGTCTGCACATACTGTTTTAGACATTGCCTTATTCAAGCATATTTTAGAACAGTGCATAAAGCAGTGCAACCAAAAGCATGAATATGTGCAGGGACAAGTGATTGTATTGGAAAATTAATATTCATTAGCTTGAGCCACAGCTGTTTCACTGTTTTCATCTCTTGCCAATTCCAAAATAAAATATCAAGAGGGAGAATATATGTTTCTGCCAGTTTCAAAGGCCCAGATGCTTAAAAGTGCATTAAGGCAGGAGTACTCAATGGCTTTTAGTTGTCTCTGCGTCACACTCAACATATATCCACTGTTTTTCTCACATTCACCCAGGGCTGGGGGGAATTCATGCACGTGCTTATTTATGCTGTTAAAACAAGGTATTTCTAGGAAGTTTTCTAATGTTTGCTACGTTTGATTTTTCCCTATGATATCGGGGACAAGCAACTTCTGCCTTATCTCTGTCTAATCTTGTTGCATCATGGATATCAGACATTTTGGATAATATGTCCTAAAACCATTAGCTGGTAGTTTCATTTTCGAATTCTGCCCCACGTGTTTGAATGCAGCAGATGGTTAAAACTGTGGGACATACTATGCAACAAGAACCTTAATTGCGTGTCTGTTTTCATTTCAGTGCATTGTTTGATATAATTTTGTCAGGTTTATAGGGCAGCACAATACTCTTGTCTCTGCTTGATGTAAATAGTAATGTTGCAGGTGGATTTCCTAACTTTTCTGAAGCCATGGGTAGAGCAAGAGCTAAAGTGATGGTATCTTTCATTTTGAACTATCTATGGGTTTTACTGCAAATATAAGTAGAAGTTTGCTGCTTCCTCCTCTCTGGGAGAATTATCTCCAAAGCCAGCAGATGCTGACTCTCTTTGTTGATGCACTTTCCATGCAATTAGGGCAGAAGCAGGAGGACTTGCTGATTCAGCTTCCATAGCTCATCTCAAGGCACCCATCAGAGATCACTGCCCTTGAGACACCTCATGCTCCTATTTGTATCGATCAGTTGGCTCCATGAGGATAAGACTGAATTTCGTAATTTTTTCATATAGGCTTGGCTTTCAAAATCTGGAAATTAAAAAAAAAAAAACAAATACCCCAAAAAATTATTAATGGGCAAATTAAAAAAAAAATCTAAGACTCAAGGCACTTGTGTACAAAATAGAAAGAAAAGGGCTACAAAACTCTATAAATTCAATTCTAAACCGTATTAAACTACTCATAGATATTTTAATGAAGAATAACAGTGGGCTTAACCTGTCACAGCTGAGACTAAAACATGAGTGATGCACAGAAGGTAGACTCTACTCATCTTTTCAATTTTACCCTCATGTGTGGATCTGAAACTAGATGTGGGAACTGCTGACTCTGCTAATCCTGTTGAGGGTGTTCGATAATCCTTTGTGAGTTTGATTATATCCCTTCCCAAACATGTTTGAGCTGCCGCTACTTGCAGCATAGAACAGGAGGGTATCTGAAATACATTCTGATTTTTCCTAATGTCCTTAGCTATAAATTCTGCCGTTCAGCATCTGCTCTACAGAGAGCTGAGCTCCAGCAGAGATGGTGGGGAGGGAACTTCCAAGAAAAGAAGAGTGCAAGAAGCACTTCAAGGCAGCAGCTGCCACAGATATCCAAAGGCATTTCCATTAAACAGAGCCGCTACTATAGCAGTGCTCAAACTCTGCATCCAATATCGCAGGGAATCTTGTCCTCCCATTTCCCTCCTCCAACCTGACTGAATGTTCCATCTGACCTGCACCAACTACTGCTTGCCTTGGATTCTTTGAAAGCATTACACTTGACAACAGCTCTGTCACATTTTCAGAACACGCTGTGGTTCTCGGGGAATCCGCTCAGTGCAGGTGGGTCCGGGCGAAGCTGCAAGGTGAGCTCTGGGAGGGGGCTGAGACAAGAGGCCGTGAATTGCCACCCTTTGGATAAGAAAGGGCACCTATGGCTCAGCCAGGTGAGTGACACTCAGACAGGGGAGCAGCTGAGAACCCCAGACTTTCCTAGAGTTAGGAGGGTGAGGGGATAAAATCCGAGGAGTTCCAAGTCCCTCCTCAGAAGCACCAGCTGGAGCCGGTATTTTTTTTATTTCGTTATTGCACCAGAATTAAACTGATTGAAGGATCTGGACATCTGAGACTCTGCTACAGGAAACCTGGTCTGGCTGTGAGTGTGGGGTGTGCAGGGAGCCAGGCAGGGACTTGTCAGGTCAGTGGAGCTGCCACTGTGACTTTTATCCCAGCAGTGACACCCTGGGGTGGTGTGAGGGTGGCTGCCAGAGTGGCTCCTGGGTGGTGGCACAGGGAAGTGCCCTCAGCAGTGATATTGCACTATATCCAAGAATCCATGAAATGTGAGGTAAAGAGGTGCTTCAGTATGACATACTTTGCCATAACCGAGACAAATTATGAGCTGTTGTGGAAATTTAGAGAACATTATTACTCGTTATCTGTGTCTGAACCCAAAATTAAAGCCACTGCCTTTTTTACATGAGTCAATCACATTTGAGACTTGCTTAGTGGTTTCAGGTGTTGAGGGGGTTTGGTTTGTTTCTTTCTCCCATTCCTTCCCCCTTTCATTAATGAAGAATAACTTCTGTAGCTTAACACCTTGTACATTACATTTCAAAGTAACAGTAAATTTTTTTTCATGGTCAAGAAAAAAGACTTTGAAAGCAAAGGTCAACAATGTAGAAGTAAATCCCTGCAACATAGCATCAGCAGCAATTTGAGCCATAAGTGACCTTCAATTTAACTTCTATTGACATCAAATTCTTCTTCTAGAGAACAAGGACAGTACATGGCCTTGTAAATATTAGTCTGAAATAAATTCACCTTTGCTGCAAGTTTTTATATACTAACACTCAAAGTAAACAAGTGCTATTGCTTTGAGGAGTACAAGGTTTTTGGAAGGCGCATTTGATAAAGGATGCAGTGAAAAAATAATAAGTTTCTTGGATTTTTTTCCTTTTTGCTTTCTTGTTTTCTTGGTGACAAATTATGAAAGAAGGATTTCAGATTAATAATTGCATTTGATCTTGATGTATTTATTCCAGAAAAATTACCAAACTGGTGCCTCTCCTCTTTATATGTACATGTTTAAAATAATTCAATGTGAATTGTTGCCTGCTTATATGTTTAAATATAATTATGTTTTCTCTTTGCATCCTCAGCTCAAGTAATAAAATTCTAGCTTTTCTTTTTAATCTAAGGATGCAAAATTGTTGCCGTCAGATATGGGAGAGCTTTTGAAGTGGGAAGCTGTGTTATTACTGAACACTGGTTTTGATAATTCGATGAGATGGAGTTCTGACAGACTCTTGGACTTCTTAAGCCACGTGTTTCTGAAGTTGCAGTGATAGAGTCAGAGATAGCAGGGTTGCAATACTTCAGCCATTGTAGAAAAACACATGGAGCTGGGGCAGAACTCCTGTCTGAATCACCTGGTTGTTCCTTTACTAGGTTTATTACTTTGTATAGGACTAAAGCACAAATACAAAATAGAGCCCATCTTGAGTTTAAAGTTCCCAAGAAAGAATTTACAGCTTTTACTAGAAGACAGTTTCAAATTTGAAGACACAACCCATTTGAACTTTTATACTAATCCAACTTAAATTTATCGAGATTCAGCTTCCAAGTCTCACTTCTGGATTTACTGTTTTCCACAGTAAACAGTCCACATTACATGGATTGCTTTCTCTTTTTCCAACTGTATACCATTCTCTCTAAACAAATCAAAATGGTCACAGCCTAACCACTGGTCCAAGCCAGTCTATGCAACAGTTTTGTTATTGTTCTTCAGCACTCTGCTACCTTCTAAGATATTAAATAGCACAAAAGAGATGTGGGTCACTCAAAGAACCCCAATGTACCCATCCTCAATCACTGCTGATTGCTTGTTAGGTAACTTATTCTGCTCTTTCTGTTCATTCAGTCTTACGTGAATTTTAAATTCAATAGACGCTGTACACCAACACCAAAACAATTGTGTTAAGTATTCAATCTATGGGAACAATAAGCACCTGGGATAAAGTTTGCTGTTCTTTTTTTCTCAGAGGTGGAGGATTTAGCACTTTTCTCTCAGAGCATCAATTGTTTGAGATTCAAGAGGTTAAAACAATCTTGAATAAGCACCCAGGTTTGGTTTTTGGTAAGTTGTTAAGCAGACACCTGCACTTGAGCCACATGGATAGTTCCATACAGGATTTTGACTCTTCTGTGTACAGTATTTTCTGTTCTTTATGTAGCTCAGTATGTGGCTCTGCTCCTTTGTGGTTTTCAGAGAACAAACTGGAACTAGAGAAGTTCTTGGCCCAGTTACAGCTGAGGTGTTTCCATCCTTTGGAGAATCTACCAAACTACTTCTGCTTTGGTTAAGGGGTCAAGTGCATCCATCACAGAGAGGAAATGGCCACAGGCTGTGGCAGGGGAGGTTTAGGTTGCATATTAGGGAAAACATCTTCATTGAAAGAGCTATCAAACACTTAATATACTGTCCAGGGAAGTGGTTAAGTCACCCTGTCTGGAGATATTTAAAAAACATGTGTATGTGGCACCTGGGGATATGGTTTAGCAGTGACTTGACAGTGCTTGGTTAATGTTTGAACTCAAAGTTCTTAAAGGGCCTTTTCCAACAGAAGCAATTTTATTTTTAAATTTATTCTGATTTCTAAAGGAAACTGCCTGGACTGGAAAAGTATTTGATTTGAATATGCAGAAGGAGACATTCTTTTCTGGGGTATCAGCAGAGATTTCTGTGATTCTTAATTAACTTCAGCATTTAAGTGGTAGGTTTTAACTTAATTGAAGTGTTTCAATGCTTCCAAAACTTATTTTTGTTACTAACCTTGCTTCTAAATGAAATTCATATAAACTTAGTAAAATCTTCACGAGGGACTGAAGCTATTTCAGGGTTCACAGACAGGACAACATTTAGCAGAGTTTTCTTGCCTCAGCATTTGCTTTATGAATACCAATGAGAAAAGGACAACATTTTGTTTTCTCCTTGAACTCTGACTGCTGTCTAGATGTGGATTATTTTGATACCAGGATCTTCCTTTTTTAATACATACATATTTATGTGAAGTATATGAAAATAATAATAAAAAAATTACTATGTTGTCCTGATCCATGGTCACGTCTCCTGGCATTTCATGATTCATTAGTTGTGGAATAAATTATCTGCAATGAACTGACTTACTTGCTGAAGAATGTGACTTATTTGCCGAAGAATGTGTAGGAGGGGGGAGAAATTATCATATATTGTTACTTTATACAGTGCTAAGCCTGAATTTCAAATAGATGATAGGGTATTCATTTTTTTTTTCCTAAATTGATATTCATTCTAGACAGCAATGCCATTGTTTGTAAATGATGTCACCTAACAAATCATGTGGATGCTCCATTCAGTAAAAGAGCAGTCTAGGAGCCATGGACATATTATTAGAACGGGCTTAAATGCTTAGCATATAGTTATTGCCAGGAGAACATACAGATCTGAGCATGGTGCTGATGAGATGATTAGTCATGTTGTACAGACCAGATATTTTTATAGCTAAATCACTACCCGTTCCAAGGAGTTGATTTTTTTTTCTTTTTAATATGAGAAGCAGCAGCAGTAAAAGATGGTGTTTAGAATCAATGTTGTCTTTCCCACATGAATTCATTTATCTGTCCTTCTTTATTTCTTTCCTCAGCCACTGTTTTACCGTTTAATTTTTCTTGTTCTGTTATTTGCACTCCAATGAGGCAGAGATGTAATGAAAACATGATTTATTGCTGAAGATAAACATGAGCTAAGAAAAGCTTTTAGGCCATCATGAAAGGTAAAACTTAAGAGATAAAAAGGGTGAGATGCCACTGCCATTATTCGTGTTAGGGCAGTAGCTCAGCACAGATGGGTCTTTTGCAATTTCGGTTGTTTTTTTTTTTTTTAAGCAAAATAAGAGATAATGCCCTTTCTGAAGAACTTTTGTTCTAATTGAAATAAGAATGGGTGAGAAAATGGCATAGCCCCATTTCACAGATAGGGAACTGAAAACAAAGAGAAATCAGTGCTTGATTTAACGTCAACATGAGCATGTGTTTGCTTTCAGACTGACTAGCTCCATTTCAATTCACCACTGTATTCAGAGTGATTTTTTACCAGCCAAGGATCCAGCCCAAGAAGTTCTCCTTGTATCAGTTTGTCTAGTCCATGAAAAATAGCACCCTCCTTTAGCTGCTTTTTTGCTATGCTAATGAAATACTGTAGATTTTAAACATAGAACTGGGTTTTTATCAGTCTGCCATATGTTTTCCATAGATAACTACATGGTCTAATTGGTTTGATTCAAACTACTGACATCAATATGCAAATCTGGTTGAATGGAATGTGTTTATACTGCAGCTTCCTTCTGAACCATTGATTGAAACATGAGTGCTTAAAATAGATCTGTGCGGAATATTTAAGTAGTTTGCAATTGTACACATTCTGTCTTGCCCATGCTAAGTCCTGTGAAACAAATAAGGAAAAAGTACTGGTCAACTTCTCTTCCTTGACCTAGCCCAATACATTTTAGAGCATCTTCATGTTTGCAAGATTTTAAAATTTGACTTAGAGCAGAAGTGGCATATTTAGAAAAGTGTGTATATATGCTTATGTGAGGCTAAAGCTATATTGTGCTAGCTCTGCAGAGATACTACTGGAGCACAGACCTTTCTGACACTTTTAAAGTATTAGTTACTTTTCCTTTTAATATTGCATGGTTATGGTGTTGTAATGGATGTCTCTGGTTTTCTCTCTGTACTCTCTGCCTCTGTCCTTTCTTTCAGCATCCTTCCCCAGTCTGTTAAGGCCAGACACCAGGTGGGCCATGCCATTGCACCAATTATTTCCACTGGAAGGGCTGCCAGTACAATCTTTTACTGTTCATTTTTCATTACTACAAAAAATCACGTTTCTGTGCAGGACTCAAAAAATGTTTATGCTTGCATCTCTGGATTGTTACAAAAATATGCAGGCTCGGTATGTAATCATAAGTGACTACAAAATTTCCAGTCTTACTGGAAGGTGCCTGAATTTAAACAAAATAATTTTGTAGGGAAGCAAAACTATGCACATGCTAAGCAAAATTTGAAATACATTAACTCATTTTTTAGAAGTTTCCCTGGCAGGTTTGTGTGATTTGGTAACAAAACAGCCGCACTCTGATTTCTTACTTTATTTGAGCAACAGTCATTATAAACAAGTAAAAGAATTTCTTATATACAATAAAATATAGATTTTATTTATCACCTTTAGCATTTCACATCATATAACCATGTTCTCTGATAGCAATTCAGTATCATTATATTAAATAGATTGTTACTAGTATGAATCATGTATTGATTTCTTGACTTGGTTCTTTTTATTAAGTGAAGAAGTCCATGTCTTCAAGAGCCACATTACTGCAATAATAAGTATCTTTCATATCCTCACCAAATTACAAATTGATAATACACAGAGTAGTGAGCACACTTGTAGCTATTTCAAGCCCCTTAAAAGCTGGTGGTATTTTTAAGTACCAATTTTAAAGAATAAGCTATTGGAAGAGAATCTCAGCTGCTCTTTCAAGAAAAGGAAAGGGACTTGAATAGTGAAAAAGACTTGCAAAACATAACTCATAAAGGCCAGGTCATCAAATCATAGATGAAACCAGTCAAGTAAATGGCCAGCAAATAGGATTGTAGAACCCTGCCTAAATACCCCTTATAAAGGTGTCTGCTGCTTGGAGCCTGTTCAAGCACTCCTTTTCACAGCTGCCAGAGACAGGGGGATAGATCATCTCCCTAAATTGTGAAAAATCATGAGATATTGTGTTATTTCTTTTGTTGCAGCTTTACAGTGTTCTGGTTTTTATGCTAATCATGAAAATAGAAGGAAAAATAGGCCATAGCTTCATGAAAGTCACTGAGAAGGAAACCGGTCACTTCCAAAGGGGACAGGATTTTATTCCCGCTAATTTCATTCTTTCTTCATGTTCCTATTATTCAGATTGAGTCACTGGTGATGAGTAGGTTCCATGAGAAGGGGAACTGAGGCTGCTGGGACTTAGTCTGAATAAACTGACCAGCACGGAAGTTCTGGACGGCAGAAGTCTCTCTGATGCAAACAGCAAACTCGTTCTTCCATCTGGCTTTCACTGCCAGCTCCAGGGTGAATTCCAGAAGCTGAGTTGCTTTCCCAGTGGCAATACTCAGCCATCTTCACTCAGCAAGACGTACATGCTCTTAGCTCTTAAACTGCAACTAGTACTGTTCAGCTGGATTACTCCTTCACTTCCTGTAAATACACCAATGGAAAAAGAAAATTAGATTGAAAATTCCATGCAACTATGCCAGAAGTTATGTTAAGAAATGGCAGAAAGGAAAAATGAATGGCAAATACCTTATTAGACCTTGCTGTGCTTCAGACAAGGTAAAACTGCTTCCTGTATTTGCTACAAAGTTTGGAACTATTTGCTTATGCAGCTGCTTCTCTGTGGGTGGATCCATCGGTGCACAGAGTCACTTAACTGGGGACAACTTCTAAGATTACTGTTCAGGGAGAGCTCTCTGAAATCTGAGGGGAAATTAAGATGATTCTACAGGAAATAGCATAGCAGCATATTGAATTTTAAAAAAGTTTTATAGGCCTACTACAAAATGCTCTTTGGCTGAAAGACTTTATAATGAGATTAACATTTACAATTCTCCTCCAGACTGTTCCTGAATGACAATGTGCAGCTGTGGTTCAAGATGTTTACAGAAATAAGCACCATTTTCAGGGGTACAAATGTGTAGTAAAATTATTCACATAGGGAAAAAATTAGATTTAAACATACACACATACAGAAAGTTGTATCAATACCAAATTTCTAATGAATTTTTGTCCCCCTAGTGTAAAAGTGAGTAGGATTTAATCTAGTGAGCTTGTATTCACTTGCTTACATTTCTTCTTTGAGTCACTCTGCTGGATTTGAATGTGTTGCCTTAAACTGCAGCTTTCTCTGATGACAACATCCTGGCTTAAAAGGGATAAAAACCCTATTGATTACTTATAGCATCAAGTGGAAAAGAGCAGTATTATGAGGCTTAGGATAAGAGAGTGATTTTGTCACCAAAAGTAGCTGTTTGAAAATTTTTATAAAATTGAAATTGGGAGGATTAAATTGACCTGTGTGATAGTGGGTAAAAGGACAAAAATCTCCAATATATCTACTAGTTCTTTGGAGGAAAGTACATACAGCTTTATGACTGTGCTTTCGGCTTCCTAATTTCAGGACACAGTAAGCCATAATGTGCAGGCTTACTGGAGGATCTCAATGTGGGTATAAGACAAACATCTATAAGAAAAATTGGCTTCCTCATGTTACTTTCCAAATACTTGACATCTTTCAGCAATGCAACTTCCTATTCCAGAGGCAAGGCACAGCTCTGTAGAGCACCCAACAATCTCCTTTAAAGTTAGCTTTGTTTTTTTGAAGTTTGGAATCTGACTCTCAGCAGTAACTGTGCATTAATTAGTAACCTTACTGAGGAAATGTGCTCCAACTCGTGCAATGAGACACTTCTTCAAATTGAAAAGCACAGCATATTTGCAGATAGATTAGAAATCTGAGAATGGGTTTTAGATTCAGAATTAACATTTTAAGGTTGCATGCAGACTAATCCTTCAGATAACATCCAAAATTGCTACATAACTAGCATATCAAAGCTAATATGTTTCCTCATTACTGTATATCCCTTGCCATGAATTTGTGTGTATTAGGAATTTAGTTCTGAAGAGAAAAATTGGTTTGCTTTAATTTGCACTTGTAAAAATGTTTCTCTGTGTGTATATACATCTATATATCTATAACTATTTCCTGCATTGCCTCTTTGTTAATATCTATGTTCATGCTTCTACATAAAGACCAGGGCTATGAATTGGGTCACAAGGCTGATTAACCAGTAAAAGCAGTTAAGTTTTCAGAACTATACTCATAAATCTAGATTTTCAGGCTGAGTTGCTACGTTTCAGTTGATTGCAACATGTCCTTATAAATATTTGTATGAAATTCTGACAGTGTATATTTTCTGAATAAAAATAGTTGCCTGTGTTCTATAACTAAACCATGAGGGTCAGCAGTAAGATAGAAAGTTGGAAAAAAAAGATTATATGAGGAACTGAAAATGAAACTGGAATAATGTTGAGTTTGGTGGGGAGACCCTGCTGGGAGGACTGTGCCAATTTCTGGAGCAGATTTTAAGGGCCTGCTTTAGGAAAACACTTGCAGTTAGTTTTGCTTCTGAGTGCATGTGTCTCTCATACACTGCACTCTGAATTACATGATTGGGAACAAGCATCTGGGTGAAATCTGGTTATTCATCTACCCCAGCATTTCTGAACACAACATTTATTAAAAAAGGCAAAACAAAATATATAAATTAGGGCCTTGAGAAGCAGTGTAAATAGAGATACAAAGAGACTTTTGAACATACTCAAATTCCTGGCATGACTCTGATAAGAAGCAAGCCATTAGGGACCAGAATTGTAATTTAACGAGTTTTTGTAGCGTGGCCAAGGAAAACACTGCATAACCATCCTTACAAATTCTTCAACAAAGTCCAGTTCAATGAGTTAATGGTGTTCTAATACTTAAAAGACGGTAAATTAATGAATATATTTTGCCTGTCCAGTACAGATGGACACATAGCAACAGTATAATGATATTAACTGGGCCAAAGATGGGAGGTTTTGTTAAAACTTCTTGGTATGCGTTGAACAGATTGACAACTGGAAGAAACACTGAGCCAGTAAACCAAGTCTTACATGCTAAACCAAATAAAGGAAGACTTATTCGTATTGTCAGGATATTTTTTCATCTAAAGAACAAATTTTATTTATTTTATTTCCACAAAAAAAAGAAATATTTATTTATTTATAAATATATATTTATTTATTTTACATATTAAAAAAAATAAGATTGTGGGGGAACTTATGCTGGTGTGGCATTTCACATAAAAATGTTTTGTTAATGTAATTTACCAAAGGTGCTGGCATACTATCAAAATTTTTCCTGTCAAACTATCAAATGGATTGAATTACACTGTATGCAATTGAGAGATTTTTAACCCACTGTTGAACCAAAACATTGCTGAACCTGGCCTACATACTTTTTTAAAATGTAAAATATTAGCTATAGAGTTTATATATATATATATATATTTTTAGTTGATAAAATACTAAGGACAAACTGTTGATTGTTGTATGGGACAAGCTGCATGGGATGGGGTGTGCTGTCTGTCCCAGCCATGCTTCCAGGAGTTACAGATCCAATAGGCTGCTCCTGTCCATCCCAGCTCAAAACACCTGTGGGTGTCCACCCCTCTGAGCACCTTGCTCACAAATTCCCAGGAGATGGTGCTCAGTATCGTGGTGTTCTGCTGGGAATTACAAATCTCTCAACGCCTGTGAACAGCAAAGCACTTCCTTGGTAAATTTAGGGCATGAGAAAAACATGGGAGGAGCTCAGCAGCTCATCCAGTCCATCCCTGCTGCAGGGCAAATGGTATTTAGAGGGTTTGGGCTTCTTCAATGGGAGTTTATCTAACTTTAGCACTTCAGATTACCTAAACTTTCATATTTTTTTTCAAAAGGCCTTTTTGTATTGTTCCATGCTTCTAGAGTACTGCTAAATACACGGGAAGTGGAATGGAAATTTTACTGCAGCTCTTATTAGAGGCAATATTAGAGAAAACACTTGTCTGATGGGTAAGTGCAGTGTTTACCTTTGCTATTTGATATAATAGGATTCTAAAAAGCAAACAGGAGGCAGAACTGTTCACTTAAGTAGAAGGAGGAGGACGAAAGAGAGATTTGGAGGTTTTTGTGACCCAAAGCCTTGGCTCCATGCTTAACGGTAACGAATTCACCACACACTGTTGTGGAAATCAGATTCAGCTGCAACTGTTATAGCTGACAAACACTTCACTTTCATGGTGCTGCTCTTGAGTTCTTCTGTCTGTATCAGAACATTATAAACAAACAGGTCTTGGGACCCCACACACCCATGTCTACAAACTGAGTAACATTTTAAAACCGACCTTGATCTGAGCATGAAAATGTGAATTTAATTAAGCCAGTTGTAAGTGTAACTGGCCTCCAACCATTTAATTAAAGAGATCAGACATTCATTACCAGACCACTGATAACTAAAGGTGAGAACACTGCTGCCTGTTAGTCACACTGTCAGTAAAAATGCCTCTTCAAACCAATGCTTTTTGTGCTGTTATGTCCCTAACAAACACATTTTTATGAGCCTGATCATATTCACAAAAAAATGAACTGGTTTTTAGGTAAAATCTCTCTATTTGCCATTGTATGTTCAGTTTTTCAATATTTTGCCAATAGCTATAAGAATTAATTTCTTGAGCAACTCTATAATTATCATGATTCCTGACCTGAGAAGAAAGCTGAAAAGTGTTAACATCAGTCAGTAAACAGTAAGTGGTTTCACTTTATGATGATATTTTTAGCTCCTATAAAGCTAAGAAAGGAAAAAAATGAATTCTTAGCATGAGGCTTCTTTCAGAGTTATCGATGTACCTCTTTATATAACTCTATCAGATCAAAATAATTATTTAAAGTAAATTTATTTCACACCTTTTGTAAAAGCAGAAGTGAAGGAAAAAAAATACTAAGAGAACTACTAAGCCGTGGTACATTTTCTCCCAGATATCCCGAGCACTGCAAATTTCATAGGCAATGTTACTCATAAAAATTTATTTTTCCTGTTATAATTACACTGAATAACTCTTTTGATCCTGCGATCCTGCACTGATTTATCTGAGTGATTTTTCCAGTCATTTCTTTACTTTTTTTGAAATTTGTAATGCTGCACTCTTCTCCCTGCCAACAAATTAAAATTTTCATTTGGAAAGGGAATTTTTCATTTCCATAGCACTAACTTCCTGTACACAGAGTTGTGACTTTCTAGGAACTGGAAATGACTTCATAAAATCTTCTTATCCTTTCCTGGCTCTTCTTTTGAACCTGAAGCACTGAAGCTCCTGCCTGGTCTGACTTCAAAATGAGCGTTCTTAAACTAGAATTTCACAAGGGTCTACAAAAGTGAGATTAAATGGGAAAGGAACTAAAAACTCGTTTGTTCCACTGACAGAGGGAGAATGGGTTTTTTGTTAGTTTGTTCATTCGCATCACTGCTGTGTAAACATGAATCGTGAATCAGAAAGTTTCAGGGCTGTGTATTTTTTTTGTGTGAGTGTGTTAGAAAATGAAATTTCATACAGTTGTCTACAAAAATGTTCTAGGGTTCTGTTTGGGAGAAACAGGATGGGATAGATGGTAAGTGCATCTCAGTTGCGTGCACAGGAAGGGAACATCAACCACCAAAGCACAAAACCAAAAACCTCAAACAGCTTTTATGATAATAGTAAATTTTCAATGAACTGCAAAACCTTTCGTATTAATATATGGCATTATGCAAATCAGCTTCCTCTTCTTTGAGCAACTAACGTAGTCTGCTCTGCCAGGAAAGGCTGAAAAGACTCCCAAGGCAATGGTAAACATTACTGGAATTATATTACGAAAGATCTAGGACTTAAAATCGTGTCTTCTGTGCTCCTGTGAAGTGTTATCTCTCACTGTGCTTCAAGCCAGAGCTGCATTAAAGATGCAACAGGGAGATGCAGCAGACTTCAATGAATTCTGTAAGGAAAGTGAATAGGGAACAGAGTTGTCATATACAGTAATTTAATTGGTTGCCTCTAAAATTTTCAGACAGGAGATACTTCTTCACACAACACTTAACTTTCATATGGAAAGCATTGCCATGGGAAGTCTTAGAAGCCAAAACTATAATTTCAAAGCAAGAGATGAGACAGATGAGTGGGGGCTAAATCATTCAGAAGCTACAAACTAAGGTAGCCCAGGTACAACCTCCTGTTGCAGATGTCCCTAAAATTTAAGTTTGTCATCTGAGACATCATCTGAAATTAAGGACCACTTTATTCATGTATCTTTTGAGTTTCCCTGATCTGACTTTGTGTTAGACACAAAACTAAACTGAAATTTTCCTCTTCTAGCACAGCTGTGCTCTTATATGTATATATTTCCATGCTGTTTCTATACTATTCATAGACTCATACACCTGAAAATGTTTAAGTTGAAAAAGACCTCTGAGTTCATCAAGTCCAGCCTCTAACCCAGCAGTGCCAAGTCCACCAGTAGGCTGTGTCACCAAGCACCATTTTTGTAATACTGAGAAAGCTGAATTGTTGCAGTGCCATAATAAAATGCATTCAAAAATATCTAGTTAACTTAAGGCAAGTAATTGAACATTTTTTGTTGGATACCAAAGTGAAGCAGCACTTCAGAAGTTTAATTATACCACAAATCAAAATATAAATCAATTTTTATTCCAGTGCCTGTAAGTTTTTCCAAATATTGACATATGTACTTCAGATGTAAGTTTTCAAGCCTGGCGTGACCTGTTGTGCACGTTAGAGGTGTAATGCAGTTCACTTTACTGTTTCAGAGCAAAGTCATTCTGTTCTGGCTACGGTTGCCATTAGGAACGTAATCACCTTTTTCAGTTATTTCATTGCCTTGACTCAGATACTCAGAGATGCAGGGGTTTCCTATCTCCCCAGATGTTTTGAAGACTAATTAGTGTTTTCAAAGCTATTTAAAGACAAGAACTGCTGTTTCCATGGTAGTAAATATGGTCAATTAATGTTTGTGTTGCATTTATTTTGCAATTTTTGAATTAGGGATGAGGCATCAAGGCATTTCACTGGTCGGTGTTCCCATGAGCTGTGGCTTTCAGCTTTGAGAACCTATCCTGACTTCTCGCACTTTACTATTTCAGGATAAAAGCTTTTTAATTTAATTCATGATTTTAATGTCTAATAGCTTTATATATATTTTAATTTTGACCAACAAGAAAACTGTGATTAACTTGGAAAGGAAGTATTAACTGAGTCAGAGCTGAAATTAGCATTTTTCTTTAGGGCCACTAACCCTCTGAACATTCTCTCTAGTGGTGCAACAAGTCAGAGCGAACACTGACTGCAATCACACATTGTAATCATCATAGGAGACACTAACAGATTCTTCCTGCTAATGTCAATAGAGATTGTGATTTTCTGTTATAAAGCACAAATCCAGAGTTTGAAACCATGGGGTGGAAAGGTGCAGGAGGCGAAGGAGGAATAAGAGGAAGACTTCTTCCTGGTTCTGCACATGTCCAGATAGGGAAGGTGTGGTCTAATTGCAATAAAGAGAAATAGGCATGTTTTAATTTCAACACTTAGCTACAATACTGTAGCTGGAATTGCATCAGTAATATGAAAAGAGCACAAATTGGCATGCACTTTTCCGAAATAATTTAAAGTACAGAGAACCTGGTCTGTCACCTGCCAGTCTCAGCGTGAATCTAATTTACAATGACAGACCATATCCATCCCCACTCACTATGTCAATTTTTTAATTGCTGTCTTTGTTCAGTCTCATCATTTGGCTGTCACGTCTTTAAGAAAAATGGTCCAACTGTTTTGCCATTTGCTCTAAGAAATAAGTTACTCTCAGCATATGGAGGCTTTCACAAACGATATGCTTTCAGTTTTCTGTGCTTTGGATTTCTCCACAGAAAATTGGTAAAGCTAGTGTGAGATTAACTAAAAATGCGGCTGTCCATATCAGCAGAGCCTGCAAAAACTTCTGCACAGGAGCTTGCTAAGGAGATGAATTTAATGTGCATCCTGCTTCAACTGAACTTACTATAGTGAAACAGCACGGAAATAACAAGTGTACTGAAAGGCAATGCTTGACAATGAAGAGATGTCACCTCCCAAACCTGTCCAGGGCCTCTGGATGGCATCCCTTCCCTTCAGTGGGACTGCACCACACAGCTCGGTGGTGTTGGCAAATGTGCGGAGGGTGCCCTCGATCCCACTGCCCATGGCACCAACAAAGATGTTAAACAGTGCCAGTCCCAATTTCATGGTCACTGCTGCCAAGGCTGTATCCAAAATATTCTAAAGAGTTTCACAAGGTAAGAGTCTGTAAAGGAATGTCTTCCTGTTACTCAGAGCTCCACGCTGACTTCATCCAATGTGCTTTAGTCCTTGTGTTAGAAGTGCCAGTAAATTTTTTGTGTCTGTAAGTCTGTACTTGAACGTTTTTCAAGTCTGTTCCTCCTTAAGTGGAAAAAAATTGAAAAGAGAAAAGCAGGAAGAGTTTGTTTTAATAATTTTAGGCTCATTTTGCAACCTAATCACTAACCTATTTCCATCGAAGTAACTCAAAATATTATTTAGTAGGAATTGCTTTGATTTTAACTGCTTCTGGTCTTTCTTGACATGTGACGTTCTTCGGTGTGATGAGCTGCTTTGCTTGAAAAACATCAGTAACAGTATTGGTTCTCAAAGTTGATCGGTTTTCTTCATAAATGTCAGCTCTGTTGTTTCCATGTTATGTAATTTATCAGCTTTTAATTTCCTCTGGTTTGATAAAATTTTTTTGTAACTTTTTGCTGTATATTTCTACGTATAATTTTATTTATGTTCAAATACTATTGCCTGACAATAATGATAGTAGAACATAAGTTTGTGTTAAGCTTCACACAGTCCAATTTTTTGATAACTTAAATTTGTCATTTTGCAATTCTAAGCAAACATTAATTTTTATGTAGCAGGGTTTAGAAGTTTATTTTACACAGTCACATGAAGTTTCATTTTAATTTTAACAAGCCAGAAAAAGAATAGGCTGGAAAACAGATGTAGTTCTTAGAGCATTCCTCTTGGACAGAGTTTTATCTTAAGCAATAAGTCTGACATTTCAAGGCATATTGTGACATTTTTCATATAAGTATAGAAGTACAGGACCATGATTTGCTACCCTTCTGCTGCTTTTTCATTCAACCTTATTAATTTCAAAGGGGACATTTCTTGACTATGTTTCAACCAAAAAAAAGTCTAATAAGGAAGGCTGAAAATGATGATAAAATGGAGTTACAGGCAAATATATTATTTTTAAAAGGTACATTTCTTGTCAATTCGATGTTCAGTGAATATATTCATGTTCCTCTAGAAATCCATAGACAGAAGCTGAATCAGAGAGAAACTGGATTTCATCTGAGAGGAACTCATCAGTGTTTAAAGTAAATTAGATAAAAATAATAACCAGAGTTCACACTAAAGCCTCATGTTTCTGTGTTTAAATCAGTCCGTATGTGGCAGGGAACAGAAGTTTCTGAGAAAGGATGAGTTTCCCATGTTTTCTTGTGCTGTGATTCTGGTGCCTTTTTCTGAGGTATTTATTTCCAATCCATATGAAAGAAGTGATCTGATCAGAGATGTTATGTAAAGGTGAAAACTTGAGAGTGTTCTTTAACTAAAGTAAGGAGTCCTTAGACATTAAATTCTTCAGCTGTGGAACTGAATTTAACAAGAATGACCTGAGGAAAAATCATTGTGGCAAGAAGTTAAGTGGAAACCAGTTAGTGGTAGAAGTGAAAGGAGTTTTTCTGATGGCAGGGTGTGACAGGATGACTGACGGTGTTATGAAGTGCCATGCCACCTTCAGGGTATCACTGGGTGGACAGTCTTTTCCATCAACAACTGTAAAGAACATAATCAATAGGGAGGAAGGGAAGTATTTTTGTGTTTGAACTGAATCATTGTGTAAAATGGCTGTAGGGAACAAAGAATGTAATGACATGTCTGGGTTATAGAAGAGCATCTAGTAAAGCAAGAGTACAACAACCCTCATCCAAAAGCTTTTAAAGCACAAAACCAATCAAGTTAAAAGAATAATGTTTCAGCCTTAGTACCCTGGGCCTGCTCTCACTCTTGTTCCAGAAAAGATTTACAACTGATTTCAGCCTCCTTGCTTAGTCATTCTCATGAAATATATTGTAAGCCTCATCTCCCCCACTATAAGTCAGAGAAAACTCTTTTAGTCAGCAGGGCTTAGGTAAGAGAAAAGTTGACTGCACCAGGATTTTCTAATTGAAACTTGATGTTGCTCTTCTTCCTCCATCTTTGACTGAGCAATAGTATTTGCTCCATGGTTCTAAAAAAGATTTAAAAGGAGGGCAGTGGTAACACTGGTCTTGCTTTAGCTTCAGACTTGTGAGAATTGAGAACGAAAGTGGGCAGACATCAATCAAGCCTAGGGAAGAAGATTTCTGCAGAGGCACACACGATGCTAAGTAGACATCCTGAGCATGCCTCAGAAGAGGCAAAATGCAGTTGGAGCGGAAGGTGAAAGGGTGAGTATGAAAAAAAAAATCCAAACCTCTGAGGATGCGTGCTCAATGTCTGTTTTAATAGGAAATTTGATAGGAAATCGTTATTTCAACAACCAGTTCAGGTTGTTCCTCATAGCTCTGATCAAGTGCTCAGCGGGATTCCTACTGTGCTGTGTAAAACATATCTTTATTTTACTCTTAGATGCACTATATTCTTAATTTCTTTGAATTTCCTTGTAGAATTGCTCTCTGATGGGAAACAGGCTCAATCCCTGTGCTCTTTGCATTGCATTTCTCCAGCTCATAGCCTGAGTTTTTCAAGCATAGAGGATGAATGGGGAGGATGTGTGGGGTGTTTTTGAGGGGGTTGATTGTGGAAGGAATTCCCAGCAGCCAGAGAAGAACTATACAATAGCGAAGACTTGTTCTTCAGTGTGAAGTTCTATTTTGGCCATGCCTGTTCCAAAATATGCATTATTTGAGTTTGTAATGCCACACATATATATTTACGTAGGAAAAGGCGAAATTTGAAGACCTATTTCAGCTCTTGTCAGGATCTCAAGATGGTCTGACTGAATTTAACCTCACAGACAGTTTGATCTAAAATTGTCTGAATTCAAGCTTTATCACACGTTTCATTTCTTTGCCTTTGCTAATCAAAGCAGGACATTCGGTCTGTGAGTTTAATGTTGCTGATTGCTGTGTTGTAAAGTGGTTTCATGTTCCTGTGTTTTAGGGAGAATGACTTTATTATAGAAACTCTTAGAAAAGCTACAGGAAAACAAGAAGCCATTTTAATAGAAATAGGCAGAATGAAGTATTTTCCTTTTGAAAGAGAAGTCTCACAGAAGCCATCGAGGTCATATACCTTACCAGTGGTATTTACAGTTAAATATAAAACACTCATGTATTTAAATCTGGGCACTACTAAAATGAGAGTGAGATAAAGCTGTGCTAGCAGAGCTGCTCAGTATTTCTGTGGTAGGGTTTCAAAGTTGCATGACATCCTCTATCAATCTGTCAGCATTGATAGTGATGTGTGTTTGTTTTTCCAAATATGCATGTGTATATTATAACTCACAAAGCTGCATAGCAAAATCAGATAATTTTATAGTCTGATCTGGTCTTCAAAATCTGTGAGTAGCTCACTGCACAGATCTGGTGCTTCATCTAGCCCCAACATATCTTTTAAGTGGAAAAAGTTTTATGGAGCATTGGCAAATGCCTTAGTTCAGACACTGGACTGTGGTATCTCTTAAAATATAATGCTATTATATACCATTTATATGTTTTGTAACATGTATTACTAGTGTTCCTCCTGGACTCACAAAATTATCTCTACCTTCTAAATCTGTCAATAACAGAACTGTAAATGGTAAATCATATTTGGTAATATAATTAGTACGTTTTTAAGGGTTTGACGTTTTCCATCTTCTGCTATTTAAATTGATTTTTATATAAAGCAATTAAGGACATCCTTTTTCCATTAAGGAAATTATATTTAACTTTTGTTGTGATAATGTATGTTATATATAGAAGAAAGAAGGTATTTGAGTTTCACTTTTTTTCCCCACAAGGTCATTTTCATTGCTGGTGGTGGTGGTGTAATTTTTCAGAATAAATATATTAATAGGTGGTGCTCCTAGCACAAAATCAATCAAGACTTCAAATATAACATTTCTTTTGACATAATTACTGTCATGAATGAGAAATTATTTTAATTCACTAAACAACTTTAGGCTTTTGACAGATTAATAAGCAGTATGGAAAGTGTCACCTGAAAGATATAACATGAGCACTTTACTTTCTTGTCTGAGATTATTGCTTATTGCTGGAGTTTTCCACGACACTTCATTAGAATGGTGGCAGACATAAATAAATATACACAGACATGATGAAGGGCTTTTGAATGTATGTGCATTAGACATCAAGATGTTTGGAACAGAGCAGTGTGAGAGTAGCAAAGAGATACTCTGGGCAAAGGGAAGATAAAAATAGCCTTGCTTGAGATGATTGTGTTTCCTGCAAAAATGCTTGAGGAACAAGCATTTCGTATTTTTTTCATTGCTAATCTCAGTATTTCTTTTTACAGACCAGTGTTTAATTTGTTTGTCTGCTGACTTCACTCCAAGGCAAAGCACTGACATTGATTCCATAATGATTGCAATTAATTGCATAAGTTACTGGCAGCGTAACCTCCAACTAGGTTTTGTACAAACGTCCAAGAGAGATATTTTTGTGCTACAGCTTAGTCAGAAATGTAAGCGAGAACATAATTTCTTAAGATTTCTGCTCTGTGATTTTCTTCAGGAGAACAATGATGAGGAACAGATTAAAATTATACTTTTATGAGCTTGCTAAATTTTAGATACTCCATAGGCACTAACGGTGTCTGTAGCTGACTCTGTCTGACACATACGCAGAATTGTTTTTCCCTGTTTCATTCTGTATTAAAATATTCCAGAGTATTCCTTAACACACATGGAAGAAAGCCCTACACTATATCATCTGAATTTGGCATAAAGCAGGAGGGGTCGGCTAGGTGATCTCCAGAGATACATTTAAGCTTGACTTATTCCAGAATTCTGTGATACATGATTAGTTTTAAAAGAAAAATACCTGTATTTCTAAGAGAGATTTCCCAATTCTTTCTCAACATGTTCTTGTGGAGTAGTAAGCAAAGATTTAGTGAACATAACTATTGTAGAGCTGAGGTCAGTGTGAACATTTTACCCCTTCACTGGACCTGAAGGAGATCTCTGTGCACTGCACTAATGAGCACCCAAGAGCATTAGAAACTCAGTTAAAGGAGTGGGAACTTGGGAAGTGGGAGTGTGTGGTGGTTTTTTTCCTGTCTTACAGGTTTTTTACTTTCTTTCTTCTTTAATCTTCTATTTTGTTCTTGTTATCTCAGAATTCACAAAATAACAGTTTCTATCACACTGGGGTAGCTTTGGAGACTTGCTCTCAATGAAATTGTCTTTTTTCCAGGAAAAATAGTTTGCAAGGAATCTCATCAGCGTTTATTCTTGATGTTGTTGTAATATTTTCATACATTCTGATACAGGTGGAAGTTTCATATTCTTGGAAAGAGCTTAGAAACCTTGTGACATGCTCTATCCTGCCACACCAATTGTTATGATGCACATTTAATAAGAAATTCCATAGGAATATACGTTCATCAGTAGATAAAGCTGCATGCAGAGTCGTAGATCTTTTGAAAAACAAGGTTATGCTGGTAGTATGTAAAAAAAAAGTTTCAGTGGTGTTCAGTTCATCAGACTTCTGTACTACGTATGCCAATCTTCACTCCATTAAGGAGCATTGCATAACTTTCCTGAGGGAAAAATATTATGAGTGTAATTTAAAATGCTCTGCTGCTGCCATAGACTCCCAAATGGCTTATTCAGCATTCTTCTTTAAATGGTTTTGTGGTTTGATAGTGCACTTAGTTATTTTAAAATATCTGTGGACAAGAGCATCCTCTTTGAAGACAGTCAGAATGTAATATTTGATTGTCTTCTTGATAATAGTGCCACTGCCTCAATAATGCTGGTAGATGTTTTTCTCTATTCCTCTTAATTGATCCGTTTTTTCATCCCTCTACTCAACCACAGAGACAAATGAAAGACTATTTTCTTTTTATGTGATTATTCCACACTTGAGTCTCAATTTTTTGGAGACGGTTGGAATACCATTAACAATCTTTAGTTTTAGCAATGTTAGTAAGAATGTGTCTACATCTATGCTTCTTGTATTTTTTTTGAAGTAAAAATAATATTTTGTTTCGGACTCAGACCTCGTCTCTTCTAATAACAGGATGGTGGCCTCAGCTAGAAGGTAGGCATTAACTTGTCACCATTGTGATTTTTTTTTTTAATAACAGTAATCAATTTAATATATGGAATTCTTTTTTTCTTTAAAGGAAAAAAGTTTAGAGGTTGTTTTTTTATAGTTGACATCTCTGTTAGACTTTAAAGTTCAAAGTGTTTCAGAGAAACACGCATTTCAGTTTGATGAATTCAGCAAAGTCAAACTGGGTTTTTCAGCACATCATGTCTGTGAATACCTATATGGATAATTAATTATGAAAATATCTTTGTGAACTAGATAATTAATTCTGATTCAGTATTGTAAATGCTGTTTTTCATAGGCCTGTGCTTCTGTTTTCAATCTTGTCTACCCTGGGTGGTCAAGAAGAGAAGATACAGTTAAAGTTCATATTGGGGAAAATGAGATAAAACTGGAAAAATATTTCTCTTTAACCACACAGTGTGCTATCAGTGTTGAACTCTGGAATTTGAAGCTGTTAAGGGCAAAAAAATAGAGGCAAAAATGTAAATGAGAAATATGTGTAAACCTAGCACTAAGAAAAATATAGAAATATTGTTAAATGTAGAGCCGTCAACCTTTAGAGACTTTTGAAAATGCATAGATGGAGGATGATGATAGTTTCAAGTCTGGTTGCTCCCTTTATTTTCTCTAGTGTTGAGTGCTGAAGGAGAGGATGTAGTAGGAAGGCCTTAGTCAGTCTAGTGTGGCAGTATTTCTGTGCTCAGCCAAAATCTTAGGCTAATAAATAGGTGGCCTAGTTTCAGAGTACAGTAAAGATTGAGAATAAGAACAGACAAGGATATAATCTTCTTGCTTAGGACAGGACCTAAGCTTGCATCTGCCCTGAAACATCTAAATAGGACTCTTTGGTTCCTTGTATCCTTCCAGGCTGGCAAACGATCAAGTGCTTTGCAGAACTCTTCTGAAAATACCTCAGCAGAATTGTTGTTGGACATGTGAAATTAGGTAGATAATTTAGTCAGGTAGGTTTGTTTATTTTTTTACTGCTGCAGTTATATCAGAGTTAAAACTTGTCTTCCTTCTATTTTCCATACTAAATCAGTAGGTTACATCCTTGCCTTGTGCACTCCCTGCACAACGTTTGAAAACTGAGTTAATGAACAAACAATGTAGGAGCAAAAACTATTGGGAAGAAGTAAAAACAAGATCTTGGATCTTGAAAAATGCAAAGTATTTCAACTTAGTGTCTCATCATTCTCAATGAAGTTTGTTTTCTATTTTGAATTCACAGAGGTCCTGTTCTGACTCTACAGATGAAGAATGATAATTATAGGTGGGTTTAATTTCATTGAGAGAGAAAGAGGTGCTGACTTCCTGCATTTTATTAGCATGTGGAACACTGGGGAAAACGTGTTTGTTAATTCACTTCAGCAGGGGAAACTTGAAAAATGTCATGTACTGTGGGCTTTCTCTCTCCTACTATTGCCACTTTTCTCAAGAAGCTACTACAGATTTTTCCAGACCTGTCTGTAGAAAAATAATGAAAACCAGAATTTACGTTCAATCCAATGGAATTTCAGAATATGTGAACCAAACACCTTTGCAGTTGTGTCATTTGGCTTTAATATTTTCAGTTCTCCAGAAGACTGTCCCTATTTTTCCCACATTCTTGAAAGAGAAAGGCTGCTGATAATTAAAATTAGTTTCATTATCAGTTTTTGTCTCCAAAATAAGTAGATGAAGTTTCGTTTCCTTGGATCATTCAGTAGATGAAGATGAATTGGTTTTCCATTTAATTCCAACTTTCATTGTTTTTCCATTTAATCTCCCTTTTAAAGTTTAATAATTCATTGATCTTTTAAATAAGTGTGGTTTAATGCCATAAGCTTCCAATATAATAAGGAAAAATAAACAATTTGTGACTATTGAACTATCCAAAAAAACAATTTTAAAGTCTGTGCAAGATATAGAATAAAGATTTTCCTCCTATTGCAAAATCAAAGTAGTAATTATGATCGCCTAACTGGAAGAGGGGGTTTTTAGCTGTGTGAAGCTGCTGAGGTTTTTATTCATCTTAGTTCAGTGTCATGAAAATATGAAAACAATTAACATTCTGTTTATTGAACAAGACAAGTAAAGGAATGTATCCACTACATGGAGATCAGCTGAGATACTTCCCTTTCAATAGGAAAGAGAGTGAAACTGGAGATTTACTAAACGATTAAAATGTTCCTCCTAGTTGTTTAGTTTGTAAAATTCCTCTTTTCACTGGAACTGGACTTTTCTGTGGCATTCTGAATGACCATGAAGAGCCTCAAGTACTTTAGGTAAAGGACAAAACACAACAAAAAAGGCCGCACATCCTAAGGTCAGATTTAACTTTTGATTCTGAAGACTAAAGGTAGGTATAGGCCTTTTTTTTCTTAGCTCTCATTCTAATACGGTATGAATCAAGTCTTTAGCGACCTAGATGGCCTGCAACTAATCACCATTTTCATTAGTGCATATTAGTAAATTAACAGGTTCATTAGGCCCTGCTGGTGTCAGCTGCTATTAAGACAGGAAGGGAAATTTTTTCTCTTCAAATTGCAGGATGAAATTAACTTTTCTGTAGCCCATAAAGTTGTCCTATAACATTTATAAAAATGTCATACCTGACTAAATGAGCTCAAGGTCTAAATACTGTTGGGAATGCACAGCCTGCAGTGTCAGTGGGTATGGGAAATTACTGACTGAAAATGAAGTCTGCATAGATGTCAGTGCTTGTTGTAAATTCCTCTGTTGGGTTTTTCCTCCTAGATTTTAACAGTATTGAACTAATTAAACAAACATTTCTCTTCACTTCTATTTCTGATGAACATGTAGAAATAATCCCAGTTAAGACACAGGAATCCTACTTTTGGCAAGAACTAAGCTAAATCTCTACACTAGAAAAACACTTCATCACTTTTTGACATTTTCTTCCTTTACTCACCTCTCAAAGTTTCAAAAGAAATTATTTAGTGGACACTGATAAAGTAGCCTAGTATGTCACTGATAAGAGAAGGAAGAAGATAGCAGTTTCCAAGATGTATTATCAGAAAGCCAGGAAGCTATTAACATATTGAACAAAGATAAGCAGATAAATAACTTGTGACAACCTCACAGACTGCTGGAATGATCTTCAAGTATTGATTTTGATGAAAGAGTCATTAATCCTTGCAAAATGCATCTTCAATTGTCTCGTCCTTTAAGGAAGCAACATCCTGGCCTTGTGATCAATACCATTCCTACTGTTGCTTTCTCTGGACCAGAATGTCGCACCAAATTTTCATGAAATGCACAGTCTGAGAAGTCAAAAAATCCAGGCTTGCAGGAGAGATTGATGGTAAGAAAGAACTTTGCAAGTAGCACCCATGGCTAGTTTATTATGCTAGTCAAAATTAAACTGTGAAGTGTTTTCATAATATATTAAATAGTAGCATAGTTTAAGTAAGAATTTAATAATTTAATAATGTAATTAACCTTCACATACTCTTACCTAAGTTTATTCATGTAATGCTGGATGTTTGACGCAATGATTTAATATTTCTCCCACAATAAAGAAAAGACTGCAGTAATTAATACCTCGTCTCATTAGTCAAGACCTAACTCGTTTGCGTAAATTATCTTTCACGTAATTCGAGAAATATAATGTGAGAAATTCAAATGTACTTCCACTTTTTAAAAGAATGAAGCTGTAAAAATTGGAGGGACATGGACTCGACAGACGGACAACTCCGTGGATAAGGAGTTGGCTGGATGATCACACCCAAAGTTGTTGTTCATGGCTTGGTGTCCTTGTGGAGACCAGTGGGGTTCCTCAGGGATCGTTACTGGGGCACCAGCTCTGTTTAACATCTTTATCTGTGTCATGGACAGCGGGATCCAGGGCACCCCTGGAAAGTTTGCTGATGATGCCAAGCTGTGTGAGTCAGTCACGCACTGGAGGGAAGGGATGCCATCCAGAGGGACCTCGGCAGGCTGGAGAGCTGGGGGTGTGTGAACCTCGTGAAGGTCAACAAGGCCAAGGGCAGGTGAGTGGGGGCAATCCCGAGCACAAACACAGGCTGAGCGAATCGAGAGTGGATTGAGAGCAGCTCTGAGGAGAAGAGACTGGAGGTGCTGGTGGATGAGAAGCTCAGCTTGACCTGGCAACATGCACGCACAGCCCAGAAAGCCAAACGTGCCTTTATCTAATCTTTGAAAAGTCGTGTTTTACCCAGCTTTTTAAGGCATAATTCTTAAATAAGAGGAACAATTCTGTTTCTCGTTTAAAATGTATAATTAATACAATCATAAGGAAATGAATCTTTAAATTTTGTCTCTAATTATGTTAAAGTATTCCCAATTGTTTTCTGTGTGGAGAAGCAGCAGTTATCTAGCAACAGAATGCCTCAAATTAATTTAAGAATTTATTTATACGTGTGCTTGTGTATACACATTCCTGTGTGAAACTTTCACTGGTTTGCTTAGCCAGGGCAACCTGATTTCAGTTTCTTTTGCTTTCTGTTTTTGTTTTATTTTTCTGAGTAGTTAGATGCAATTTCAGATTTTGTCAAAATCTACTATTGAAATTTTCCCTAATGTCTATTTTCTTCCTCTCTTACTGGAAGAACAATGACAGACAGTGGTGGTTTAGGTTATTCACAGCTGTCTTTTTTGTTCATGGATTATTAATTTACCTCACATCAGAATACAGAAAAATGTAACTGTCAGTGAGCAGTAATAGGGAAAGGATAGTCAATTAAATCTTTGGAAAGATTCCTAGTCCCATACTCCAGATAACGCTTAAAGTTAAGATGAAAGGTTGGAGCTAAAATCTTTTGGTTTTTAAAGGATTCTTTACAGATACTGTTATTGAAGGTAGACATATATATGTTAGAGAAATCAAAGTTTTCCATAATGAAGTTTTAACTTTTTGACACCTCTATCCTGAAATAAATGTATTCACAAGAATTCACCATCTTCAATTTGCAACTAATATGATTGGTATTTGATTTTTTAAATGATCAAGTATTCTGTTTAAGACAGTCATCTCTTTCCCAAAGAGATTTCCCTGTTGAATATCTGAATTCTCCATTCTTTTCCAGATGCCTAATCGCCTTCATCACCTATTGGTTTGGACTAAAATGCATGCAAAGCATTTTACAGAAACAAGTTAACCCTAATTTTCTAAGCAGTTACTCACTATAGCAGTCTCAAGGAATTCAGATACGATCATTTTTGCAAGATTGGAGTCATGGGCAGGGAAAGTAGACTTTGTATCAAACCTTTAAGTAACCTTTCTATCTGAAGGCAGTACATTCCTAGAATCTTTTATGAAAAGGACTTGTGTGGGGGGAAAGACAGACTGTTATATATTTCCAATTTATTAAAGATACAAATTCACAAATCTGGTGACTCAGTACAGTTCAAATGATAGTTAATGCATGTGATATCCACATTCTTGGCTATCATGCAAAGAACTGAAATGTGAAACTTTTTACTGCCGTGTTTCTCAAAGTTATCTGCTGGGGTTTCAGGAGTCAAGAGCAGTTGCCAACCTTAGGACTTCTTTGAGTGAATATTTGGTTGATTTATGCTCTGATTCGCAGTGTAGCAGCTCATTCCTGTGAGGAACAGGCGATGTTTGATTTGATTTAATGCGGAGGAATTTGTGTATTTCGATTATAATGGAGCAACATCTTCAGTGCATCGTGGGGACATAGGGACAAGCCACGCTCATGAGAAAAAGGGTGTTGTGCTCGTGTGTGAGAATCAGCCTCAGCAGCTTGTGAGTCCCCACCAAGTGCATCCTAGACCAAGCAAGGTGACTCCCTCCGAAGAGAACAGGAAAGTGAACTCCGTGGATCACCTCTGCTAAGCCACAGACAGCTTATCAAGATCTGTGTTTCTCCCTCCCTTCTGACTCTGCGTGTGTGCACGCTCACCCATTTGTAGAAAGGCTTGGGGTGGGAGCCAGCGCTGAAATTACCACTCTGTTCAGTGTTGTGCTGCTTGATTTCCCAGTGTACAGCAGTGGATGTGGGCCTGGTGATGTAATAAATGGGTACAAAAGGTTAAATCTTGTTCAGCATATGGAGAGAAATTTCAGATAAAAGGAGAGTGCAACCCATTTGCCAAAAATCTGATTCATGCAAGAAAATCAGGGAGGAGGGATAGAGTAGAGAAAGGCTGCTGTTATTTTTTAACAAAAGACACTAGAAGCACAATCAGTAGATTCTGTCTTGACTGAAATTACATCCTTTTGAGCATATAATTGTTGGCAAAAAATTGTCTGGAAGCAGCTAAAGCTTGCTTTTGCTTTCCCAGAGCATCTGTAGCTAGTTGTATTTCATGCTAGCAATCTTAACCATTTAAAAATCAGATAAATTCACCCTGTGATTATAAAATAGAATGATTAAAAAAGGAATCAGAATACATGAGAATTTGCCTTTTCTCACCAATTAACTTTTGGTGTAATTTTTTTTTTATCAGACTGAGGCTTTGACAGCTTGTATTATGTGGCTTCCCCTGGGGTTTTAGCAAGTTCAGTGATATTTGAGTTTAGCTCAGAATTAAACCCCAGAACTTTTTATAGTCTTTACTGACTGATTTAGTTCCTTCATTGCCAGGAATGGAAAGGCACAAGATCCCTGACACACATCATCTCAGGCATATTGCTTAAATTGACAGAATTAAAGACAGAGGGTACGACAAGTTTCAGGAAAATTTCCATTAAGGTTCTGATATGAGTCTTTGGAAATGGTTCTTTGTCTTACTGGATTCTTCTTTTCACATGAAGATACGGTATGGTAAACAGAAAATCAGTATATTTACCCCTGATTACAGTATGGATTCGGGTATTAAACCAGAAACAGGAGCCAGGCTGCCCTCTCAGCAAAGAAGCAAGAGCAGAACTGCACTGAGAGGCAGAAAAGAAAGCTGCTGCTCCACAGCACCACTCAGCAAGCACCATCTTACAAAAAAAGAAACTGAGGAGTGAAATTCAACAATAAAAAAATAAATCTGGCAAATAGCATGAAGGTCAGAGATAAATATAACCATCAGGGAAAGGAGAAGGAAAGTGGGGAAGAAACAAGAGAGAACCTTAGCAGAAGTGCAGCTGCAAATTGAAGTGACTAAGGAACATGAAAGAGGAGGTGGGGTAATTGGATGTCTCAGTGGTAGGTGACTTAGCAATTGCATGAGTGGATACAGCCAGCTCTATAGGACACAGCATTTGGTTGTCATTCAGGGGGAACTGCTATTAAATTCAAAGTGAGAAGAACAACAGAAAGAGACAGTTCAGGAAAGTTACTCTGGGAAGATTAAAACAGGAATTTCAGTCCAAGTCACTGTGGTGCTGACTATGTTAGCTGCCTAACAGGGCTCTTTCCGTTTTCATCTGGTTTTTAGGTTTGACAGGAAGAAAATTATTTTCACCAAAGATATAAAGGGCAATGTTTCAAAAGTGCCTCTGTGCTTTTTCAGAAATTGCTTAGACTTAGTTTCATAGAATCACAGAATGGTTTGGGTTGGTAAAGACCTTAAGGATCATCTAGATCCACTCCACTGACATGGGCAGGGACAGCTTCCATTAGACCAGGTTGCTCAAAGTCCCATGCGACCTCACTTTGAACACTTCCAAGGATGAGGCAGCCACAAGCTCTCCAGGCAACCTGCGCCAGGGCATCACCAACCCCATAGTAAAGGATTTCTTCCATATATCTTATCTATATCTTCTATATATCTTATCTAAACCTACCTCCTTTCAGTTTAAAGCCATTTCCCCTTGTCCTATCACCCCCTGCCCTTTTACAATGTCCGTCACCAGCTCTCTTGTAGCCCCTTTAGGTACTAGAAAGCTGCTGTAAGGTCTCCCCAGAGCCTTCTGTTCTCCTTCCCAGGTTGAACAATCCTAATTATCTCAGTTTATAGAGAGTATAAATCCTTATAGAGGAGGTGCTCCAGCTCTCTGATCATCTTTGTGGTCCTCCTCGGTAATCTCTTGAGGAACTCTGTCTTTTTTGTGTTGGGAGTCCCAGAGCTGGATACAGCACTTTGGGTGGGGTCTCTCAACATTGGACTGAAGGAGCAGAATCCCCTGCCTCGACCTATTGGTCACAGTCACACTGCTTTTGATGCAGCTCAGGATGTGCCAAAAAATATCACATATTTTGTAGAGTGGTCCCAGAGGTGCTTTCTTATGGTGGGAAGGGAGAGAAGGAGAGAATAAAAAGAGAAGAATGATCCAGAAGGATGATACTGCCACTCCTCCTTTCATTAACCATCGAGGGACTCTAGACAGTTCCATAGACTAGGTACTTTAATGCTGACAATTTCAGGTCAAAAATGTTCATGAAAATTATCTTCTAAGTACTCTGACAGGGCAAAAAAGGGATGCAGGATTACTATGCATATCAGGAGAGCTAGCATAACAAAATGCATTTGATACTGGTTTAATCTGACCAAAGTGAGGTGTTTCGAGGCAGTTAGGTAGTCAAAACATCTGAGTCAAGTAGACTCCCAGTAAAATACTACATTTTTTAATTTCCAGTGGACACTTAGCATCTTCTCAGAGAATTTTTTTTCCTTCAGAAATGGAGTTTTGTGTCAGAAAATCATTATGATTTTCTCCCAACTCATGGTCCTTAGGTGCTGGTATGATCTGCCAGCTGTTTCTAGAACTGCTCCATAACTCTTAAAATTTACTGCCTCCGTTCTTCCTTTAGAAACAGAACATACTGAATGCTTCTCTTATTCAGGTAAGAACAGCATGGCCAAAAGAAAAGCGTATTATCCATCCTATTACCAGTAAAAGATTTAATTAACCTCATGTTTATTTTCACCTTTTAGTCCTCTGTCAGTTGTTCTGTGATAATAATTCATTTTGGTTGGCTTAATGCAAGTTAAATTTTCACAAAGTGAATTTGGCTGAACCTCAGCTGTATATGCCAGATGACAGGCAAATGTATTTGTCTTTATTGCAGGGTGGATTCCATGGAATCTCTTTGCTGGGCATTCAGGCATCCTTAATACTGAACAAGAGAGTGTTGACTGAATTGCTGGGCATTATGGAAAACAGATCTTCAGAAAACGTAAAACTCAGAAACTGGAGTTAGATGTGGTGATTGTCTCAGAATAGTGGTAGATGAATTGTGTAAGAAGAGAATAACATGCTTTGGAACACATAAGAACATTTTTAAGGAAGCTGTTAAGTGTTATCATAATCTGTGACACTAATGCTAATTGCTGTCCAAGTATCTAAGTTTTATGGGTCAGTTGTCATGGACTGTACCTATTACATTGAGTAGACAAACCAGGTGGTGATAAGAAGCAGTTGCCTTGCAATCTGTGAACCCCGAAGCTCTTGCTATTTGGATAGTAATAACTTATTTTTCCTACCATTACTTATTTTGATTTGTATGGGGTGTGAGACTAGGACAAGATAGGGAAATTAAAGATTTCGTGTTGTTTTCATGGGATGTGATAATTTGAGGGATTAAAACTTGGGAACTTGTTAGAAAATATTTGTTACCTTCTTCTGTCGTCTCTCGTACTCCATGTTGGTGTCTTTGGGACCAGTCAAGACTGTGGTGCTTTGTGGAAGGATTGTTCTGCTGCAATTCATCACTCACAGAGGAGAACAGGATGCAAAAAAGAGAGAAAAAAAAAATAGCTGCTGTGAGGACCTAGAAATCCTTTTTACTTTTCCCACTTCTGGTAAACATTCCTATTTTCAGGCTATCATTTCCCCAAAGCAATATATTGGGATTTATTTTTTTCAGAAACAGGTTTTGTTTTCAAAACCATTTAGTTAAAAATAAACTGCCTTTTTTTCTAAATCACAATGTGTGTTCCTTCAAGCATGCTGTGTTTCATGTACACTTAGGCTCCTCTGCCTTTTGCAACTGAAGATCACATGTGAAAGACCTTTTCTGTTCGTGCAATGAAAGCAAAGAATTGCTATACCACATATTAATGAGGTTATGAAGAGGCATATAATTTTTATTTATATCTCTCATTAAATACTGTATAAATCCACTCAAAGTTGTTCTCTTAGTTCTGAGTTTACTCTGCAGAATTTAGGAATAATTTTCAGTACTTCTTGGTCCACGAAGTGCCACCTGGACTTTCACGTATAAGGGAATAAGCCTAGAAATAATCTTTTTCGCAACAGACCATCTTTTTGGTGTTCAGTAACTCTATCTTCCCTTTCTTTCTCCTTGCTAGCCCAGCCAATATTCACATTAGCTGAGATATATTTGCTTTGTAATTGAATTTCAGTTTAATGTATTACTGGAAATTACTTTTGAAAAAAATCGTAAGGGAAGAGGCCTCAGTACCACTTTCCCAAACTGAAAAATAACTCCCCCTGCGTATACACCATCCAGATTTATTAGATCTGTCTTCCTAACACAGAAAACAGGCTGCTGGCTTAAAAAGAATAACTGATAGTTAACCTCTTGGGCTAGAGAAAAGATTCAGCTTTCACTGTCTTTTGAGTTTGTTTTGTTTTCTGCTTGTGGCAAAACAGCTGAAAATGAGAAAATGTGAGGGATGTGCTTTCTTCACATGTAGGTGTGCAACAGTTGATGCTAGCAGGGCATGTGGCAGTAATAAATGGTGGCTGGGACATGACTGTGTTCAGTGGTTCCTCGTTCCTTCTGTTCTGGGTACAGGAGGGTGCAGAGCCCTGTTGTTCCTAAATCCTATCACCTTCTAGCTGGCTCTGAAATAGAGTCTGATTTTCATCCTGGAGTCATTGCAGTATCATTTGTGAAAGAGAGTTTAAAATCTGCAGGCACAGTATGGATAGCAATACTGCTTAAGCACTGTCTTGTTTTTGCTTCTTATTTAGTGGTACATCTATGTATTTAATATTTATATGTTGGTCTGAAAAGCTGGCTCTATGTAAGCGAATCTGCCTTTTTCCTTTTCTTTTTAATTGAAGCAAATTATATTCCTCTGATATCTTGTTTCCATGCCAAGTTTTCTCCAATTAGGAAAAAGAAGAAACAATAATCCCCAGGCAACCCTGTTACTCTTATTCATAATAAAACCATCACACCTGAAACATCCAGCAGGCTGCTTGTGAGATTTCTGAAGTAAGGGGAGAAGTCACATTAATATCTTTGAGCCGTGTGCCAGCACAGAGAGATGTCTAAGCTAGGAAGTGAACTAGTGTTTTATAGGAAGGAGAAAGGTATTTCCTGATTAAGCAATAATTGAATATGCAGCTCAGGGACAAAGCGAATAGTAGGACGTATAGTTGCTTTCCCTCTGTAAAATGATTCTGTCATTTAGACACAAGTTCTACTTTGTGAAAAATATGGATTTTTAATTTTTTTTTTTTTTTTTTAGTACGAAGCTTCTGCATGATGCACGACTGTGTTGCATTTCAGTGGGAAGGTCTGGGGGAAGCCACTGAACCTTTCATATTCTTGTTATTTCCATTAGGGACAGTTCTCCTAAGGCACATCTGATACAATTCAGAGCACAGGCAAGTAAACTCCAACTTGTGGCACTCTGTAGCTTCATAAATGTATTTCTCCAAAAAGTTGCTTCTCTTTTCTAGAGCTTTTACAGAGAGCTGTAGAAATCTGTGAGAGTCAATCACCTGCCCTGGGGAACCACTGAAGCTGCCTCAACAATAGTAGACAGGAAGAGAACTGACTGAAGTGAGATTTTTTTTTTCCCGCTCATAGTATTCCCTTAAATAAAAATATATTTCCAAGTAGAATATCTCACTGGAGAAGAATATGATTTAAACTATTTTTTCTTCTTCCATGTGTTGCTAAGAAGCCAGAGGCTTTATAATTACCTTGTAGCTGAAAAATCAATGGGTCAGTGGATGTAACTGGCCTCTATTGGTTAGAAAATATATGAGATTTTCTCAGTACTGCTGTTCTTTCAGCAAAGAAGAGAAAACTTTTTTTTTTTGAGAATGTTGTTAGAAAAAGTTTTGGGAGGGAAATAGTCAACCAATAAGAAAAAAGAAAATGGAGAGGTGAGAGGCGGGGGAGAAACCTCAACCCTCCTACCAATGCTTGAAACTGGAAACAACATTTGAAAGATATTTTTAGTTGTTTTGCTGAAGAAATATTTTTATTTTCTTCTTTTCTGTCTTCAGAAGAGGATTTTTTAATAGTGAAGTCATCTCGCTCCTAGCAACGAATACCTCTTACAGGAGCTTCATCTATGTTTTTTTTTCCTGGTGCCTTGTATTATCAGCAACACTTTTTGTATTTCCCCTCACTTCTTTCCTAAAGATAATTATAAAAGATGGAAATCTTTGTGATCCTGTCTTGTTCCTATGAAATAGATTATCCTTGTAGCCTGCAGTAACTGGCTTTTGCAGGAAAACATCATTAACTTGGCATAACATTGTCTCTTACTGCCCATACTCAGGGTCATTAAATTGTGTTCTCGTTAGCACTGAAAATTCTAACCTCTGTTGCATGTGTCCCAACACAACAGCTCCAAGTCCTCAAATTTTACATAAAATTAAGAAATAGAGTAGAAGCATGCTTGTTTATGAATGCACCATAGATCAGTGTAAATATAAGTGCTTTAAGACATGCACCTGCAGCATGGGTAAAACTGGGGTGTAAACCAGCCTTAAACTGGAGTTTTCAGGGCACGGAGTGTTATGCACGAATCGGGGGGTGCTGGTAAGACGTCATTAGTGCAAGAGCTGACGCTTGTGCTGTTGAAAATGAAGCCTGAGTTTTGGAGATTAAAAGTTGGTTGTCTCTCAATTACATTGGGATACCTACCATAATTTTTTGATTTTTTCTCCTGAATTCTTCCTTAAGAAGAATTTTTAACTGTTGTATCCAACTAGAGGACCTGAAGTGCTCACCGCAGGCTGTGTGGAGAGGAGGCAGCTGCAGAGGGTGATTTGTACCAGGCAGGATCTGGAATGCAACCTGGAGCATCACTCCCACCCAAAAAGCTGCAGAGGGAGCAGAGAATGATGAGGCCTCTGATTCAGGCAGGTCGGAGAGATGCCCAAAGCTGGAGAAAGTGCAAGTAGACTGAAGTTCTTTCTTGGATTTTAGCATTAATTACCTTTGTCAGAACAATTCAGAAAAATGCTTGATCTCTTATTTATGATTAATGTTCTTTATGATTAATGACACCTCCCCCAGCCCAGCACTGTGCAAATGGCTGTTAACTGCCTGCAAAGCAGGGATGTGTGCAGGGTTTAAATTCTCACAACCACTGCAACTAAGCAAATGTTGCTGTCCTATTTTGTATGTGGGGAAATTGCAGTGCAGAAAAAAATTAACCAACTTGCCTACAAGGCACCCTATGGCTCAACAGATTAAACATTAATGCAGGATTTCATTGAGTATAATTCTGTTCTGGGATTTCTGTTTGTTCATTTGCTTTGTTTGGCAGAGGTTTGAAGTTTTGATGCTCTTTTCCTCAGTTTTGCTAAAAGCAGTTTTTATGTTACCTTTGATTCAGAACGCTTGAGGGTGGCTTTAAAATTCTGGTTGAATTGGAATAGGAAAATCTTCTGTATATTGGATCAGTTCGTTTCAAAGGCAGAAAAGCTGCTTTAGTCAGTGAACGAGTGCTTATAGCACCTCTTCCATCATCCCCACCAGCCTGTCTGATTTAACTCGTTCAGTGTCCTGAGTTATTGGGAAAGCCTGGAGAAAGATGCATCTCACTTGATGTGTCACTACTTCACTGCCTCTGGCATGTTGGCCACAAGCATTGAAACACTTTATTCTTCTTAACCTACTCTATCATTCTAATCCAACTATCAAAATTTAGTGCGACGTTGACACATTTTTCATTTAATTATTTTGCTATACTTACATTAGGATAACACAATCAAACCAAATAATGTGCTAATTTTGCCAGTTTCTGAACCTCTTATGCATTTTTGCAAGAAATTTGGTTGGCATAGTAGGATTGAACCACTGAATATCTGAGCCGAAATTATTAATAATTGTTCACAATAATATGTTCCAGGTGGGTTTAAAGGAGGAATTTTTCAGTTAGAGGATTTATTCTGTCAGGTAGGCATTTATGCTCTTATTTTGAGTACAATTACTTGAGTAGTTGCATATTTTCTCATTAAAGCAATTTACCTCTTAATTTTTTGTGGAATGAAGGTTTACAGCCCTGAACCATTGTTATTTAATGTTTTGGGGGTTTTTTTAATATTTTATAACTCTGAAAAGTTGCAATGAAATGCTCTGGATTTCCTCTATTACTCTGCATAATTTATACAGAATTGAAAGAACACAACATTGAATTGTACTAGTCCTGTGCAGTAATGAATAGCTCTTCAGACAGGTTTTTTTTCTGAAACTCTCATTATTGACTTACAATATTGACTTATAATATTGACTTTTTCTGAAACTCTCATTATTGTCTTCCTGCTTCTATCAACATCTAGGAAGATTTTACAGGTATTTAAAAAAACAAGCCCCAGTAAAAGTTTCATCATATTTGAATTAACAATGACAGGACACAATTTAACAAAAACAGCCAAAATAATGAAAAAAAAAGAATCTGAAATGAGCAACTATAGCAACTTTGATACAAATATAGACAGGGAATCTATTTATTCTTTCTCATTTATATTACTTGCCTAAATACAGAAAAAAAAAAGATGGTTCTTTACCTGCCCTCTGGGCAAAAACAGTGAATTATATAAGGCATTTTTCCCTCTCTTTTCAGACTACTTGATAGTAGTTTGATAAAAATCTCTGTTTAGATAGAGAAACTGAATATGTTGCATCTGTGGGAGTGAATGGGCACAAGGCAAAATATCCTGAGGATATTGCAGCTGTTTAAAGGGATAAAGAATGTATAGATTTTTCCTCACAAAATTGTGGGTTTTTTTTGGTAACATTATCTTATTGCCTATTGTAATTTTACTTCTTTCTTCTGTCTGGTTTCATAAGAGTCTGCTTGACTAAGGTCTTCACCTTAAGAAGAAAGAACAGTGTAGCAAGGGATGATGTGCTCAGAGAGGACAAATTAAAACTAAACGGTGAGAGTGGAAGAGAAACACGTGTAAAGAAGAAATACAATAGAAATTCTCCCTGAGAACATATTAAACTGAAGTTATGAAAACATTTATGTGTTGATTCATCTTTGTAGGCCAAGTCATGGTCCTTTAACAGGACTTTTTCAGTTCACTCTCAGAGACCAGGTTTGGGACCATCACAGTAATGATGGAGGAGGATCACGGGCAAGTGGGGATCACCTAAAGTCTGTGGTGTTTGCCTCCTTATTCTAGGTTTATTTTATTTGTATTTTCATGTCCAATAGATAATAAATCTGGAAAGGGCAATACTTACTAGGAAAAGACATTTCTATAGAAGGGAATTTTACTGTTCTGTAAATGCCGCTAGAAAGTTTGGAGTAGAAAATTTGACCTGTATTTTCATGATTTTAAGCACTTAATGTTGCTGGTAGGTATCTAATGATTCTAAAAAGCACTTTCAGCTCTCTGCATGTGTTCCTGCTGGCTGCTGCACATTTGAAAACCCAGAGCAAGTCCTGTCTTATCAGGAATACCAGATTAAAGGGGAGTTTTAACAAAGAAAAACTTGATTGAAAAATAGAAAAGGCAGTGGTTAAAGACCAGTAATTTTTCAGTTCATCTTAGAATTATAGAAAAAATTGAAAATAAAATACCACTGCTGTATTTTATCCAATTAAAAATTATGCCCTGAAGGATGCTTAAAATTAGTTTTCCCACTCAGTTACAAAATGTCACCTCATAATGCTGCTTTCATGAGTGCACGTGCCCTTGTTGTTTAACAGAACACATAATTAAAAAATATTTTTCAATATTCAGAATTAATTTTCCTTTTCATAGCTTTAATTCAGAACTGGCGATAACTTTTTGGTCTTCCAGTTAGCCATTAATTTATTCTCCTTTGTTTCAGTCTGCAGAGATCAAGAAATCTTATGCATAGGCACAGGCTGACTTGCAGAAGTTGAGAACTCTCAACCTTTGTTCACGTGAAGATGGATACAAATATTGTCACTGGGATTTTCTTTTGCAGGCCTGGAATGTTATATTTATTTCACTAATATGTCTAAGGAAAGAAACAGAATAACTAGACAGAAAATGCCAGCTGAAGTCTGAGAGCTGACTAGTCCTCCTCTGCCTGAGAATCTCACCTGGACAAAGCATGGAAACCTTTTTTTTTATGTGTAGTGATTTATTTTCTTAAAGGCTTTATCTTCTTTTGAAACTGCAGTAAAATCTGATTGTAATCCTATGGCTGATTTACATTAGAATATTTTTGTCTAGTATTTGTAGTCATCACCTGTTTCATTGGGACAAATAGATTTATTTTGTTCTGCAATGTAATGGTGTTTTAGATAGTTTACATGGATTCCTCTCCTCTCCATTACCCTTAGTTCATGTGGAAGCTAAATTTTTTCTGAAAGCCATCAATAGTCATACAAAACACTCATGATATTTTTAGCTTGAAAGAGCGAGTGTCCAAGAAACAGCAGCTGAAGTTTCAATTAGCTGGTGAGACATTGTCTATTTAAGTACCAAACACCTGTCTTAAAAATCTGGTTTTATCTATATAGGAGTAATGCTCTTCAAATCTGACTTTTTTGGGGTCTGCATGTTCTCTGATCGCTCAAGTAAGGAACTATGATTCATTATCTTTTAGTATTCACCTGCTTCAGAAATTCTTCATGATATAAACAGCTTCAAGAAACACAGAGAAGCTTAAAAACGATCAAGGTGGGTTTTTTTAATACTGTGAGATTTCATATCTACTGTTGCAAAAAGAGCATTGTTTTATTTATTTTCCCAGGGGGAATATTTATATATCATTAGGAGTTCACAGCAGTTCTTTTCTCTGGTAGATCTGTGTGTCTGATTTCCAAAACAAGCTGAGTGCATTAGGGTTTTTTTGTTTGTTGGTTTTTTGTTTTTACCTGTCGCTCTAAATAGCGTGGTGTTCTCATGAATAGAAACTCTTGATCTTTTACAGCTCAGAAATTTGTCAGAAGTTCCATATTTTTACTTCGATCCCCCTACTCAGGGAGAGAGCAGCTGGCATAGGATGGGTGCAGCGGAGGAGGATGCCCTGGAGGTGGCATCATTAAAGGACCCCCAGCAGATAGGAGCTGCTCCCCAGGGAGTGGGGCCAAGTACTGGTAATGGTCAGAGTGCACTGGGACTGAACTGGGAGCTCAGCAGTGAGTTCAGCAAGGTGTGGGAGGCAGGCGTGAGGAGCTCAGGGAGAGCTGAAATCACTGGGAGGGAGGAGGAGGAAGGAAAAGCAAAGTGGAGGTGGGGACATGTGGAACAGTAGGAGTTGTAGAAAACACATCTGATCTTGGAGGCAAAACCAGAGGTCTGGAATTAGGAAATGGGGGCAAAGATTTGTAGAGTAGAATGAGTTGGCTCAGGAGTCGGGAGAGGGGGAGCAGCAGCAAGGGTCCCAGGGCTGGGGAGCCCTGGGGGAAGCCCAGAGGGGCTGGAGAAGGCAGCAAATCAAGAAGGAGGCACATGCCAGGAGAGGAAACCAAGCATTAGAAAATTTGGAAAACAGAAACCTCAGTGATGGTATGTATGTACGATATAGGTATGCCTCAAAAGGGTATATTGGTCGATGTATAATATTTTTTAATCTTTGAAAAATGAGGTGTGAATATAATAATTTCTATGAAATGCTTCCATATCTTTTTTTATTGTTTGAAAAACCAAAATTATTTCCTCACCTGTTCCTCCAACTTCGCACTGTGTTGAGGTGAATAAGTATTTTAATGAACTCATTTCTTTTAAATAATGAAATATATTCATGCTTGATAATATGCATCAGTTCTTTCTGTGGGGGAGATTATTACTAGAAATAATGTGGTGCATTAGAATTGCGTTCGAATGTAGATTTAGGCCATATTTAACTTCCTCCTGAGCTCCGTGTTGTGCAAGAAACGTACAAAATAGATGTAGTCCAAGGTAAAACCTGACAGGATGGGCTTGTGCCTGCAGGGGTCAGCAAAGAAGCTGCTCGAGTTCTGCCCCTCTCAATCTGCTCCGATTTCCTTTGCTCTGTGGAGCACAGTACGCTCGGGTAGAACCAGCACACACACTCTGAATTAATCAGTCAGCTCAGCATTAATAATTCAGTGCAAATTACAAAGAGCTGATCTGCAAATGTACTTCTGAAAGTCAACCGTAGAGCTCTTTTTCACTTTCAAGCTACAGAAATCTAAATCTAGCTGGAAAAAGTTTGGAAATCCCTGAAACCTGTGGTGTTATACTGGGAGTCACACTGGAACTGTGACCTTTCGTGTGTTTTCATGAATCAGCAGGCTGATGGAGAGAGGATGTGCAACAGGTTCTTTCTCCACAAAGGGATGTATAGCAGTTTTGGGTTATCTGAGCTTCCTGTGGGATGCTCTGCATGCACAAGGATTTGAAGATAGACCTCTAGCTCTGGGAGATAAGTAACATTAGTCATGATGGAAGAATAATATTTTTTCTGTCAAAGGTAAAAATCTGAGGATCTTTGGTAACATTTCAAATCCATTCTCGCTGCTAAATGGGTTTTCCTTTAACTCCAGCATTTCCACAAAGGAAAAGTCTGTGTCAGTGAAATTCTGTCAGGAAACCATTTGCTTCTGACCAACCTAAGTTCTTGTGTGTTTGAGCCAACGATAACGAAGGGAACTGAAACCTGGCCAAGGAGGGACATGGTTTTGTTGTTCCCACTGGGCAGCAAAGGGACTGAGACTGACCAACTCAGCTAATGGCCAGCTGAAATTAAACATTTCACATCAGATCAGCAAAATGGAATAAAATATTTCAGAATTTTGACATGCATTTTTTATTTTTTATTTTTTTTAATGCATAGATTGGATACAGCAATACCAGTTATTTTATGTGTTATTAAAAACATGTCAAATTCCTGGCTGGTGTGAAAGATTTCTTTTTTTGGTCACTTCTGTATTAAATGTGAAACAATAACTCAGAAGGTAAATTATTTCTTACATTCTCAAATACAGGTAGTAATGGTATTTTGTAGAAAAATGTGCACATTCTGGACTTTTTTTACAAAAGAAAATATCTCTCTGAGAAATCAGAAAATAACGCTGGGGACCATTAGTCTCATCTTTCTTGAAAGGCTGTTCTCAGTATGAACCACAGCTGATGCTCTGGTCTGTGAATGGAAGAGACCATTGTCCTGTATCCGAAAGAGAATATGCCCACTTATGAATCCTCCCTTAACCTTTTCCTTTTTCTTTAGTACCTTGGGCTTGGAGAGCTATTCCAGTTCCTAGTTTCCTTTTAGCATCACTGTTGCCTAGTGAATTGTTCCCTATCCAGTATTTTTGCAGTTTATTCTTCCTGCCCAAGTGTTAAGCTGTACAGCTGTCTTTATTGAATGGCATCTTATTTTTTGTCTGGAGTATTTTCTCTGTCCGTCAAAATCATTTTGAATTGTAGACCTGTCCTCCAACATGCTTGAGACCCTTCTGTGCTTAGAGTCACTTGCTATTTTAATATCTGTATTTTCTATGCCACCACGTACTTTGGTAATGCTTTTTGAAATTAAGGTATATGTCAAAGTAATTTATTGTAGTCATTAAAAAGAAAAAAAATCCAAAAAGATAGACAAGGGAAATCGTTATTCTTTTGGCAATAACACATTCAGATAGTCAGCAACACCTATTCTAAACTGAGAAATAATCTTTCATTCAAGACCCTCAAATCCCCCTAAGATATTCAGCTGCAGCATAGCCTGGGGCAGTGGAGAATAGAGAGCTCCCAGGTTAATTTGCTGTGTTGTGCAGCATGTGCTGCATATACAAAGACCCAGTCTTGGTTGTCCCACAGGAATATTTGATAATAAACTCAATTTGTGGCACTAATATCAAATAAACTGTCTAAAAGAAAATGAAATTTGATTGCCTTCAGTTCCAGGAATATAGAGAGGTTTGTTTACCCGAGTCATACTGTTTCTGGTCCCTAAGAATGAATCTAATAATTTAAAGCCTTTGGACCTGGTCTTGGATGTACTGAATTTTACCAAAGGCTCTGTGCCTAGTGTGACTTATATTCAGCATCTTAGCCAAGGGGAATTAGAGGGACTTAATGTCTCCAAACCCAATATACAATCAATGCCAGAGGGCATTCCTTGCTCTCTGAGGAGAGACTCAGTGACTAAAGAAGGAGACAGGATAGCTGCTAAAAAAGAGTCTGTGGTCACAGCAGGCTGGAATAAACCTCACCCCACCAACCCTCTTTGCACAGTCACCTGTCATAACGTATTTCTACATCCGTGGATACTTCGGTGATTTTCAAGCCTCAGTTCTTTTGGTAATAATGGAGAAGTAGATTGAGAACATAGCAAATAAATTAAATTACTTATGTAGGAGGCAGTGAAATATGACTAAATGCATTGGGATCTTGTTGTTCCTGATGATGCATCTGAATCATTCACCTCTTCTGAGCCATTCAATTTCCTTGTGGACACAATCCTAAGAGAGAGGTTCAGTTGAATACTATCTACAAGGAAGTGTATGCTTGAGTAGATCTAATTTAGAAAACATTAGCGATTATTATGGAAGCCTTGTTTATATTTAGGTTGTTATCATTCACTGAACTTATGATGCCTTTGGACTGGATTTGTTTTGTGGGGCTTCTGGTACTGTAAATAATGTAATCAGAGTTGATAGCCTTTGTTTTTGTACCACATGTATGCAACAGCAATGAAAGGAAAATCTTTAGCGGGAAAACAGTAAAAGAAAGTTTCCCATCCTCAAAGTAGGTCTCTAAAAATAAAAAAATAAACCAAACCCAAACAAAAAAATCAAAAAAAAGTGCAGGTGAAAAGAATGTATGAATTTTAAGAATTTATCACTAAATATCACACATTACAATTTAAATGTTTCACAAAATTAAAAAAAAGTCTGTTCAGTAGTTGCCCTTAATTTCATCACTTTCCGTGATACCTGAAGGGTTTGTTACACTGTGTTTGGTTTGCAGGAGCAGTAAAGTCTCAAAGTTTACGAGGAGCTGTTCTCCTTCGTGCATAACTGCACTGAGCAGGACAGCAACCACCTGATCCCAGTGTAACCTTCAGACTTCCCTGTGAAGAATAAGGTTTCCCTGTTCCTTGCTACAGTGACACCTGTGTTTTCAGAGCTCTCCAGAGCCAGGTGGTGACCTGATGTAAATCGAGGACACTCTGCTCGCGTCCCACCAGAAACACATGGGTTTAGTGTTGTGCTTGGATTGACTTGATTCTGTCCTCATCTCTAAGTGTGGAATGTAGGCTGAACACTCAGGAACATGTAGTCTTTAGGGCCCAGACTACTCAACTTCTTTCATTTCAGATTTTTCCTGTATGAGACTATTCCATTTCTCATGGCTCCTCCTCCACAATTTCGGCATAGAGTTCTGAGCTAGTACAGGTTCCCTGGAGGACTTTCAGTCCCACAGGCTCCGTACTTCCATAGGTGCTAATAATTTGTCTCTTATCTAGCAACTGAAATAACATAGATGTGAGGATTTAATGGAAAGAAAAAAGAAAAGAAAAGTATAGAAATGGACTGTTCTTTGTATTAATTAGCTAAAGAAAAATAGGGAGATGGATGAAACGCTATAAAGAGGCTTGCATACAATTTTCAGAATGTGTTTCCTCATCATTAAAATGTACTTTGGACAGAATATTCCTGCCCTGGGTGTGACTGTTCTAGATTAGGTACATCCACCTATGTCTGTAGCCACGTCTGCTCTTTTCTGAAGCCGGTTTCATCTTCTGGGAGGGTCATTCTCTGAGATCATATCAATCTTTCACCCTGCTTTTGCTTTAAAAGACTGGGTTCTATAGATTCTTTTTTTATATACTTCACCCCCAACCCACACTTTTTTGTCTTTTTTTGTGATTTAAGACAATCTGACATCAAATTTCATCCATCTTGTCATAATAATGTATTTTCAGTCAGATGGGCACTTGAGGGTTTTTTTCCTCCTCTACTGTTCCTGCTCTGGTAAATAACCAGCTTGACCCTGCTGACAGAGTTCTTTACATGTGCACGTTGGTGTATTCAAAACACAGCCAATAATTCTTGAATTTTGCACAGATATTTTCTGCAGTCACTTACTGCAAAGGCCTGGGAAGCAGATGAAGGTACTGTGAACCTGTGACAGACTGGTAAAAAATAATTTAGTAATCTGCTTCTGCAAAACTGCTTTCAGGTAGGTTTTTCTGGAAAGAATTTTCTCTGATGATAAGGTTACTTTTTGGTTGTCAAAGCATTGTAGCAAGGTTCAGGTACCATAAAGCTTCTAAAAATTTCTCTGGTTTCTAAAAGCCATCATAATTATTTATAATGTGACAAATTATTACTTTCTTTAATATTTAAATGGATGCTATTTCAGGCAGTATCTGAACAACAAAGTAATTTAAATTCTTTGATGTTATTTCTCACCCATTGGTGTGCTTGCTCTAAATCCAAAGCAATTTATGGATTTCAGATAATTTTTCTCTAATGCTTTCAATTCATTGTTCAGTTTTTGAACCTATAACATTTTCTGCAAGCTATGCAATTCGTAGTCTTTTCTTTGCTGATATCCATCTAACTCTGAAGTGCAATTATATTGTATTTCCTGTTTGCAAGTATAAAAAGTCTGCATTGACCCTAGTGGGATAGAAAGCTATTGCTGGTACAGTAGCCAATAAATCTTGGAGTTGGAATATGTCTGCTTTAATCTTCACTGTAATCAATTAAGCTTTGAGGTTAGCACTGCTAAGGTTTGATTCAGCTGGCTCTTTGCAGAAGTCTGTGAGCTGTCTTTTCTGAGGGATTGGTTGTGATATTAGGATGCAGTAGCAGAAGAGTAAATCTATACAAAAGATCTAAATTTGGGCACAAGCTGTAAAGTGATGGTTGAGCTACACAGATGGGTAATTTATGTCTGCTTTTTGATCCAAAGTCAATTTATAAGGCTTAAGAATAGGTGATTTTTAGTTTGTATGGAAAACTTGTATACATATATTACTCAAATTTCACATGACTTGTTTGTTTTGTTTTGGGGTTATTTTTAGCAATTATTTTAAGTATGAATAATGACTCATGCATTAGTCAGACTGTTGATTTGAAGATTCACTTCCAAATACCATGTGGTAACACGGTTCCTGCTACTACTTCCACTTCTGTTATTCTTTTTTTTTTTCTCCAACTAAGTCTCAGAAATTCAACTGTATGATCCCTCACTGTCTGGCACTCCTTCAGAAATGGCAGTCAGCCTGCAGATACTGTTTAGATATCAAGACACTTAATCTCAGAGCCTCAGGAAAACATGAAGCACTTCCCCCAGAACAGTAAATGTGATATCCCCGTTGATTTAGCCATTCAGGAAAAGCACTCCTCAGCTGGTTTGCACCACGGAGTTACAAGAACCCCCAGGCCCACAGAAGTTATCCTTCCCAAGGGCTTTATGAAGCACTGCTGGAGGAGGCATCAGCCAAAGTGGCTCCCAGCATCATGGTGAAGGTCAGCAGTGGCCAGGCCCAAATCCCCCAGGCTGACTGCGACCGTAAGAGCCTCTGCCTGCAGGGAGCAGCCCCAGGTGTCACCCACCTGCCCCACACACTGAGCACTTCCCCTTCAGTGCCTCCCTCCCTTTCCCAGCACTATCCCTGTGCTATTTTCCATCACACAGACCATGCTGTGCACTCACTGGGCTGACCTGTGTGCAGCAGTGTGGGTGGAAATCTTTCTTTCTGATGAGCTGGTCCCTCACACGTTTCCTGTATCTGTGACAGAACCAGAATAATAAGAGTTCTTTTCTTGTCTTTCTGCTCCATTTGCTTTTTTTTTTCCCCTCTTTGCTCCAGTCTAAATGGAGTAGAGGATGCCACTGCTGTGGGAAATAAACTTCTCTTTCCCCTTGAAATATGGAAACAGTAAAGTGCTCCAGGTGTTCATTTTTTCCAGCCCCCGTACAAGTCAATCATTGTAAAGCCTGAGCAATAGACAGCATCTCCTGTTTGTTAGAACAAGGTGGTATTCCTTTTCCTTCTTTTTCTTTTT